>JAMPIV010004331.1:1145000-1292070 GCA_024509875.1 Oreohelix idahoensis | reverse complement strand
AATTAGAATTGAGGGGGTTGAATGGAGAGGGGGGTTGGGGGGGAATGGGTGAATGGTTTGGGGGGGGGGTTAAAGGAGAGGGTGTTGATGTGTTAAAGAAGGATAGGGGAGGGAATGAAGAGAGGAATGATGGTTTGGGTAGGGGAGAAGGGGAGAGAATTGGGGGTTAGGGGAGGAAAAGGGGTGGGGTTGAGGAGAGATAGGTTTGAAAATGGAATGGGGTTAAGTTAGGGAGTGGGTGGGGAATATGGGAGGGTGAGGAAGGGTAAGGGAGGTGGGAATAATGTATGAAGTAAGGTTGGAATTCATGAACTTTCGGTTGAGGAAGCAGTTGTGGTATTCCCCCCTGATGGTTTGAAGGGTACAGGTGATTTGGAGTGGATTAAGTTCCGGGATTTGATGTCAAAACGTGTAAGTCAATAAATAGGTCATAAGTACTGGGGTAGATGTCCATCCCGAGCAAAGGGGCTTGTTCATTTGATGTTTGTTTCCGTAACTTCATTATTTTTTTTTCACATAGACAGGGGTGTCAGCCCTATGCTAAACCCCAAACCCTGGAGGACCAGGGGGTACCAGCTTTTTTATGGACCCTTTAGCCACACAGACCAGTCCATGCTTGGTTGAACCTAGCCAGGATGGAGATAAAAGCTAACCACTAGGCAATAGCTCTGGGGATTGTCAGGGTATGCCAAGCTGCCATACCGCTACATGTGATGATGGTACAAGATGATGGAGCAGGCCTAATACACCATATCCCATGGGACCACAACTGGGAAGGAGTTATTCATGAGATTCGACCTCATTCTTTTTTTTTCGATATGGTCATGGTTGGCGTAATCTGGGAGAGGATTTAATTTGTTAGTGGCTTACTTGATGTTTACTAAAAAAGATGTTAGCATTCCAAAATGACTTACATGGTAAAGTAATTTTCTTTGACCTTGGGAGCCGGTCTGGTAATTACTTTGTTGAGGGGTGCTTAGGCCGGAATACCTACCAATTTTATTGAAGGTACCCCCCAGAAGATTAGGGGGATTTGGTTAGGAATGATTGGGTCTAAGATGTATGGGGTTTGTTTTCCGAGGTTGGTTTTTCTCCCAGTGGGTAGGTAAATCTGCCATTGGTTACATTACCTTTGTAGCGGTTATGGGTGGTGGCGTACCCACAGAGTATGCCAGTGGGAGATTAAATCCTGGTAGGGTAACCAAGCTGGTCTGTGTGGGTAGAGGGTCAGACACCTCATACGCTTGGTTCCCTGGTCCTCCTGGTTGGGGGTTTTAGCATTGGGCTGAAAAAATCCCTGTCTATGTAAAAAAATGATGTTGTTTACGGAAACAACATCAAATGAACAAACTTTGCTGCGGGGATGGACATTACGGAGTCTGTGGCTCGCTATGAATGTCAGTGGTGAAAGCCGAAAGGAAGCCACTGACATGAAAACGGATGTCCTGACCGCAAAACAGGATACAAGAATAGGATTTTGGAATGTCAGGACAATGTACTAGAGACAGGTAAACTAAGACGCGTCCCGGCAGACATGAGAAACTACAGGTCACCCATCCGGGGGATAAGTGAGAGCAGATGGACAGGGGCAGGAAAAGTTAAAACAGCAACAGGAGAAACAGTACTTTACTCTGTGAAGAGTTTTAGAGGATGGGGACAGCACAGTGAAGGCGTAGCCATTATTCTACAGAAAGGGATATAAAGGACATTTCTGGAATGGAAACCCATCAACAACAGACTGATACGATTGAGATTGAGAGGGAGATTCACCAACACTACAATAATACAATGCTATGCACCAAACGAATGATAGCGATGAGGAGGTCAAGGATGAATTCTATCAACAACTGCAGAAAGAAATGGAAGACACACCTAGATATGATCTTGTTTTATAGTAATGGGAGACCTCAATGCGAAAGTTTGGTACACACAATACATATAATGAAAGAACAATGGGGAAATGCGGCAGCGGAACAGCAAACGAAAATGGGGATAAGCTAATAAGTTTCTGTAGCATTAACAACCTGGTCATTGGAGGAACACTTTTCCCACATAAGGAAATTCACAAGTTAACATGGGAATCACCAAATGGTCGGGACAGAAACCAGATAGACCACATCATGGTTAACGGTAGATGGAGACATGCATTACAAGATGTGAAGGTAAGAAGAGGTGCAGATGTGGGAAGTGATCACCATTTAGTAGTAGCAAAACTGAAAGTGAAACTAAGAAGGGCTGGACCAACTGTAACTACACAGAAAAGGTTTGACATCAGCAAATTGAAGGACCCCCTTACCAGAAAAGCTTTTGCGGGCGACATTAAGAAACGATATCAATTTGCCAAAAGCCAGGAAAAGACATTGACTGATGATATAGACCAGAATTTCAACACCATTTCAACAGTATATAAGGAAAGTAGCAAATCATGCTTAGGATTCCAGGAAAGGAAGAAGCAAGACTGGATAACACCAGAAACACTAAACACCATAAAGATGAGAAAGGAAATGAAAAGAAAGAAAACAGAAGCGAAGTCCCCCAGGTTAAAGCAACTATATAGCGAACAGTACAGCCAGCTGGACAGGGAAGTTAAACGCCAAACCCGAGCCAACAAAAGGAATTTCCTAGACGATCTTGCAAAACAGGCAGGAGAGGCAGCACTGAGAAATGAACAAAGCACAGTATACAAAATAACTAAATTCATCAGCGGAAAACAAGGTGCAAACAATATTACATTAGTAAGAGATAAGCAAGGAAAACTCATCAAGACAGCAGAGGGACAGGAAACAAGATGGGCAGAGCACTTCAGAGAAACTCTGAACAAGGAAATACCAGAGACACAATTGAATGTTCCTGAGGCTGAAAACGATCTAGATGTAAATACAGACATTCCACGAAAAGAAGAAATCATCACAGCAAATCAAAAGGGTTTTTAAAGAACGGTTTTCAAAGCTCCGGGCCATGATAACTTAAAATGCAGAGCTATTTAAGACAGACCTGAGCTTAGCAGCAGAACTATTAGAACCACTATTTGCACAAGTGTGGAAAACGGGGACAACACCATCAGAGTGGAACAAAGGAATAATTGTCAAAATTGCCCAAAGGAGGGAGATCTTGCAGAACTGCAACTAATTGGAGGAAGAGAATCACTCTTCTCTCAGTTCCCAGCAAAATACTAGGCTGCAGGATAATTATACAGAGAAATTTCATAGGCATTAGGACTACAAACTGAGGAAGGAAACAAGCAGGATTTAGAAAGAACAGAAGATGTGTCTAGACCATATATTCACTCTCAGGAACATCATAGAAGCAGTGCTCCGAATGGGCAAAGAACAGCTTTACATAAATTTTGTTTGATTTTTGGAAAAAGGCTTTTGACAGCCATACATAGGGGACAGTTTATGGAAAAATACTGAGGGCTTATGGAATTCCAAGCTGCATAGTGACAATCATATAAAAAGCCCTCTATGCCAAAAATTTTTGGTGTAAGTGTTGGGCCAGAGCAACCTAACCTTCGAGGTGAGGACAGGAGTACGACAGGGATGCCCCTTATCAACCACTCTATTTTTAACAGTCATAGACTGGGTGTTGCGGCCAGGGGAAGCAACAGAGGGCAGTCCAAGAGGAATAAGATGGACTACATTTTCTACATTGGAAGATCTGGAATATGCAGATGACATTGCACTACTAGCACATTCACATCAACACATCCAGGAAAAAAAAAAAATAAAACGGATAGAGACTTAATAAATTTAGCCAGCAGGTGGGCTTTGAAAGATCAATTTTAAAGAAAAACAAAAAAGTCTCAGATGTTTATGACGCTCAATGTGAGCAACCCTGAGCCCATATCAGTAAGGAATCAGCAACTGGTACAGACAGATACCTTCACATACCTAGGAAGCATAGTAACACCAGACGGTGGGTCAGGGAAAGACATCAACATCAGAATGAATAAGGCAAGAGCAGCCTTCTTTAATCGAAAATAACATCACTGTAATTCCTCCACGAATACACGCACAAGCACCTAAAAATTAAGATTATACCGGAGAGTTGTGTGCTTTCCTGTGCTTTCTCTAATGGTTGTCGGACATGGCTGGAGAGTCACATGAGAAGGACAATGAGTTCAAATTTGTCCTCTCTTTCACACAACATGGCCTTAAGAAAATATTCACCTGCATATTCTTTGGCCGAATTACCATCACTATCCAAGATCTGTTTACTCGTAGCAAGCAAGGGGAGGACATGCACACCATCACTAGCTGGCCAGACCGCTGGAGCTTGGGGTGTGTCCATGTTCCATTCCAGAATGTAGACCCCGATGCCCAGTCCACAAGGGAACATCTATGCTTTTGGAACCCCCTGAAGTTAAAGGAGGAGAGGCCTACCAAAAACAAACATGGACGGATGACTGTGGAGGATGAGATGCAAATAATGGGGTAACCCAGGTTTGGAGGCACTGTACGAAGGATGGCCACGGACCATGCAAAGTTGGAAATCAATTTATGTTTGTTAGCCTACAAGACGCCACTAGGCTTGTGATGGCCACTGACTGCTTTGACGGTCCGGTGAGGTTAAGGATCTGAAGAAGAGGAAGGAAGAAGAATGGTGTGGTGTGGTATAAATGAATTATTGTAACAACGATTTTTTTGCTACATGTATGAAATATTGGGATTTGAGAGCACAGTTAATTTTGGGTAGATGCTCCAGCGTCATAGATGGCAATTCTTAATGTTGGGTAAATAGCCACTCGGGCCCGCCACTCTAGGTCTCATGTTCGGGTATTTTTTCCTAGTTTATAATTGAACACGTAGTAGGTTGGATGCTTAATGTTTAGGGTTTTCGCTTGTTATCCCACAGTGAGTTAGGGGCACGGAGTGGGTGTGTGTATATTTGTAGCTTCAGGCGCCGCGGCGAGGAAAAAATTTCAAAATAAAAAAAATAATCCCCTGTTCGCCGCTTCTTGGAGAGCGATTCCAGCGAAGGGCTTGGGCTACCTGTGTGAATGGCTAGGAAGAGAGGGCGGGGAAGTACGGTGCTGTGTTGTGGTTTTGTATCGAGTGAGAGAAGGTGGGGTGTGTTTTTGATCTAGTGAAGAGCTTAATTTGTTTGTAAACATTACAGACATGGCTCTACGGGTGTTAATGATATTTGTTTGTGTATTTCAGAGCTTGGTCACCCTGTTATTGTTGCTCTCTCGTGAGGGCACTATAGCAACGCTCCAGAAACATACTGGGCACTTGTAATAACGTGCCCTTTGAGGTATATCACTACTTGCCCTTGCATTACCAACCACACAGTTAATACTTCAGGATCTCACGCCCGGCCAACCGGTCTGTCATTCGGTCAGCCTACCACGTGGTCATTGTGGATTTATTTTTCCCACCGTCCTATCGCAAATCGCCAGTGCCTACGGGCTGTTGCCGTAGCCCCCCCTATTCTTCGGGACAACATCGGAAGACCCATTTAACGTCCTGTCACCGTGGTAGTATACTTACGGAACAGCCAAGAAGAAGCCAACGATTCCCAGTTCTCCGCCCCTGTTTGTTCCATTCTTACATTTATCCATTATCAGAGGTGCATACCCCTCGGGTACGTTCTGTATAACCAGTTTTTGCCATCTGTAATCACTGATTCGTGTTGGAGGTACATATCTCAATCAGTGGAGCGCAATCGTCTCAGCCTTAGTTTAATTTTATTCGCCTATTTGTGGTGGCCCACCCGAACAGAGATGTTAACCCCTAGGATTTATTAAGCTGTTCCAGAGGGAGCTTATCTCCATAGCCTTAGTATATCAAACTTAGGTGGAACTGTGTGAGTTTTCCTAGCGGAGGAGAAGATTACCTGCCAAGCACTGTCGACATAAGTGGACCGGCCGTTCTCCTTATTGAGAACTGTGGGCCTAACCACTTTAATTGGACAATACTTTTTTTGTGTACGGATGTGTACAGGTGTTGGTGGTGTGGGCGTGAGACGTAGACCCTTGCTGGTGTGATTGAGCCAAGTAATGTGTTAGTTTTATCTGTGGTTGTGATTCACTAGCCTTCAGAGATCGTGAAGGCATTATTTATTTATCTGTGATTCATGTTGTGGTTTTCTTTAATAAACATGTTTATATGTGATCCGTGGTCAGAATCTCTTCTACTCTAATTTGCCACTTGGATGTTTGCTGTGTGTGTCAGTACTGTAGTATGGTGGAGAAGTAAAACCTTTAGAGATCAATACAAATCTCACTACTCTCCAGAAGTCATATCTCTCCCCATAATTTCATTTAGTGACTCTATTTTCTCTACTTTCACATTACTCATTCAGGTTCTGTCTAAACTCAGACATTTACTATTTTTCCATATGTAGAAAAAGTCAGAGAATATTTACAAGATTACACCGATGAAAGAATCACACAACTTGGTGACGTTGTACACAGTAATGTTAACTGGATCACAGCTTTTGGTGACGTACACAAAATTGTGAATAGGAGCACGCAAATTCCCAATTTTAAGCTCATTTTAAAATAAAAGTGTGTAGCATAAAACTATTTTTTCAAATACTTGTTATTATTACAGAGTTACGTGTTTAGAGAGTTGTTTGTTCATAGTTCAAGGACAGCAACAGAAATATTATCAGTACAGAGTTACGTTCTTAGAGATTTTGTTTAAAATTCAAGGACAGCTACAGAAATGTAGAAGATAAAAATAGACAAAATTACTCAGAAATTAGAAGTCGATTCTAGCTAACAGAAGTTCAAAAGTATTGCAGTCACAGTTGCAGGGCTCAAGCCTTGCAGTTATTAGACAGTGAGAATTATTCTGTAGGATAAATCATTGTTAGGAACAACATTAAAGAAAGCATGGATAAAAGAACTTCACGATTTACGTGCCAGGTTAGGATACTATGAAAACTGACAATAAAGCATTAAACAGTACACAACTTTTGACAAACTGAAGAGGCAGATAAATAGTACGACACAACAATCTATTAAGCTGACAATATAGACAGATGACTTTGATTTATATTTCCATTCTTGCTTTATGCAATTTGCAATAACTAGTAATACAAGCAGAATACTACAGATCCGACTTTTTTGAAAAATTTCAAGTGATGATGAAGAAGGTGAATCTACAAGGGGGTTGACATAAGTCTTGGGCCTGACCATGAAGGACATCTCACAGAGAGCTGAAATTTTGTATAGTGTTTATTTCTTTTCAATATAGCCACCGTCTGAATTGACACACTTCTGCCATCTCTGCTTGACCTTGAAAAAACCTTGGGAGTAGAACACCCTATTTTTCAAACTAAACCAGTCATCACATGCCAGTATAACCTCTTCATCGCTGTCAAAATGATTTCCTTTTAGCTGTTTTTTAAGATTTGGGAATAGAAAAAAGTCTGATGGAGCCAAATCTGGAGAATATGGTGGGTGTGGAAGAATTTCAATATTCAAATCGTTGGCTGCTAGCTGCACAAGCCGTGCTTTGTGAGAGGGTGCGTTGTCTTGAAGCAAAGGAAGATTTTGAGTGCGCGTTATCCCTCGTTTCCTGGTCACAACCTTTCTTAGTTTGGTGAGAAGATCTGCATAGTACTGTCCATTAATTGTGTTGCCACGAGGCAGATAATCTTTCAAAAGGACACCTTTGCCGTCCCAAAAAACAGTCAGCATCACTTTTCCTGCAGATTTCTGAGCTCTCGGCTTGACAGGTGTTTGGGAGCCCGGGGTTTTCCATTGCATGCTGGCAATTTTGGATTCGGGGTCATAATGGTGTACCCAAGTCTCATCTACTGTCACCAAGGTCTCCAAAAATTTTTTTGACTGACACTTTTTGAGCAACTGTTGACAGCAATTTACCCTCGTTTGCTTCTGTTCACGTGTCAGCAGTCGCTGAACCCAGCGTGCACACACTTTTCTCATGTTCAGTCTGTTGTGTAAAATTCTATAAACTGTTCTTTCATTTAGTTTTACTCTACTAGCTATCTCCACAATTGTCATTTTTCGATCCTGGTCAATGATTTTCTTCACTCTTGTTGCATTTTCATCGTTGCACTCTGCGGCTGGTCTACCAGATCTTGGCAGATCAGCAACATTTGAGCGGCCGCACTTAAACTGTTGACACCAGTTTTTTAACCGAAGTATATGAAGGACAAGAATCACGAAACACTGGTTCCATCTCCCTGTGTATTTCTGTAGGTGTTTTTCCCTGAAACATCAGAAATTTTACCACAGCTCTGGCCTCCTTCTTTTCCATTGTTTTGTCAAATCTTTGGAGCAGCAGATCTGGTCAATAGGGTACATTGCGCCGTGCACCATAGCGAGAAAACCCATTGAAGAAACAAACGCGTACTTCACACATTCAGTGCAAATATGATGAAATTTAAATGTGCCAAGTTTCATCTTCCTCCTATGACTCCTTCATGGTCAGGCCCAAGACTTATGTCATTCCCCTTGTATAAATTCTGATGTGCATCTAATGCTCTTGTCATGCTGATGGCTACCTACACAAATTATTTTGGTGCCGTTACAAACGATCGACCAGAATCAAACGGAAATAGAAAACCTATTTCATACAGAAAACAGAAGGAAAAAAAAAATAATTCACAAAGGAACCAGGGCTCGAGTTAATCCAGTCCAAATCCCGGTCGACGAAAAATCGATGATATAGCTGTTGATACTACGTGTAATCATTCCAGTTTTCCAGATGACAAACTCAGTACTAGAGACCAACTGTTGAAATTACTTTCACACAGCCTCAAATGGTAGAATTGCCTTGCCAGAAAACGCCTTCATATAGGAGCCATTCAAGCGAGGTTACCTTTTCTTGCGTTAACAGTCACGCGGAATTTCATTATAATTCACATTCTAGGAAGTATCATTCTATCCAAATCATTATCTAATGTCATGTGTATTTTATTACTTTAACAATAATATTTAAAATGTATGTGTAGGATAAATGGATTTAGTATGGGAGACGAGAGAAAAGATGGGCAGAATGTTAGACGGGCCTGCGTATCCAATTCTAAACCCTTTGAAGATAAAGTTCGTTCGTTCGTTCGTTCTATCTATCTGATTCTGTTCTTGAGGTAGGGATGGCAAAAAAAAAAAAAAAAAAGTCCCTACTCATTCAATAGCAGACTGTTCAAATATTTCAGGAGTTCTGATTCTATGCCACCCTAATATTTGATAATGATTTATTGTCTGATTTACTGCATAGATATTTTGGGTTTGTTTGTTTATCATTTTGTTGTGTGCCTTTGTTGTTGTGTTATTGTTCTTTTCATTTCGTTCTTGTTTGTTTTTAAAAAAAAACATATTTAATTTTGATTATGATTGGATACTGTAAATGTATACTGTTATATTACCTTTATAATGTTGCATCTGAGCTTTACGCTAGAGACAATACCGTTACGCCTGCAGCCCTTGATGGTGTCAACAGTCTGCCAACTATGGAGGAGCTGGATGCCGAACCAACATTAGAGGAACTCAGCAAGGCCATTGATAGCTTGGCCTCTGGCAAAGCACCAGGCAGTGATGGGATTCCTCCTGATTTAATCAAATGCTGTAACAGCACGCTATTACATCCCCTGCATAGGATGCTGTGCCAGTGCTGGGAAGAGACAACTATTCCTCAAGACATGCGAGATGCCAAGATTGTAACACTGTATAAAAATAAAGGAGACAGAAGTGATTGCAATAACTACAGAGGCATCTCTCTTCTTAGTATTGTTGGTAAGGTTTTTGCCAAAGTCATCTTAATGCGACTACACAAGTTAGCTGAGCGCATATATCCAGAGTCACAGTGTGGATTCCGAGCTGGCAGATCAACAACAGACATGATCTTCTCTCTCCGCCAGCTTCAGGAAAAATCAAGAGAGCAGAAAAGACCATTATATATTGCCTTTATAGACCTCACAAAAGCATTCGACCTGGTTAGTAGGGATGGACTCTTTAAAATCCTCCTGAAAATAGGCTGCCCTTCTAAAATGCTGGAAATGATAAAGTCATTCCATGACGGCATGAAGGGAACAGTCCAATATGCTGGAAGCACATCACAGCCCTTTGATATACGAAGTGGCGTTAAACAAGGCTGTGTTCTGGCTCCGACCCTCTTCGGGATCTTCTTTGCCTTACTCTTGAAACATGCATTCAGAGATGCAACTGAAGGAATATGCCTTCACACTAGGTCAGATGGCCGTCTGTTTAATCTTTCAAGGCTGAAGGCAAAAACAAAAATCAGAAGGGTCACTATAAGAGACTTGTTGTTCGCTGATGATGCTGCAGTCGTCACTCAAAGCCAACAGGAGCTTCAGAGCTTGATGAATCGCTTCACTAAAGCATGCAAGGACTTTGGCCTCACAATAAGTCTAAAGAAAACGAATGTGCTGAGTCAGGATGTGGGTGCTGCACCAGTTATCACTATCGATAACTATGAATTGGCAGTGGTGCACCACTTCACATACCTAGGGTCTACCATCAATGACAAACTCTCACTGGATACAGAAATCGACAGCCGCATTGGCAAAGCTGCAGCTACCTTTGCCCGCCTCACATCGCGTGTTTGGGGAAACTCTAAACTCACAATGAAGACCAAAGCTGCGGTATATAATGCCTGCGTCACCAGCACACTCTTATATGGCAGCGAGACCTGGACGACCTATGCTAAGCAAGAAAGAAGGCTCAATACCTTCCATTTGCGGTGTCTACGCCGCATCCTCGGCATCTCGTGGAAAGATAAAGTGACAAATGTCGAGGTGTTGTCACGTGCTGGCCTTCAAAGTATGTATACGCTTCTTAGACAGCGCAGACTTCGCTGGCTTGGCCATGTTCGCCGCATGGAAGATGGTCGCATTCCAAAAGATATCTTCTACGGACAATTAGCAGATGGCAAGAGAACAGTTGGGCGACCACAGCTGAGGTTCAGAGATGTGTGCAAGAGAGATATGACTGCACTGGACATGGATCCAGCAACATGGGAGGATGAAGCTGCCGATCGCACTAAGTGGCGATGCTATTTACGGCGCCACCTCAGATTGGGCGAAGAGAGGCTCACACAAGAAGCAGAGGTGAGGAGAAAACGTCGAAAGGAGCACCAGGAAATAAGCAGCTGAGGGCTGTCACCTCAGGGGCGCATTCCCATAGTCAGTTATGACTGAAGGGGCTATTATTATTATTATTATTATAATGTTGCATGCCTTTAAATTAATGCTTAAAGTAACATATGGGAATGAAAGGATATAGTATGCAAGATAATTGAGAGTGAAGTGCAGAATGTTAGACAGGCCTGCGTGCTCAATTCTAAACCCTTTAACAATAAAGTTCGTTCGTTCGTAATATTTTTTCCTCAAAGTGCTGATGAAGAGAAAGTTAGACTTTGTAGTACAACCACAATATGCAGTGATGGTGTAGACCAGCGGTTCCCAACCTGTGGTACGCGTACTCCTGGGGGTACGCGACAGGACGTTCAGGGGTACGCGAAAAAAATTGAGTAATGGCGGAAAAAAGATACATATGTCAACAGTGTAAAAGACAAGTCAAAAGTTGTGACATTAATTGAACACTTGAAAAGGCTAAAATCATCTTTCGAGAAATACTTTCCGAAACCTGGAAAAGAGAACTACTGGATTGTAAATCCCTTTGAAGAAGAATATTTCCAAGCAGCCACATTATCAATCAACGAAAAAGAGAAGTTGATTGAACTTTCGACTGATACTACTTTAATAGCTGAATTCAAAGGAAAATTCCTTATTAACTTTTGGGGAGACATCAGCAGAGAATATGAACAGCTGACCGACAAGGCGCTTAAGTTTCTGTTGCCATTTACAAATACTGAGCTGGTGGAGAGGGCTTTCTCTTCTTATACCTTTATTAAAAAAAAAAAATACCGTAGTAAACTGAATGCAGGTCCAGAATTGAGACTGTATCTTACATCACTTGAACCTGATTTCAAAAAACAATGTGCCTCAAAACAAGCTCAAGGATAACACTGAACATTTGTCATGGTCACGTGACATGTGTGTTATAAAAAGTGATTTCAACTTTTAACAATAACAACGTTTTTATTATTATTATTATTAATAAATTAAATGTGTTAATTTTTATTGTAACTTCTGATTTTTTTTAATGTAAAAATATATGCACTGTTTGTTCACCTTTTTATTACATTGTTTTTTAATCCCGTGGTTGGCCCCTTTATTTCTGGTTATAATCTATAAATTTTGAATAACAGCAACTATATTAATTTCAAATATTTTGCTAATATTAGGGGTACAATTTATAGAAATGGGCTGCCAAGGGGTACGCAAGTGAAAAAAGGTTGGAAACCGCTGGTGTAGACAAAGAAAAAGTAAACGTAAAACCAGCGAGCCATCTATTAGACCTCAGCTACGAGGTCAATGGACGAGAAAGTATTTGGCATCAACATCTCCTTAACTAAGTCAGATAAAAAAAATCAAGCCAGTTGGAAACCAGGAAGGAATTCATTTTCGTTGGGCGTTTTGCGGGAAGAAGACAGCAGGAATAAATTGTGATAGCAAGAAAGATGGATAAAAAATAAAACGAGACAGGGGAAGACAAAACATGGAATATTGGACAGTTTAACAATGTGGCAAAGAAAGAAGTAAGAAATAGAACAGATAAACTGTACTGAAAGTAGGGAGTTGTAGAGAGACATGATCACTTGCGCCAAATGGCATGGTGCTTGAAGATGCTCAATACATGAAATTATATTACCCTACGTGTTTTCAGTGATGAATGAACGATACATTATTTTGTAAACAGCGGTGTTGCCTCGTTTGGGCGAGGCGCTCTCCGTTTAAAGTAGACAAAAGGTCCGCCAGTGTTATTTGGGCACATGTTCAGATATAAAAGACCTTTTGGTCTTTGGATTATAACGACATTCATTTCCACATGGTTGCACGTTCTAGTAAACGTTTATGAAAAGAAACAAGGTAGCGTCAAATCCCAGTCTACCCAGCTGTAAATGTGTTCCAAACGCTGCTCTTGAGTTAAGGAAAGCAAACACAACGAGCAAGGGAACTGGTGACCCCACCTCATAAAGTTGAGATCTAGTAATGGGAAATCTCTAACATTCCACTCACTCTCCTACGGCAGTATCTGCTATTATACTACCTATACATCTGTAAATGTGTACAAGTGAGACTATATGTTACAAAAAGCAGAACTCTCTTGGCCTGTGTAATTATGTTTTTGTTGAGTCTCGTGTTCTGAGACTATTTGTACCGTGGTTGGAGTCCAGTGGTGGAGCTACATTTTGGGGGCCCTGAAGCTTGAACTCTTGGAGGGGGCCCCTTTTGTTAAAAAAAAAGTGTTGGGGATGGGAAAGAAACGTATTATAGAGAAAACTGAACTTGGGGCCTCTGAAACTCAAGCTTCGAAGTAGATTCGCCTCTGTTAGTGTCCTCGATGTCAGGTAATTATTTAAATTCATGTGAGGTCAAGGTTTAAACGTATTTATTGGAGATGTTTTAACTGAAGTGAAAACGACTTAGTGTTTAAAAAAGGAAGTCAAGATTGACAACACACAAGTAACCAGATAACCTGGATTCTCTTCACTTAATCGATAAACATGAATTCTCTTTACCCCAATTGAAAAATGTACTTTAAATTAATTAGAAAAGTTTCCACATTGTACATAATTCAATACTTTTATGTATGTTAGGTTAGTTATTGTTGATCTTACTTTGAAATGTAATTTGATTGTAGCATTTTTTTTTTCTCCAAAGTTGTAGTCAATTTTCCATTCACTTGATGAACATCATGTTTTGGTTTCGTTAATAACTATTAAGATTTCTTACATAATAAATTTAAGTAGCTTGTCATGACTTAGATATTATTTTGATGTATAGTTTTCATACCGCGCTGTAACGCGCATTTACATTTTTAACTTATGGTTTCTTTTATATTGTTGTTTTGGAACGGGATCGTGACCTTAATACTTTCAGCGTGAGAAAGGTATATATAGTGCATGAATTGATTTGGCTAGTTGGGATTTATGAAACGGAGAATGGGGAGGCAGAAGACTTGTTGACGGGTGATGTGAGCCAGGTTGTTGATTATGTCAGAGTGATATGTAAAAGTGGTTGTGTTACTTTTTACACAGCGTGTGGGATGTGGTTTGTGTGGCAAGTTATTTTATATGATGAGGTTGTCAGCCCCATGTGCACCAGTACATCAATAAACAACTCATATATGTTAAATGCAAATATTAAATAGAAACGTGTACATGTTACAACTGACCCCAATAGGGTTAATAATATATCTTGACTTTGATGCATAGGTGGGCCGATAGAATGTTCTGCCGCTGTTTAAGATGCAGTCTTTCCAGGTGAGTTAATACTAATTGCTATGTTACAACTATTCTCTTTTAACACAGGGCAGATTTATAGGGGTCGGGATTATAAAACTTTTATCGAATAATGGTACTTGCGATTTCACACAAGCTAGTGTTTATTCTGGCCCAAATCACTCCCTATAAAAATCTTATATCTGTCATCTCACAGTCTGGTCTTCTTGACGAAGATAGAAACTGTAGTGGGAACTCCAAAGCCCTCTAGGTTATAAAATATAAATTTTGCACAAGCAAAATGTAACATCGTGAGATTCTCTTGGGTAAAACACAATCACAATTTAGTTTAGTTCATTACCTAGTTTCAATGCCAAGGTAAGGAGTAAGTCTTGTTTTAGTAAATGTTCACTCTACCCATCACCATGAAATGTTGACATGACCATATAAGGTTATGCACTTTACGTGTTACATTTACCAGAATCATTATATCACATTCCTTGTTCTAATTCCACAATCTTGTTAAAAGACCTGTCGGAAATCATTACATGATATGTCTGGTGTCAAAATTGTTACAATCGTGCTTACCTTGGAAGTTGCATTGTCTGCAAGTCATGCCCACATGTTATCTTTAATTCACCGTCTTCACTAAGTCTGGCCGGAAATACTTGTGCAATCTAAATGTTTTGTTCTTATACCTCATTGCTGATAAATATACTTCTAGACTATCGTCTTGAGTGTATCTAACAAATACCCCAGCTTTAGTGGAAGCAATACTTGCTTCTACCAATAGCCCGTCAGTCTAAACAATACAGCTGGCGTCAAACGGCCGACCGCATGTTGACGTAATCTTATTGTTCCGTCTGGGTAGTAGTTTTCTGTCCACGATCAAAGGATAACAATTCATGTGCGCTAAAGCCTAAAACGTGTGGGTGTGTCGAGGTGTGTGGACCTATCGAGGATAAGACAACATTGGCAGAAGAAGGCGTAAAAGTAAGATAATGACCGGATGAAGAAAAAAATTGAATGATTGAATGAATACTGACGGAGAGGAGAGAAGAAAGAAAAAACTGGATGAAAGAAAAAGACTTTTTCGTCACAATATTATCAGACATCTACGACCTGCGCTAATGACATTTGAATGTAGTTTGTACTTTTGTCGACGGAGATTAGCTGACAGATTCATTGGCTGTAGACATCATGGGGTTACTTTATGGTGAAAAATGGTGATGCCCATACATTTTGAATCGTTGTGAGGGAAATGTGCTTCCGATTGTCAAACCGGTTAGAGTGCAAGCGTCTCACGTCAAAGTTACCTACTTTCAGAATCGAAAACTTTGCAGCGTTACTCACCAGTCCACCTAGCTGTATTTGGTTACCTGACTCTGCTATGAGTTAGGGAAGGCAAAGGCAGCGGGGAAGGAAACTGGGCATGCTACCGCATAAAGCTGGCCATAGTATTCAGTAGCCTCTAACATCTCACTCCCCTAAAGCAGGATCTGCTATAGGACTGCTTCCTTTACCTCTATGAAAGACAGAGTGCCGCATAGTGATGATGAAAGTACCAAATATGATAGCAGATACTACTATTTCACATTTCAATTGATTTTGCTTCTAATAAAAAGCAATAACAGTAGACTACTACAGATCCGACCTTTGAAACATCTCATATCAGTGTTCTGTTATGGCACAGTTAAGAAGACAAACGCCATTTATCATATTGATGTGTAACTGATGGAGCTGTTTTTGTCATTAGTAGCGCTACATATCTTCAGTCTCACCAGACAGAGAACGCCACCGACTTTTATTTAATACTAGTTTGGTGGCCCGACCAGAATGTTTTCTTATTTCCCGCTAAGACGTGATCTGATTTCTTCACTTCATATTCGAAGTTTTCCAGCACTGGAATTGTTCATGGTCATGTGTTCGGAAAATGAAGTTGCACAGCCACATCTTCTCTTCATTTGACTAACAATATATGTGCTTGTATGATTGATTAAGACATCTTAACGAGCTCGTGTTATCATCTTTCCTCTGTCATATGGCAGAATGTTGCATTTACGGTCATCGGGGAGTACAAGTCTATGGTTATATCTGCCAACTATCTAGTAATGGAATACCACAGCAAGAGCTGCGGTAAAATGTAAATCGTCGAGTTGTTGTTTCAGAACATCTTTGAATTCCATTTGGCTTATGTTGTTGTTTTAGAACATCTCTGAATTCCATTTGGCTTATGTTGTTGTTTCAGAACATCTTTGAATTCCATTTGGTTTATGTTGTTGTTTCAGAACATCTTTGAATTCCATTTGGTTTATGTTGTTGTTTCAGAACATCTTTGAATTCCATTTGGCTTATGTTGTTGTTTCAGAACATCTTTGAATTCCATTTGGTTTATGTTGTTGTTTCAGAACATCTTTGAATTCCATTTGGTTTATGTTGTTGTTTCAGAACATCTTTGAATTCCATTTGGTTTATGTTGTTGTTTCAGAACATCTTTGAATTCCATTTGGTTTATGTTGTTGTTTCAGAACATCTTTGAATTCCATTTGGTTTATGTTGTTGTTTCAGAACATCTTTGAATTCCATTTGGTTTATGTTGTTGTTTCAGAACATCTTTGAATTCCATTTGGTTTATGTTGTTGTTTCAGAACATCTTTGAATTCCATTTGGTTTATGTTGTTGTTTCAGAACATCTTTGAATTCCATTTGGCTTATGTTGTTGTTTCAGAACATCTTTGAATTCCATTTGGTTTATGTTGTTGTTTCAGAACATCTTTGAATTCCATTTGGTTTATGTTGTTGTTTCAGAACATCTTTGAATTCCATTTGGTTTATGTTGTTGTTTCAGAACATCTTTGAATTCCATTTGGTTTATGTTGTTGTTTCAGAACATCTTTGAATTCCATTTGGTTTATGTTGTTGTTTCAGAACATCTTTGAATTCCATTTGGCTTATGTTGTTGTTTCAGAAAATCTTTGAATTCCATTTGGTTTATGTTGTTGTTTCAGAACATCTTTGAATTCCATTTGGTTTATGTTGTTGTTTCAGAACATCTTTGAATTCCATTTGGTTTATGTTGTTGTTTCAGAACATCTTTGAATTCCATTTGGTTTATGTTGTTGTTTCAGAACATCTTTGAATTCCATTTGGTTTATGTTGTTGTTTCAGAACATCTTTGAATTCCGTTTGGCTTATGTTGTTGTTTCAGAACATCTCTGAATTCCATTTGGTTTTTATGTTGTTGTTGTTTCAGAACATCTTTGAATTCCATTTGGCTTATGTTGTTGTTTCAGAACATCTTTGAATTCCATTTGGTTTATGTTGTTGTTTCAGAACATCTTTGAATTCCATTTGGTTTATGTTGTTGTTTCAGAACATCTTTGAATTCCATTTGGTTTATGTTGTTGTTTCAGAACATCTTTGAATTCCATTTGGTTTATGTTGTTGTTTCAGAACATCTTTGAATTCCGTTTGGCTTATGTTGTTGTTTCAGAACATCTCTGAATTCCATTTGGTTTATGTTGTTGTTTCAGAACATCTTTGAATTCCATTTGGTTTATGTTGTTGTTTCAGAACATCTTTGAATTCCATTTGGTTTATGTTGTTGTTTCAGAACATCTTTGAATTCCATTTGGCTTATGTTGTTGTTTCAGAACATCTTTGAATTCCATTTGGCTTATGTTGTTGTTCCAGAACATCTTTGAATTCCATTTGGCTTATGTTGTTGTTTTTTAGAACATCTCTGAATTCCATTTGGTTTATGTTGTTGTTTCAGAAATCATCTTTGAATTCCATTTGGCTTATGTTGTTGTTTTTAGAACATCTCTGAATTCCATTTGGTTTATGTTGTTGTTTCAGAACATCTTTGAATTCCCTTTGGCTTATGTTGTTGTTTTAGAACATCTCTGAATTCCATTTGGTTTATGTTGTTGTTTCAGAACATCTCTGAATTCCATTTGGCTTATGTTGTTGTTTTAGAACATCTCTGAATTCCATTTGGTTTATGTTGTTGTTTCAGAACATCTTTGAATTCCATTTGGCTTATGTTGTTGTTTTAGAACATCTCTGAATTCCATTTGGTTTATGTTGTTGTTTCAGAACATCTCTGAATTCCATTTGGCTTATGTTGTTGTTTTAGAACATCTCTGAATTCCATTTGGTTTATGTTGTTGTTTCAGAACATCTTTGAATTCCATTTGGCTTATGTTGTTGTTTTAGAACATCTCTGAATTCCATTTGGTTTATGTTGTTGTTTCAGAACATCTTTGAATTCCATTTGGTTTATGTTGTTGTTTTAGAACATCTCTGAATTCCATTTGGTTTATGTTGTTGTTTCAGAACATCTTTGAATTCCATTTGGCTTATGTTGTTGTTTTAGAACATCTTTGAATTCCATTTGGTTTATGTTGTTGTTTCAGAACATCTTTGAATTCCATTTGGTCTATGTTGTTGTTTCAGAACATCTTTGAATTCCATTTGGTTTATGTTGTTGTTTCAGAACATCTTTGAATTCCATTTGGCTTATGTTGTTGTTTCAGAACATCTCTGAATTCCATTTGGTTTATGTTGTTGTTTCAGAACATCTTTGAATTCCATTTGGTTTATGTTGTTGTTTCAGAACATCTTTGAATTCCATTTGGTTTATGTTGTTGTTTCAGAACATCTTTGAATTCCATTTGGCTTATGTTGTTGTTTCAGAACATCTTTGAATTCCATTTGGCTTATGTTGTTGTTTCAGAACATCTTTGAATTCCATTTGGCTTATGTTGTTGTTTTAGAACATCTCTGAATTCCATTTGGTTTATGTTGTTGTTTCAGAACATCTTTGAATTCCATTTGGCTTATGTTGTTGTTTTAGAACATCTCTGAATTCCATTTGGTTTATGTTGTTGTTTCAGAACATCTTTGAATTCCATTTGGCTTATGTTGTTGTTTTAGAACATCTCTGAATTCCATTTGGTTTATGTTGTTGTTTCAGAACATCTCTGAATTCCATTTGGTTTATGTTGTTGTTTCAGAACATCTTTGAATTCCATTTGGTTTATGTTGTTGTTTTAGAACATCTCTGAATTCCATTTGGTTTATGTTGTTGTTTCAGAACATCTTTGAATTCCATTTGGTTTATGTTGTTGTTTCAGAACATCCTTGAATTCCATTTGGCTTATGTTGTTGTTTTAGAACATCTCTGAATTCCATTTGGTTTATGTTGTTGTTTCAGAACATCTTTGAATTCCATTTGGTTTATGTTGTTGTTTCAGAACATCTTTGAATTCCATTTGGCTTATGTTGTTGTTTCAGAACATCTTTGAATTCCATTTGGCTTATGTTGTTGTTTCAGAACATCTTTGAATTCCATTTGGCTTATGTTGTTATTTTAGAACATCTCTGAATTCCATTTGGTTTATGTTGTTGTTTCAGAACATCTTTGAATTCCATTTGGCTTATGTTGTTGTTTTAGAACATCTCTGAATTCCATTTGGTTTATGTTGTTGTTTCAGAACATCTCTGAATTCCATTTGGTTTATGTTGTTGTTTCAGAACATCTTTGAATTCCATTTGGTTTATGTTGTTCTTTTAGAACATCTTTGAATTCCATTTGGTTTATGTTGTTGTTTTAGAACATCTCTGAATTCCATTTCGCTTATGTTGTTGTTTCAGAACATCTCTGAATTCCATTTGGTTTATGTTGTTGTTTCAGAACATCTTTGAATTCCATTTGGTTTATGTTGTTGTTTTAGAACATCTTTGAATTCCATTTGGCTTATGTTGTTGTTTTAGAACATCTCTGAATTCCATTTGGCTTATGTTGTTGTTTCAGAACATCTCTGAATTCCATTTGGTTTATGTTGTTGTTTTAGAACATCTCTAATTCCATTTGGCTTATGTTGTTGTTTTAGAACATCTCTAATTCCATTTGGCTTATGTTGTTGTTTTAGAACATCTCTAGTTCCATTTGGCTTATGTTGTTGTTTTAGAACATCTCTAATTCCATTTGGCTTATGTTGTTGTTTTAGAACATCTTTGAATTCCATTTGGCTTATGTTGTTGTTTTAGAACATCTCTAATTCCATTTGGCTTATGTTGTTGTTTTAGAACATCTCTAATTCCATTTGGCTTATGTTGTTGTTTTAGAACATCTCTGAATTCCATTTGGCTTATGTTGTTGTTTTAGAACATCTCTAATTCCATTTGGCTTATGTTGTTGTTTCAGAACATCTTTGAATTCCATTTGGCTTATGTTGTTGTTTCAGAACATCTTTGAATTCCATTTGGCTTATGTTGTTGTTTCAGAACATCTTTGAATTCCATTTGGCTTATGTTGTTGTTTCAGAACATCTTTGAATTCCATTTGGCTTATGTTGTTGTTTCAGAACATCTTTGAATTCCATTTGGCTTATGTTGTTGTTTCAGAACATCTTTGAATTCCATTTGGCTTATGTTGTTGTTTCAGAACATCTTTGAATTCCATTTGGCTTATGTTGTTGTTTCAGAACATCTTTGAATTCCATTTGGCTTATGTTGTTGTTTCAGAACATCTTTGAATTCCATTTGGCTTATGTTGTTGTTTCAGAACATCTTTGAATTCCATTTGGCTTATGTTGTTGTTTCAGAACATCTTTGAATTCCATTTGGCTTATGTTGTTGTTTCAGAACATCTTTGAATTCCATTTGGCTTATGTTGTTGTTTCAGAACATCTTTGAATTCCATTTGGCTTATGTTGTTGTTTCAGAACATCTTTGAATTCCATTTGGCTTATGTTGTTGTTTCAGAACATCTTTGAATTCCATTTGGCTTATGTTGTTGTTTCAGAACATCTTTGAATTCCATTTGGCTTATGTTGTTGTTTTAGAACATCTTTGAATTCCATTTGGCTTATGTTGTTGTTTCAGAACATCTCTGAATTCCATTTGGCTTATGTTGTTGTTTCAGAACATCTTTGAATTCCATTTGGCTTATGTTGTTGTTTCAGAACATCTTTGAATTCCATTTGGCTTATGTTGTTGTTTCAGAACATCTTTGAATTCCATTTGGCTTATGTTGTTGTTTCAGAACATCTTTGAATTACATTTGGCTTATGTTGTTGTTTCAGAACATCTTTGAATTCCATTTGGCTTATGTTGTTGTTTCAGAACATCTTTGAATTCCATTTGGCTTATGTTGTTGTTTCAGAACATCTTTGAATTCCATTTGGCTTATGTTGTTGTTTCAGAACATCTTTGAATTCCATTTGGCTTATGTTGTTGTTTCAGAACATCTTTGAATTCCATTTGGCTTATGTTGTTGTTTCAGAACATCTTTGAATTCCATTTGGCTTATGTTGTTGTTTCAGAACATCTTTGAATTCCATTTGGCTTATGTTGTTGTTTCAGAACATCTTTGAATTCCATTTGGCTTATGTTTTTTGTTTCAGAACATCTTTGAATTCCATTTGGCTTATGTTGTTGTTTCAGAACATCTTTGAATTCCATTTGGCTTATGTTGTTGTTTCAGAACATCTTTGAATTCCATTTGGCTTATGTTGTTGTTTCAGAACATCTTTGAATTCCATTTGGCTTATGTTGTTGTTTCAGAACATCTTTGAATTCCATTTGGCTTATGTTGTTGTTTCAGAACATCTTTGAATTCCACTTGGCTTATGTTGTTGTTTCAGAACATCTTTGAATTCCATTTGGCTTATGTTGTTGTTTCAGAACATCTCTGAATTCCATTTGGCTTATGTTGTTGTTTCAGAACATCTCTGAATTCCATTTGGCTTATGTTGTTGTTTCAGAACATCTTTGAATTCCATTTGGCTTATGTTGTTGTTTCAGAACATCTCTGAATTCCATTTGGCTTATGTTGTTGTTTCAGAACATCTTTGAATTCCATTTGGCTTATGTTGTTCTTTCAGAACATCTTTGAATTCCATTTGGCTTATGTTGTTGTTTCAGAACATCTCTGAATTCCATTTGGCTTATGTTGTTGTTTCAGAACATCTTTGAATTCCATTTGGCTTATGTTGTTGTTTCAGAACATCTCTGAATTCCATTTGGCTTATGTTGTTGTTTCAGAACATCTTTGAATTCCATTTGGCTTATGTTGTTGTTTCAGAACATCTTTGAATTCCATTTGGCTTATGTTGTTGTTTCAGAACATCTCTGAATTCCATTTGGCTTATGTTGTTGTTTCAGAACATCTCTGAATTCCATTTGGCTTATGTTGTTGTTTCAGAACATCTCTGAATTCCATTTGGCTTATGTTGTTGTTTCAGAACATCTCTGAATTCCATTTGGCTTATGTTGTTGTTTCAGAACATCTCTGAATTCCATTTGGCTTATGTTGTTGTTTCAGAACATCTCTGAATTTGGCTTATTGTTGTTTCAGAACATTCTGAATTCCATTTGGCTTGTTGTTTTCAGAACATCTCTGAATTCCATTTGGCTTATGTTGTTGTTTCAGAACATCTCTGAATTCCATTTGGCTTCTCTGAATTCCATGGCTTGTTGTTTTTTCAGAACATCTCTGAATTCCATTTGGCTTATGTTGTTGTTTCAGAACATCTCTGATTCCATTTGGCTTATGTTGTTGTTTTAGAACATTTGGCTTATGTTGTTGTTTCAGAACATCTCTGAATTCCATTTGGCTTATGTTGTTGTTTCAGAACATCTCTGAATTCCATTTGGCTTATGTTGTTGTTTCAGAACATCTCTGAATTCCATTTGGCTTATGTTGTTGTTTCAGAACATCTCTAATTCCATTTGGCTTATGTTGTTGTTTTAGAACATCTCTAATTCCATTTGGCTTATGTTGTTGTTTTAGAACATCTCTGAATTCCATTTGGCTTATGTTGTTGTTTCAGAACATCTCTGAATTCCATTTGGCTTATGTTGTTGTTTCATAAACCAATCTATAGCCAGTAAGAAGAGAAATAGTGACAACGGGAATCGATACTGTAGTCGAGTTCTTATCTCAAAGGATTCTGTAACTGTCATTCACGAAGTGTTACTGTATTGCTGTGAAACATGGAAAAAAAGGCAACCACGAAGATAAAAACGATTTTCACTAATACAAGCTTGTGTAAAATAAGGTAAAGTTAAAAAAGTTAGGTGACCGGTTACCTTCGTCGCTGCTTTCACTTTTTGTAACTCAAGATCAGAATCAGAAATTACGCTCACTTTAGAAAGGACGAACAGTGAAAAATAACAATGTGATAGCATTAAAAGGTAGCCTTTGTCCTTGAACTTCCAAGGAAAAAGAAACAAAGAGAGAGCGGCAATAACACATGGAAAGACTCTGAGCAGATGGCAATGACCAGGAAGTGTAGCTGTGAGTTTGTTGAAGGCCAGTCTTACATAGGGAGCCAATTGGAGGGTATAATGAAGACCTGGCACAGATATGTTTGTTCCTACGTTCGTATGATTAGATTATGTCACGTGTTTGTTCGTATTTCATAATGACAATCTTCATTTTTAGGGCTCCCTAAAGAACATTAAGCTACCACTGCAGCCAGCCTTCTTACAGGAAGCCTACGCCAAAGTGCTTCATGATCTCTTACAGTGGTAGTTTCTGAAGCATTTCGTTTTACATGATGAGGTATCCAGCCTAAACCTCCGTATAGGATAACAAAGGTGAACACATATAACAGTATGTTAATGGAGACTAAGGCAATGCTTCTCAAACTAGCAGGTATTAGTGCACCACCTTCACGATTTATGCCATCTCAGCATGCTGTGCGTTTTATTATTGAACGAGAAGGTTTACTCGTCAAAACAATAACTGGGGAAGAATTAAAGCCAACGCGTCTTAGCGTTTCAGCAAGAGCAGCACATTTAGAAGACTGAGGATGTAGCTTCCAACACGTTTTGCTGATTCTGAACAAAGATACTTTAAATATTTGCAACGTTCTGAAAAAGAATTTGAACTTTTCCCTTTTTCTTTTTTAAAATGAATAAATCCCTTCCCAGCCCCCTCCCACCGTTTCTTCTCCCTCTTCCATCTCTCCTACCCTCCTCACCCCTGCTGTCCAAGGCAAAGAATCAGATTGCAAAAAAAAAAAAAAAAAAAAAAAAAAAAAACCCTTAAATATATGTAATTATGTGACATTTTGCTAAAGACGTTTCCAGTTATTATTTTAATACATTTCATGTATACAGCTATTGTTTTTAGGTGCAGTTAAAAAAATTATGATATTCACGATTTTTTTGTATCTATATACGCATGTGAGTTAGCTTGTATTAAAATATAAAAGTGTCATCATAATACAAAATCATCCATGTTTACTGCGTTGCCAGCTGTGGTGCCATTTAACAGCATTAGAGTGATGTAGCGAGATGGATGTAGGATAGAAAATAATAGATATAGTTCCAAACAGTGGAGAAGAGAACTGGTGATCTAGTGGTAGGAATAGCACAAGTCAAGTCAGGTAGTTAAACTACACAGTTCTAGATGGTAGCTGTAGAATAGAGCTGTGAAGTAAGTATGTATTTACACAAATCAGCTGGAAAATTATAAGGTGTCAATATCTTTGTTTATCAATTCGGGAAATTGGTGACTTCTGGATTCCGTTTTTTCAAATTAATGAGTACTTATCTAATTTAGGTCCTTTCGCGGCAGACACTTGTCGTCATACATTAAGCGTTAATGTCCAAGATACTTAAAACACCTAGACAGGTAGCAACAATAATATCCGGCGGATTGCAGAGGTCGTCCTAGAACCACACACTGCAGTCGTTTATGCTTCTTATCAGAAACTTTTGTTGTGACTCGCTCTGATAGGAACCAGAACTTGACTTTTCCGATCCCCTAAGTTACGAGTTTTCACTCTTCTTTCCTTGTGCCAGGTAGTGAAAGGTACATGTCTTTTTCAATTGCATTGTATCTCCATACAGGGTGTTGGTGATGGAGGGTTTGGTGGTAGCAATTGCTTCCGCAGGTCTGCTAGTGCCAGGCATTAGGAGATGGTTCCTAGTGTTTGTTCCTTCTGACTGTTACATAAGAACCAGATATATATATATATATATATATATATATATATATATATATATATATATATATATATATATATATATATATATATATATATATATTCTTCTTCTTCTTCTTCCGTCCTTAGCCAAAGACCGACCAAGCAGTCAGAGGCCATCACGCCTTGTGGCGTCTTAAGGGCAACAGCAGATTGATTTTCTCTGTTGTAGTTTCCCATCACGCCTAGCGGCGTATATATATATATATATATATATATATATATATATATATATATATATGCACACATTATGGTATCTGTTTCCTACCATCAAGACGACCCCCGATGTTGACGGGCCACTATTGATCAGAAAGAATACTCATCTAGCCGTGGTCATGTCAATCAAGGAATACGTCATACAATCAGCAAAATACATCGTTACACTATAGACATAATTTACAAATTTTTCTGTATTCTGTGTTAGTTACTTCCCTTTGGTCCTAAGTATGTCAAAAGGGGTTTCCCTTTCAGGATTTTACTTCAACGATTTTAAAATTGAACGAAGGAAACTAAGGCATCGAAAAAGCCGTGGAAGAAGAAGAGGAAGACGAACTCTTTGGCATCCATCATTTAAAAGCTAAGCCCGAAAAAGACTTCGTATAGCTAGCATTGCGCAGTTCTGACTTCTAGCTGCGTCTTGCTGCTCAGGATTGTTCAAGTTATATTCAGTTGGAGACCAATATTATTTATCAGCATAGGGGTTAGAGTACCAAGATTAAG
Source organism: Oreohelix idahoensis (assembly GCA_024509875.1). Taxonomy (NCBI): domain Eukaryota; kingdom Metazoa; phylum Mollusca; class Gastropoda; order Stylommatophora; family Oreohelicidae; genus Oreohelix; species Oreohelix idahoensis. The sequence continues at coordinate 1,266,062 of JAMPIV010004331.1, read as the reverse complement.
ATATTAGCCGGTAATTCAAAGTCAATGCTAACATTAATATTAAGTACTGCAGCAATTTGCATAACATCAAAATTCTTGTAACCCAACGATTAATACAAGTTTAGCATACCGTACCCTTCAGACACAGTATTACGGATCTGAGCTTATCGCTCATGCACGTCTGCTCACAAGTACGTCGGCTTTGCTTTTCTCAGATATGGGTTGTGGCTATGGCTTCGACAAGAGTGGGTCAGTCCGCGAGACGTCTTTTCAGCTATGCAATTTTAGGAGTCCAGAATTGAATCTGAGCGGGCTTATATACCCTTCGTCTTCTTCTTCTTCCGTCCTTAGCCAAAGACCGACCAAGCAGTCAGAGGCCATCACGCCTTGTGGCATCTTAAGGGCAACAGCAGATTGATTTTCTCTGTTGTAGTTTCCCATCACGCCTAGCGGCGTCTTTAGGGCAACAACAGATAGATCCATCTGCCGTTGTTTCCGTAATCGGTGTGACAAGCCAACGGGTGATCAGCCCATTGGGCCTTATATACCCTATCTAGATCTAATCCTTTCTTTCTCGGAGGTCCGCGTCTGTGTTCACTTTTCTACTATTAACTTTCGTGGGATTTCAATGCTGTTGTGTTATTTTTACAACAAAATCATTATTTTCTCGTCAATTACCAAAGATAGTGGTTTCCCACTGCCATAATTACATGTATTTGTAGTTGCTGTTCAAATCCCCAAAAGAATTTTTCCGTTCGGGGCTTTAATCATAAAGTTATAGCAGAATTACTGATGTGCGATTCATAATTTATCATATAAGACACTATTTTACGTCTTCTTCTTTGATCCTTAGCCGCCGACCGTCAAAGCAGTCAGTGGCCATTACACCTGGTGGCGTCTTGTAGGGCAACAACAAATTGATTCCACTTTGCTCGGTCGGTGGCCATCCTTCGTACAGTGCCCCAACTCTGGTTCATTCTTTGCATCTCAGCCTCCACAGTCCTCCGCCAAGTTGTTTTTGGTCAGCCTCTCTTTCGTTTTCCTTCAGGGGTCCAAAGCATAGCTGTTCTTGCGATGGCATCGGGGACTCTTCTGAGGACATGGCCAACCCAGCTCCAGCGTCTGCCAGCTATGATGGTGTGCATGTCCTCTTGCTTGCTCCGAGTAAGCAGATCTTGGTTGGTGTTGATATTCGGCCAAAAGATTCGGTGAATTTTTCTTAGGCATGTTGTGTGAAAAGAGGACAATTTCGACATTTCCTTCTCTGTAACTCTCCAGCTCTCCGCGCCATAGAGAAGCACAGAAAGCACACAGCTCTGAAATAATCCTAATTTTGTGCTTGTGCTGTACTGAGAGGACTTCCAGATGTTGTTTAGACTAAAAAAGGCTGTTCTTGCTTTGTTCATTCTGTTGTTGATGTCTTTGCTTGCTCCGCCGTCTGGTGTTACTATGCATCCTAGGTATGTGAAGGCATCTGTCTGTTCCAGTTGCTGATTCCTTACTGATATGGGCTCAGGGTTGCTCACATTGAGCGTCATGACCTCTGTCTTCTTTAGGTTGATGTTCAAGCCCACCTGCTGGCTATACTTATTAAGTCTATCCGTTTTTTCCTGGATGTGTTGATGTGAATGTGCTAGCAGTGCAATGTCATCTGCATATTCCAGATCTTCCAATGTAGAAAATGTAGTACATCTTATTCCTCTTGGATTGCCCTCTGTTGTCTGGCGCATCACCCAGTCTATGACTGTTAAAAATAGAGTGGTTGATAAGGGGCATCCATGTCGTACTCCTGTCTTCACTTCAAAGGTTAGGTTGCTCTGCCCAATGCTGCACGTAAAGTTGGCATAGAGGCTTTTTATGATTGATACTATGCAGCTTGGAATTCCATAAGCCCTCAGTATTTTCCATAAACTGTCCCTATGTATGCTGTCATAAGCCTTTTCAAAATCAACGAAATTAATGTAAAGCTGTCTTTGCCATTCTGAGCACTGCTCTATAATGTTCCTGAGAGTGAATATATGGTCTACACATCTTCTAGTCTTTCTAAATCCTGCTTGTTCTTTCCTCAGTTTGTGGTCTACTGCTTTTGAAATTCTCTGTATAATTATCCTGCCTAGTATTTTGCTGGGAACTGAGAGAAGAGTGATTCCTCTCCAATTATTGCAGTCTGCAAGATCTCCCTTCTTGGGCAATTTGACAATTATTCCTTTGTTCCACTCTGATGGTGTTGTCCCCGTTTTCCAGACTTGTGCAAATAGTGGTTCTAATAGTTCTGCTGCTAGCTCAGGGTCTGTCTTAAATAGCTCTGCATTTAAGTTATCATGGCCCGGAGCTTTGCCGTTCTTTAACCCTTTGATTGCTGTGATGATTTCTTCTTTTCGTGGAATGTCTGTATTTACATCTAGATCGTTTTCAGCATCAGGAACATTCAATTGTGTCTCTGGTGGTTCCTTGTTCAGAGTTTCTCTGAAGTGCTCTGCCCATCTTGTTTCCTGTCCCTCTACTGTTGTGATGAGATTTCCTTGCTTATCTCTTACAAATGTAATATTGTTTGCACCTCGTTTTCCACTGATGATTTTAGTTATTTTGTATACTGTGCTTTGTTCATTTCTCAGTGCTGCCTCTTCTGCCTGTCTTGCAAGGTCATCCAGAAATGTCCTTTTGTTAGCACGAGTTTGACGTTTAACTTCCTTGTCCAGCTGACTGTACTGTTCACTATATATTGCCTTTAATCTGGGAGACTTAGCTTCTGTTTTCTTTCTTTTCATTTCCTTTCTCTTCGCTATGGTGTTTAGCGTATCTGGTGTTATCCAGTCTTGGCTCTTTCTTTCCTGGAATCGCAAGCATTACTTGCTGCTTTCCTTGTATATTGTTGAGATGGTGTTGAATCTCTGGTCAACATCATCGGTCTCTGTTCTTTCATGGCGTTTGATAATCTCATATCTTCTCTTTACGTCGACCACGAAAGCTTTTCTGGTGGGCGGATCCTTCAGTTTCGTGATGTTGTATCTTTTCTGTTTGACTACAACTGGTCCAGCAGCTCTGAGTTTCACTTTCAGTCTTGCAACTACTAGGTGATGATCACTTCCCACATCTGCGCCTTTTCTTACTTTCACGTCTTGTAGTGCATGTCTCCATCTGCCATTGATCATTATGTGATATATCTGGTTTCTGTCTCGTCCGTTTGGTGATTCCCATGTTAACTTGTGCACTTCCTTGTGTGGAAAAAGTGTTCCTACAATGACCAGGTTGTTAATACTGCAGAAGCTTATTAATTTGTCCCCATTCTCATTTGCTGTTCCACTGCCGCATTTCCCCATTACTCTTTCGTTATAATTATTGTGTGCTCCCACTTTCGCATTTAGGTCTCCCATTACTATAATGAGATCGTACCTGGGTGTAGTTTCCATTTCTTTTTGTACCTGTTGATAGAACTCGTCCTTGATCTCTTCATCGCTGTCGTTTGTTGGTGCATAGCATTGTATAATTGTGGTGTTGGTGAACCTCCCTCTTAGTCTTGCTCTTATCAGTCTGTTGTTGATGGGTTTCCATTCCAGTAAAGACCTTTCCATTCCTTTCTTCAGGATAATGGCTACACCTTCGTTGTGCTGACCATCCTCTCTGCCAGAATAAAGTACTGTTTCCCCTGCAGCTGTTTTTATTCTCCCCCTACCTGTCCATCTGCTCTCGCTTATTCCCAGGATATGTATCTTGTAGTTCCTCATCTCTGCTGTGATTTGTCTCAGCTTTCCTGCCTCATTCATAGTTCTGACGTTCCAAAAACCAATTCTGGTTTCGTGTTTTGCGGTCGGGGCATCCGTTTTCATGCCAGTGGCTTCCTTTCGGCTTTCACCACTGTCAGTCATACGAGCCTGAGACTCCGGATGTCCGTCCCGCAGCAAAGTTTTTCCATTTATTGTTGTTTCCGTAACGTGCGATTTTTTTTACATAGACAGGGGTGTCGGCCCTGTGCTAAAACCCCCAACCTGGAGGACCAGAGTACCAGCATTTGTCCGACCCCTACCCACGCAGACCAGTCCAGCTTGGTTGAACCTACCAGGAGTAAATCTCCCACTGGCATAGCTCTGGGGATTCTCAGGGTACACAAGCTGCCATACCGCTACAAGGTATAGGTACCATTGATGGCAGACTATTTTACGTGGCAAGTTCAAAGTGTCTTGGCCCTTTCGCTACAAGGGAGATATGATATTATTAATTTTATTTTACCAATGAAAATTATTTTAATATGTTCGTCTACACTGCACCAGCGTTAGGCATAAAATAGTCTGAGAATCTTTGATCTAAGGCGTGTAAGCCTGCAAACAGCACAGTTTTTTGTTTCATAAGACATACTGGTTGTGAAAGAAAGTGGTTCACTCATCAGTGTGAAAACGCGTTTGTGTATAGTGAATATTTCTGGTTGCTGGAAAAAAGTCAAGTTTTATCTAAAAAATTGTGCTGAAAAATAGATGTGGTTCTTTCCTGCAGGTCAAAATGACATGTCTCTTGTAAAAGAAACGTATCTGGATGTTTCTTTTAGAAACAAACGTTCTCAACAGAAGTTAAAAAAAAAAAAAAAAAAAAAAATTAATGGTTCGTTTTTGTGGAAATATTTGCCAAGTAAATTACTTTACCAAGTAGATTCTTGTGGATGGTTTTAACATGCATTCAGGTCTCCTCAGGCTACAGTAATATAATTATGGGATTTACTTGTGCATTTGTAACTACAGTAACAGTACTGGCGGAACTTAAGCGGAAAGGCCAACGGTGCATTTACCGGGGGCTACACATGTCCATGTAAAAGTGCTCCAATAGCAGATACTGTCGTAGGGGAATGAAGTGTTAAAGACTTCGCTAGACTAGGTCCAGCTTCAAGAGGCGGGATGACCAGTTCCCTTCTTCACTGCCTTTGCCTTCCCCAAGTCAAGAGCAGAGTCAGGTACCAGTTTATAGCTGTGTAGACTGGGGCATGACGCCATAATGTTTCTAATCCACTACCTTTGCCGCGAGAGGCCAGCGCTCTTAACACTGTGCAACATGTCCAGGGAGCAGCGAAATATTCATAAGGAAATAATTAATTTATCTTTGGTTATGTTAACTTAGTCACTAACTAGGAAATTAATAATGAACTAATTATTACTAAAAGTTGGATTGGATGTTTAGTACCATTTTATTTGACTTCTGCTACACACAGGTTGTTAACTTTCAGTAATTTCTACCTTTCTTTCCTCGCTTTCTCTATTTCTGATTTTTACGTGTGCGTGTATTTTGATTTGTTTGTTTGCTGTATATTCATATTTTTATTCTCCAGCGTTTCTATGACTTTAATAATAATTAGTAACCCTTCCAGTACTACAGCCGTTTGATTTCTGCGTTGGAATTGTCATTCGTATTAAGCTATTCTATTATATTAGTTTATTATTTCTTTTTATTTATTAAATTTTCTTGTTCGTTGATATTTTATTTGTGTGTTGTGTTTGTACTTGCTTATTTAGTGTCACTTTGCGTTTTAAACGTGTTGTTTTTCACTTTATTTATGCCTTTCTGTGTCACTCATCATTGAGCGTTTATTTATTACACCCCCCCCCCCCACCCCCCCCCCACGTGTTCGTTGTGGCCTTTTTATCATAACCTAACTATATTTCTCATCTTTGTCTTCCTTTTACGAATGTGGCTGACGACGTGTGAATTTCGAAACGGTTTTGTTTCTAGTTTATACTATCTACCATTTTAATATCTTGTTAAATTACTTAAGGAAACCAGTACAGTAATATAGTTCTGAAATATTTACTTATATGTCACCCTTAAATGATGTAAACGTGAAGGCGCACTAGGGTTAATAAAATAAATTTAATGCACCTTCTTCCCGCCCCCCCCCCCCCCCCCCCCCCCCCCCCCCCCCCCCCCCCCCCTACCCCCCCCCCCCCCCCCCCCCCCCCCCATCCCTTCTACGGCCCTGCCAACGCATTTAAATCAATCACTTATCCTATGTTGCGGCACACCCTTACAATTCACAATTAATCAAATGAAATGGCAACACTGCCGGAGCTGGAATTCATAAGGTTCTCAGTCAGATTTTTTTTGTTACCAGAGAGTACACGACAGGTGGCCTGACCTGCAAATTTGGAATTGCAATGGGATGTACCATCTCAGCGATAATGTTCGTGAAGGCTATGCAAGAAATTCTACAGGCAGCTGAAGGACATGCGAAAGGTCCACAACTCCATGGTAGGTGTTATATGCCACCACTTAAGGCATACATGGATGACACAACAGTTCTGACGTCAGATGAATACCAGACCCACTCAGAATTAGCACTCTTGGATTAACTAATCAGCTGGAGCAGAATGAGATTCAAACCTAAGGAATCTAGCAGCTTGTCGACCATGAAATTGAAGATTTTCGGTGTCACATTCGTGGTATCAAACCAAAGAATCCCTACCGTCATTGAGGAACCATCTAAACAGTATTTGCAGAATTAATTATGCCACATTAATTGGCAAAATGGCAGTAAAAACATAATAGAGATCGATGAGGACTGCAGTTCATAGATGAAAGCAAACTCATGGAAAAGTTCAAAATATGAAGCCTTCATGTTGATCATGTAAGCTAATATGATCATTACTTTTATGTGGAGAATGCACAAGCACAGGGAAAGGTATTGAAAGATCAATAGTTTCACCAGGAAATTGTTACTAGTGCCTCCAGGTCTATCAGATGTACACTGTCATAGTCACTTTACTTCGCGCTTCTTACGAAGCTTAGAGCTATCTATCACTGCTGCTAGTACCCAAGCAGGAAGCCTGCACCAAACATTCACATAATCTTGCAGCGGGGCTTTCTGTGGCAATGATGATGTTGCCAACCCCAGTCACAACCTCATAGCAGTCGCCGTATACGACTTGCATGATGATCCAGAAGTCCTAGTCTCTCTCTGTCTCTTCAGAGACCCGCGAGAACGACACGGGTAAGACGTACTCTGTACTGCAAGTAAACGAAAGCTCGCAGCCCCTTTCAAGTCATTGATGGAAGAATACAAAGGAAAAAAGGCAAAACTAACGCCGATGCCCAGGAATTAGATAGGTCCAGGACCCAAGGACGCAACAATAGACAATGCAGTCAGCGACCCATTGCTTGCGTCAGGGTCAGCGAACCAGAGCTGACCAAGACCCTACTCCACCTCCAAGTGGTGGTCCTGGAAACAGGCTGCATCACTGCAGTCTGGCTGAGTGAGTAGGGATCGAAGAGGGAAGGCTAACCCGGTCCCAAAAAATGCCGTGCGGAAGTCAGATGTGTCGGCCGAAAGGCGCAAATATCGAAGCTTCGCTGTAAACGGGCACAACGCAACCAACGTCCTTTTCAGGACGAACGAGGAAGAAGAAGAAGATAGGTCCGTTCAGCCCACTAGTGAAACTAGAAGGAAGTGGAAAATGGACGACACTGTAGGAACAGCCCTAGAAACTTTCAAGATAAAGGAATATATAGGATACACACAAGATAATTGACGGGGATTAGGCCTTGTTAACGTCTGCTGCTAGTCTAATTAAAGCATTAAACAAGTAATGATGGTATAACACCAGAAATGGTTAAGTACATGGGAACATCAGGTGAGCTATTACTCTTAAGGGTCCTAAAGGCAGCATGGTGCAACAAGACCATACCAAAGAATTGGGAGATAGCCATCATAACACCAATTTTCAAAAAAGGTGACAATCGACAGTGTGGAAACCACAGAGGCATATCCCTTCTCAGTGTCCCTGGTAAAATCTACTCTAGAATCCTAGAGCAGAGACTCCGACGCCTAGCTGAGCCACAATTGGATGCGATCCAGTGCGGATTCCGAGCAAACCGAAGTACTCAAGACCTAATCTTCACACTCAGACAGCTGAGTGAAAAGGCCCTTGAGTATAAGAGTGAGATCCATCTTTGTTTCATAGATCTGGAAAAGGCGTTTGACAGGGTCCTCTGGAGCAAACTTTGGGACTGTTTGGCAAGGAAGAACATTCCAGCACCTCTGATTCATGCTATACAGAGCTTCTACAAGTCTTGCAGAAATTATGTGAGGACAGCAAACCATAAGTCAGAAGAGTTCAGGACCACCACTGGTGTAAGACAAGGTGATATCCTATCACCTTATCTTTTCATACTCCTCATGGACGATGTTATCAAGGCATGTAAGGAGAGAACAAGAAAGTATTCAGTGGGGTACTGGAAGATGAGACAGGTATGTATTTCAGTGCTGGCATTTGCTGATGATGTTGCCCTGATTGCTAAATCAGAGACACATCTCCAATCCAACCTGCAAGTCTGGAAGGAAGAGCTGGAGAAGAGAGGGATGGTCATAAGCAGCTCTAAAACAAAATCCATGGTGATATCACGAGAAGAAAGAAGACATCAAATTAAGCTGGGAGAACAGCTCCTGGAGCAGGTCGACCACTTTAAATATCTCGGAGCTATTATAGACCGAAAGGGAGGCATCAAAGAAGAGTTGGCCACTCGAAAAGCAGCAGCTGGGAGACTTTTTCAGGCCATAAATCGAGGATTACTCAGCAAGAGAGACGTTGGTAAGAAAACGAAGATGGCTGTATACCGCTCGATCTATGTCCCAGTCTTGACATATGGAAGCGAGTCATGGGCAATTACTACAACCCACAAAAGCCAGATTCAAACCTCAGAAATGAGGTATCTGAGGAAGGTGATTGAAGTAACAAGAAGAGAATGGTCCGCAACCAGACGATACGTCAAGGCCTAAAATCCCACCCCCTGCAGACCCAAGTAGAACAGTGCCAACTAAGATGGTTTGGCCATGTCTGCAGAATGGGAGAAGATCGGCTACCACGACAAGCATGGGAAACAAAGAGCCAAGGATCCAGACCCCCAGGACGACCCATAGTCCGCTGGGAGGACAACATTAGACAATCTTTGAAGGACCGAGGACTAGAATGGACCCAGGCCAGGAGGAAGTCAGCCGATAGGAAAGATAGTCTGGCGCTCTCTCTTCCAAACCTCTACACCTCACGGTAGAAGGGGAACGACTAAGTAAGTAAGTAAACAAGGAAAACGGTAGTTTATGAAATTAGAGAAGCAACGGACGGTAAAAGAATGCAAAAAAGCAGTGTAGCAAGTTCACTAAGACCAATGGACTATATTGGAAGGAAGTCTACTCAGATCCCTGACGTGGAAATATATGGACGATGGCACATTTGAGACAGCTTCATGTCAGTTTGTAGTGATATCCTCAATACAATCGATAAATTAGATAAAACAATATGGAGTATCTAGTCAAAATAAGGTAGAAATAAAATATTGGATTGCGATTAGCTTCTTCGCCCCGCCTGCAAACATATCGCTTTCAATAGGCCTTACTGTTAAATATTACATGTAGAAACAAATCGAGGCATACTTTTGTTCCAGATGGAATGAGAGACAAGAAGGAGGGGACAGGAGAGACAGAAGAATGCTACCATCAGCACGCGTTGTTTGGAATCACAAATTGTAACGAACGCGCGAGATGGCTTTTGGCAGATTTGAAAATACGACGCAAGGCCAATACTTGCATCGCCTTATATTCACGCAGTGGAAATGTATAAACACACACACCGCTCTCATTTCCTGTATTGTAGCGTAAATTCTGACGAAACACAGACATTGTCGTTTTAGTTTGAAAAAAAGCGTTGGAGAGAGGGGGAAGAGATGGTGGTTTTCTAGATTTAAATAATATTGACGAATAACATGGAAAAAATATGGAAATACGAATTGTAATACTTAGGGCCATAAAGCTTGGATAGTTTTGGGAATAGGATCTCCTGATCAATAATATATTTTAATTTACAAAATCGTCCACTAAATAACCAAGATATTGCAATAATACTATATATTCTAGGACAGACTGAAGAACACTCATGCCTGCTTATTTTGGCCATAACATTTTTTGAACGCATTTTTTGAAATGAGGAAAAAGAGGGTACATGTAATCTGATTGGGTGGAGTTAGAAAGAGAGACAGGTATTATTGGTTGGCCCGAAACTAAAAATATATTTTTGCAAAGGAAGCCTAAGGCAGACTAACCAACGTACTGAAAAACACACAGTATTTTTGCAGTGGGTTTTTTTTTACTTTGAATTCAAAATTTGATAGACGCCGATTTCTATTGGCCAGCGTAGGGGATATTGAGAAAAAAATTGGAAGGCTGGACGCCATTTGAATAAAAACGTTCCCTTAAACAGGTCGATTGATAGACCAGAAGTTTGACTTGCTTCACCATATAATGAAGACATAACTAAAGAAAAGCAGTCATAGTCTAGCAGCGGCACAGCTAAATTTGTGCCAAAATCATCGTACCTGTGTGTATTTCATTGAATTTGTGGTAAGAACGAAATTATTAATATTTTATTTAAAAATTTGAGTGTGACATACTGCCATATGAAAGATATTTTACGACTGTAAGTACATAGGTCCCTAGCAGACTTATGCAGGGCCTAGATGTTGATCCATCATATAACAAACTACCAGAGAGGTAGATCCAAAAGATTACATAGGTTGTCAGCAAGGATCATATCACCCATCATATTTTATGGAAAAAGATCAAGGATAATGGCAGAGGTGTTGCAGCCATTCGGGGAGAGGAATGTGAAAACTGGTACAATTTGTTCCATCAATCTAGATTGGATGAGCTGGGTTGGTCAGAGAGATCTGACCCTGTTCTTTTATTTTGAATGCATTATTAGTTGTGAAGTTGGTGCATTAGATATTATGTTAAGACAAACCACAATCTTCATGTTGCAGGGTTTTTTACTGGCACTATGCTTCTGCCAGCTTCCTGAATATTATAAAAAGAGTGACAGTGGAGTTTGCTGTAGTGGTACAAGCTCTCTACCACTGGAACTGTAGGCTTGGTACAAGCTCTCTACCAAGATTGCTCCAGGAAGATTGAGACAGTGGCCGTTGGCCGGAAAGACAACTATCATCTAACTTCACGTGCCAGATAAGTGCATAAGACCTGGCACGGAACTATTTATCAACTATCTACCATATAATAATATAACTATATAAACTAAAATCCATTTCCACCAAATAAAGTGAACAGAATATTTGTGAATAAAGACAAGGGATGATGTAAAAACCCCCAACCCGCCATCTAGTACCAGTTAAACAATAGTAGAGATACAGTAGAACTCCATTTATCCGAACCCCATGGGACCGAGCATCGTTCGGATAATCAAATGTTCGGATAATTGGATTACATGATGTATCGAGTACATGTACACATATTTCTAAAAATAATTAACAATCACAAGGAAAATACACTATAAAACATATTTACTTGTACTGTAATAATAATACCCACACTGTATTAGATCACTGTATCACCAAAATCTTTCATTACACTGCAGTGCATGTACTACTTGTATTAATTATTTTTGTTAAGAAAGAGAAATGTTTTCAAAATAACATTACAAACAATTCAAAACCAGGCGCAACTTACGTATACATGTACTTGCACAGATGTAGCCCACTATTTAAAATAATGAGGAATCCTCTTTTGCGCCAAACTGGATAGTCCGCTTTTGGCTGCTAAGTCCCGCATTCTCTTCAACAGCAGAAGCTGTGTAGGACAGCTGTCATCTTCTTGCTCGTACCAAGCCATCGCTGTTTCTAGTGCTATAAAGGCCTCTTCAGGACTTGGTCGACGTTTTGGGTTTTCTTCATAATCTACAAGTACATCATGTACTTCTGAGGAGTCTTCATCATCGGTCACTACATGTATTTGGTTTTCTTCTTGCACAAAAGACAAAATTTCTTCGTCATTCAAAAACTGAAAACCAGAATCATTATCATCTTCTAGCCACATGTGTGCATCATCTTTGTCACAGTCCGAAAATCCGGGCATTGCTTGAAACAGTTCCACAACTTCATTTATACAATCATCATTTGTGTCCACTGCAGTAGTTTCATTTCCTCCTTTTTTCCCAAACAATCTATTCCAAGCCTTGTTGAGATTATCTTGTGACAGGGTGGTCCAAGCATCAGCTTACATATCGCAGCAGTCTTGAGATTAAGCTTTTTTTGAAAACGCCACCACACTTTCTTCATCTTCAGCCAACAACAAACGACGCAGGACTTCCTTCTTGTACATCTTTTTAAGCTTTGCTATAACACCCTGATCCATTGGTTGAATCAGTGCTGTTACATTGGGAAGCAGAAAAATTACTTTAAAATTTGCATCAACTGCATTCAATGTATCCGTCTCTGGATGAGATGGTGCATTGTCCAGTAGAAGAATTACTTTTCCAGTTTTCTTTTCTTGTTCTTTCAACCTCTTCACATTTGGGATGAACTGATTTGTATACCAATCAAGAAATATTTCACTATTCATCCAAGCACTCTTCTGTGCTTTGTAGCACAATGGGAGACATGTCACATTCTTTAAACAACGTGTTTTTTTGGCTTTGCCGATCATTAGCACCGGTAAACGATGACTTCCACTGGCATTCGCGGCTACCAAAATTGTTACTCTCTCTTTGCACTTTTTAAACCCAGGGGCAGCTGCTTCGCGCTGAGATGCAAGTGATTTTTGAGGCAATGATTTCCAGTATAAGCCAGTCTCATCGGCATTATACACATCATCGAGTAAATAACCTTCTTCTTCCAAAAAAGCCAAGAATGTTTCTTTAAAATTTTCAGAGGCAGTTGCATCGCTAGATGAAGATTCCCCTTGAATCTCCAATTCTCGTATGCCATGACGAGATTTAAAGTTTCTTAACCATCCCTGGCTAGCCTTAAAGTCAGGAGGACCGTCAAGTTGACTGTTGAACTGAAGTGCCTTTTCACACAATAGAGAGCCAGAGATAGGTTCCCCTTTGCTTCTTCTTTGCACAAACCATATATACAAAGCCTCTTCCAATTTCAAATCTTTCGCATTTCTCATGGTTTTATGTTTCTTCGACCCATTTTCACTATCCAATTTCGATGCAAAACTCATAATTTTATCCTTGTTACTTTTGATGTCAGAGACGGTAGCTTTCTCAACATTGAAAATCCTCGCAAATGAAGACACAGTTTCACCTTTTCCTAGTCTCTTGATAATTTCTGTTTTCGTTTCAATTGACAAAACATTGCGGTTCCTTTTATATGCTTTAGGCCTACTGGAAGATGCCAGGTCGCACAGAGAAATACGTGTACACCAAAATTATTCTGCTGTAGTAGCAGACACAATTATTTTAAGTTGAACTGTCTGTTTAGCCAGTGTTCTGCCTAGAACTCACACGTACACTGGATTGGTAAACCAGATATTAACGGACTTTATGATCTAACTGACTTCATGTACGTAAGCGACCGTCCATTAGCCCATCTCATTGTCTACAAATTGTTCGCACACATTTGAAGCTTGCCGCATCAAAAGATTCAGAACTGTAGTCTAACGTGACTGGTGGAGACTGATTTTTTTTTTTCTGGAAAAAGTGTTCGGGTAATTGGATGTTCGGATAATTGGGGTTCGGATAAATGGAGTTCTACTGTATATTAACACCATTATTAGAATTTAAATTATGTGCGTGGACAGATTGTCCCTTTTGTTTAATTGAACTTGCATATATATATATAATATATATATATATATATATATATATATATATATATATATATATATATATATATATATATATATATATATATATATATATATATATATATATATATATATATATATATATATTGATTTCATTTGATTTTGATAGTCCTGACCAAAATAATATTAGGTTCAGGACTAAATAAATTGTAAAAAGATTTGTTAATTACCAAATTTAAAACACTGTGTGAAGACGCAGCAAAGGAGACCGCAGTCAGCGACTCATAGCTTGACTGCCTGCGTCAGGACCAGCGAACCAGAGCTGGTCAAGACCGTGCTCCACCTCCACGTGGTGGTCCCGGAAACAGTATGCAGCAATGCAGGCTGGCTGAGCGAGCATGGATCGCAATGGGAAGGCAAACCCGGTCCTAAAAAATGCCGTGCAGAAGTCGGATGCGTCGACCGAAAGGTGCAGATATCACAGCTACGTTGTAAACAGACACAACGCAACCACCGTCCTTTTCAGGGCGAACGAAGATGAAGAAGAAGAAGAAGAAGAAGACGAAGAAACACTGTGTTAGTTGAGTTGATCATAGAATTTAATATCTGTGTGTGTGTGTTTGTGTGTTGGGTTACCATCACACCACACTTACATTACCCTAGACATTTAGACATAGTCACCATTTATTCTAAGTGTAAAATATACCGCTGAGTGAGATCTTAGGGTGGTAGCAGAAAGGTACCCTGAGAATACACCCCATCAATTGTTAGACTCAGGGGCCTTCACAGCTTGACCTCACTCAGTTGCAAAGTAACTACAACACCAACATTCATAACATCTAAACCCACCACACAGTTCTACGCACGATGTTCTACTATCTTCGACAAATCGTCTAAAATAAGGATATTCCGATGCTGCTCATTACCCACTATGCCAAGTGAAGCAGACAATGGAACAAATACTATCTGCATACAAGTTCCCACTAGGGCATGGCGACATAAAAAAGGCACTAAGCTAGCTGCAACAACAGGCGTGGCAATGTAGAAGGCAAGCAAGAAATGACCTAAGGTTACAAATAGCTACTTTGTGAAGGCCAGGCAGTTAACGCATTCCAAAACGAAATATTAGCTTACCAACTGTTCTCGATGGTACAAACGACTGGAAAATGGCAGTAGACTTAACTTGGCAAGGAGCATACAGTGAAAGTCTTAAAGCCGACAAGATATAGTGCTGCACTGCCGGTAATCACACTAGATTATAATGACTGAACTGACAGTGCCATTTGAACCCAGATTACATGAGCAGCACACATTCAAAATGACCAGATATTAGGATCTGGTCACGGAGCTGAGACATAACTGGTTCCCAGCAAATGTCATAGCTGTAAGAGTAGGCTCAAGAGGTCAAGTGGCGGCCTCAGTATGGGATCTATTGAAACAGCTGGTTATGTAACTACAATCAAGTACAACATTACCATCATCGCGTATCAGCTCCCCGAGGAGCACGGGCCTTCAACAAACCTATGCCAAGTCGCATATCATCAGCTGAAGGTCTTTCCACGTCAACTTCATCCCATTTATGTCTTTGAGCAGCTCTCTTCTCCATGTGTTTTTTGGTCGTCTCTACCTCTAGTACTTTGAGGCTTCCAGAACAAGGACTGTCTTGTAATGCTATTAAAAGGCTTCCTCAATATGTGACCTCTCCATCGCCAACGGATTCTCAAGCAAGTAGTATCGAGAGTTAAAGTAACTTCCGAACGCTTGATGTGTTACAGAACAAGGTTTATTGTGATGACGGTTAACGTGTGTGATAAGATGAGTTACTGGGAAAGGTCAATCTGAGGTCGAATCACAAGGCACTCTTGTTCGCTGTCAGGAATATTCGAAAAGCTGAGGTCTATTCACAACGAAGACACTTTAAAACTTTGGTAAAACTGCGGAAAAGGCATCATGTTGGATGTGAAACAACGGCATTATGCTGTGGAATCCAGAGCAAAAGTTTATATACAAACCTGTTACTTTAACACACCCTTAAGTTGGCATAACGGAACAAAAAATCTGGGGGAATTTAGCAAATTTAGAAATTAAAGGCAAGATGGGATGGGTTCCAATTTTCAGCGCAGGCAGAAAATCAATATGAGGGCGATACTTGGGAGTCAGGACACTTGGGAGTCAGGACACGTGGGAGTCCATGATGAAAAAAGGACGAAACAATTATCTGTCAACGGGGGAATTTTTCTGATGATCAGATTACCTACTGATGTAATGTTCTCTGTTGAGTTTCCTATCATCAGCACGAGAAAACGCTCTTTTGAAGTTCAGTCATTGTTACAACTGTGTTAGTCAAAATTAACACTGATTGTTTTAGTCAAAGTTAACACTGTTTGTTTTAGTCAAAGTTAACATTGATTGTGTTAGTCAAAGTTAACACTGACTGTGATAGTCAAAGTTAACACTGACTGTGTTAGTCAAAGTTAAAACTGACTGTGTTAGTCAAAGTTAACACTGACTGTATTAGTCAAAGTTAACACTGACTGTGTTAGTCAAATTTAACACTGACTGTGTTAGTCAAAGTTAACACTGATTGTGTTAGTCACAGTTAACACTGATTGTGTTAGTCAAAGTTAACACTGACTGTGTTAGTCAAAGTTAACACTGAAAGTTAGAGTTAACACTGACTATGCTAGTTAGAGTTAACACTGAATGTGTTAGTCAAAGTTAACACTGACTGTGTTAGTCAAAGTCAACACCGATAGTTTTAGTCAAAGAAAATAAATAAATGCTATATACATAAATCTAATGTTACTGACAAATAAAATGACGTACAGAAAATTATTTGGTTTAATGAAAGGGCAACAGAAAATTACAACAACTGACAACATACAGAATGAGGCGGGATTATTTGAAAGCGAAGGAAACCCGATACTGGTAAGACGATTAGGGAAAAGCGCGTGGTCATTCAAGTGACAGAGGTCACCCTAGAATGAAAATAGCTGTAACACGTGATATTTGTTTACAAACACAAACGTAGAAGACTATACGTGTCTATAAACACGTGTACATGTATTATTTACCTGTGTGGGCTTTATGGAAAGATGCTTTCAGCAACCTGGGACTATTTTTAGGACTCTGCCCTCGAAGCCGAAGGCTGTTCACAGACGGACTGCCACGTGCGTTTACCCTCGGGCTGCCTTTAGGGCTTATCTTTATTCCTATAGCAGCAGGTCTTTCGGTGTAGGGGCTGTCTGCAGGCGACAGCGAAGATGTCTTGTTGCTCTTGAAAGCTGTTGGTGGAGTGGATACTATCCCGTTGGTGGCGACAAGCATAACGTCCTCTGCTAATTGCCTGAGAGTGGATCGCTTTGATGATTGGTTTGTGAGCAGAGGCGAAATAGGGTGAGGATCTGTAAACTGCTTGAAGGAGTCCACTTTTGGCTGCTTGACCCTGAAGACTATGGACTCGTCACTGGAGAAGAGGCTTGGAATATTTGACGATTTTTGTGAAGGCTTGGTAGCGCCGGTGCTGCAGGATTTTAACCCATTCGTAGCCATCATAAATACTATTTCTTGTCAGCTTGGGCTTTGTCTTTGGAAACACGTCAATAAACAGTTGGCGTATACAAGCCCATTTAAGAAAGCTAAGTACAATCCAGGAAATACGTAATCCATTATGTGAAATTGTGTCTTCTAGTATCTTGACATGTAATTATGTACAGTAGTAAAATGAAATAGGAAATTCTGACAAAGTCACGAGTTCGGTGAAAAACACACAGCAACGTTGTGAGCTGAATGACCTCACAGTGTATATTACAGATACATGCTGTTCCGATAAGAAAACCCTGTCCAATAGAAACAACGATGTGAGAAAACTAGTCATGCGAAAATACAGAAGAGCATTATAGCCTAGCACTCCTTCCTCCAACGACAGAATAAAATGAAGGGAATAAATAAGGGCACACTGGAGTATATTAACGGCGATCGATAACTAACAACAATAAAGCAGGAATCGGTGGGCTGTTAGTCTAGATGTATAGCGATGTGCGGAGTGATGATCCGGACTTTGGACATAAATAATGATCAAATCTGCATAATAGTTTCACTGCCGGAAAGCGGCAACATTTGTGTTTGTAACGGCGTGCCACTGTGATAATTTCCATGGCTTGTTTCACTTGCTATTCACTTGGTTATATGAGCTATGTGAAAATACAAGATGTCCCAAAAGTCAACACATTCTTTGAAGACGCTGTAACTTTTTTTTGGATTTACGTTTCTTTTCTTTTTCTTTTCTTACTAAGGTGGTAGGGAAAGGGGGAGGGGAAGTTTGATCCGCCCCGGGTGACAGTCATCGGATACTATTATGATAGTACTGTACAGTTTAAAAATTTACTTACAAGCATATTATATTTTTTGTGCATATTTGCTTACGGGAAGAATCGGCCCCGGGTGATAATACTTTAGGTACGTCCCTGTTTACCTTATATAATCTTCAGAGCATAAGTTTATTAAATATTAAAAAAAAAAATGCCTTTCCAGTCAGAGTGTGTTTCTTTTTTTTCAATCAATCAATACCCTTTAGCTCCCCAAGGAGCATAGGCCTTCAACAAACACATGCCAAGTCCTCCTGTCACGTGCCATCCGCTCAAGGTCTTTCTGTGTTTTCCTCATCATTTTCACTTCTGTATCTAGCTCTCTTCCAATTTTCAAAAAGGGTGGCAAT
Source organism: Oreohelix idahoensis (assembly GCA_024509875.1). NCBI lineage: Eukaryota > Metazoa > Mollusca > Gastropoda > Stylommatophora > Oreohelicidae > Oreohelix > Oreohelix idahoensis. The sequence goes on along the minus strand of JAMPIV010004331.1, from coordinate 1,247,799 downwards.
CGACAGTGTGGAAACCATAGAGGCATATCCCTTCTCAGTGTCCCTGGTAAAATCTACTCTAGAATCCTAGAGCAGAGACTCCGACGCCTAGCTGAGCCACAATTGGATGAGGTCCAGTGCGGATTCCGAGCAAACCGAAGTACTCAAGACCTAATCTTCACACTCAGACAGCTGAGTGAAAAGGCCCTTGAGTATAAGAGTGAGATGCATCTTTGTTTCATAGATCTGGAAAAGGCGTTTGACAGGGTCCCCTGGAGCAAACTTTGGGACTGTTTGGCAAGGAAGAATATTCCAGCACCTCTGATTCATGCTATACAGAGCTTCTACAAGTCTTGCAGAAATTATGTGAGGACAGCAAACCATAAGTCAGAAGAGTTCAGGACCACCACTGGTGTAAGACAAGGTGATATCCTATCACCTTACCTCTTCATACTCCTTATGGACGATGTCATCAAGGCATGTAAGGAGAGAACAAGAAAGTATTCAGTGGGGTACTGGAAGATGAGACAGGTCTATATTTGGAGCTGGCATTTGCTGATGATGTTGCCCTGATTGCTAAATCAGAGGTACATCTCCAATCCAACCTGCAAGTCTGGAAGGAAGAGCTGGAGAAGAGAGGGATGGTCATAAGCAGCTCTAAAACAAAATCCATGGTGATATCACGAGAAGAAAGAAAACATCAGATTAAGTTGGGAGAACAGGTCCTGGAGCAGGTCGACCACTTTAAATACCTCGGAGCTATTATAGACCGAAAGGGAGGCATCAAAGAAGAGTTGGCCACTCGAAAAGCAGCAGCTGGGAGACTTTTTTAGGCCATAAATCGAGGATTCCTCAGCAAGAGAGAGGTTGGTAAGAAAACGAAGATGGCTGTATACCGCTCCACCTATGTCCCAGTCTTGACATACGGATGCGAGTCATGGGCAATGACTACAACCCATAAAAGCCAGATCCAAACCTCAGAAATGAGGTATCTGAGGAAGGTGGTTGAAGTAACAAGAAGAGACATGGTACGCAACCAGACGATACGTCAAGGCCTTAAATCCTACCCCCTGCAGACCCAAGTAGAACAGTCCCAATTAAGATGGTTTGGCCATGTCTGCAGAATGGGAGAAGATCGGATACCACGACAAGCATGGGAAACAAAGAGCCAAGGATCCAGACCCCGAGGACGACCCAGAGTCCGCTGGGAGGACAACATTAGACAATCTTTGAAGGATCGAGGACTAGAATGGAACCAGGCCAGGAGGAAGACAGCCGATAGGATAGTCTGGCGCTCTCTCTTCCAAACCTCTACACCTCACGGTAGAAGGGGAACGACTAAGTAAGTAAGTAAGTAAGTAAGTAAGTAAGTAAGTATCTAGCTCTCTTCTCCATGTGTTTTTGGGTCTACCTCTGCCTCTCTTTCACATAGAGTGCGAACATTCCAGGTGCCAATCCTGGAGATTTTCCTAGACGAAAAAAGGTTAATCGGCAACCCAGACTCCTTTCGGCTTTCTCTTGGTTGCTTCATGCGCCTCCTTTCTAGAGGACCTTCTTGTCTTGGGCGGCTGTGTTGATTTATATTCTGTATTTGACTTTTCCATGGTTTGTTGAAGTTTTTTTGGTAAACAGTTCTTTTACGGGATGGGGTAACCAGCCCCATGCCCAACCTTCCTTAGTCGCTTTTTACGATATGCCTGGTAGGATACAGTGTTACTATTCTTTCTCTCTCTCCCCCCCCCCCCCCCCCCTCCTTTCGGGCCCCGGTAACACGCGGTTGGTTTCCGTTTTTTAGTTCAAACATTATTCGTAAAACAAATCAGGCGATGACTTTTGGAACACCTTGTACAAGGGGAGTTAATTTTTTTTAAAAACGTATGCAAGGAAAACATTCGAGAACCTTTATAATGTGTCTACTCGGAATGTATCGACAACTGGCACTACACACGTTTGGCTAAGTAGACTAGACAAACGTAAACAAAGTCTGCTTGGTGTTAAGAACAAATTAACGTGAAGTGTAAAATATTAATGACACCTTGTATTTGTAAATCGTAACCGGTTAATCAAATGTGAGTCTTACTTCACCACATGGTTAAACTAGTGCTTGTTCGCCTCTTGGGCGTGGCAGTTCGCCTCTTCCCTCTTATAAGGGCATGGGACCAGCATTGTAGCTGACCTCCTTACATGAACCCTGTAATCACGTGCTCTAGCAGCAGTGGTATCTGTAGCAACGTGTTTTACAAGATGCCTTTTTTTGTTATCGATAAAGTGAAAGAGGAAAAACTGAGAGCGAGAAGTGATATTTCCCCAGAGCTAATAGAAAATAAAGGTAGTCGTATAGAAGATACTGCCTTATGGGGATATAAGTGTTAGAGACTTCACTATAGAAGATCTAGTTTTATGAAGTGGGATGACAGATTCCCTTCCTCGCTGCCTTTGCCTTTCTTAACTAAAGAGCATAGTCAGGTACCCATTTACCGGTAGGCTGAGCTTCGTGCTAATAGATTTGGAACCGGAACTCTGGTAACTTTACTGCGAAAGACAATCGCTCTGACCTCTCTGCTAGTCGCAAGCTCTGATATGTTAATATATTGCTTCTTGTTCGTGGAATAATTACAGCATCAAACTCGCGCTTAAACAAGCACAATTTCACCAAATCAGACAGCACACCACACAAGTAGACAACATATAACATAGCTGCAACATTGTTTTTTTTTAACTCTCGCGTTAACCTCGGGCTACACAACACTTCTCATTCATCTAATTTGTGGAGAAGACGTTCACCCACACTTAACAACTGTAGACAAGTTATTCCACATCTTCTTGTGAATAGACCTCATCATTGTGAAGATTCCTGACGGCGAACAAGTGTGCCTTGTGACTCGACCTCAGATTGACCTTTTCTAGTTACTGGTCTTATTACACAATGAGCTGTGAAGTACCATGAGCTGTGAAGTACCATGAGCTGTGAAGTACCACGAGGAGCTGAAGCTTATGTTCTTGTGTCAAGTGTGTAGCATTGTCTGCTGTGAGCCCTCGTTGTTATATGATTTATGTAATGTTGTATTTCCAGTTTACCTCTTGGCCTTCAGCGTGCCCTACCCCTGATCCTTTTCTATTGTAAGCGATTACCTGTCTTTGCTAAGGCTCGATTTTCATGAGATGACAAAAAACTACTTTACTTTCTGTCTTTCGTTATATTTGATGCAAGATGTAGTTCCTACAATTATCCTCACGTCATCATTTCTCATTCTGTCTCTCCTGCTAACCATTAATGGCTCATCTTAGTTATTTAGGGAGCCGCGGTAGCTCAGTGGTTAGTGCACTGGCTTCCTAGCTCGGTGGTTCAGAGTTCGATCCCCAGTTGTGGTGGGATTTTTTTAGACCGCAAACGGCCCCGGGGTTGACCCAGCCTCATGAATTGGGTACCAGAGCAACTTCTGGGAAGGTTAAGGCGGCCGGCGTGATGCTGACCACATCACCTCCTAGTGTGCCGATGGTCAAGAAAATATGGGTCTAACACCACATTCCCAATATGCATCAATGGACGTGTAACGGGATCCTTGACCTTTTTATCCTTAGGTATTTGATCTGATAGAGAAGAAAACAAATAAGGAGGTCCTAGAATTTGTAGGTATGAAAAGAGAACTAATGAGGGAGATCAAAGTTCGGCAGCTAAAATACTATGGCCACATAAAAAGGCATAACACCTTGCAGAAGACCATAATAGAAGGGAGAGGTGAAGGCAAACGTGCAAGGGGAAGACAGAGCTATAAGTGGGAAGATAACATCAAGAGATGGACAGGAAGATTCTATCAGAGTGCACCACCAAGACAAGAGACAGAAGACGTTGGAGATCCTTTACAGCTAACCTTCGTTGTGGAGATGGCAGCTGATGATGATGATGATTTGATCTCGCACCTTGTGATTTTCCTTTCATGTGCTCTAGTCAATGACCATGTTTGACACTGATAGCAAACTGCTGGTAAGAATATACTATTTATTAATTTCGTTTAGTTTCCAAAATGATATTCGGATGTTTGGGTCGTGGTGACAGTTGGTAAGTCACAGCAATGGCTTTTTGACATTGTGTTTCAATTTCTCTGTTAAATCTTCCATTGTCTGTGAAATGCCTTCATTTGTTTGTTAAACTCTGGAACCTTTTTAAACTTAATGTTGTTACCATACTTGTTAAGTGGGCCTGATGATCTGTTGATCTTCATAGTTTCTTTCTCCAACGTCCTGATCTTTCCGTTGTATTTTCCACAAGTTGAATTAAGTGACTTTGTATGGTTTTGCAATGTACAATGATGGAAACAAATAGGAAATTCTAGGTGGTTTCTTTAAAAAAAAAAAAAAAAAAAGGCACTGAGGGAACTACGAAAGAACACACGCCTGACACTGTCACAGGAGGCAACTCTGGAGGTTATAACTTGAGAATTACAGAACGTGGAGAAGAGGAAGAAAGCATGACAGTAAGAAGTTGATCACCAACCTTCGAATAAAGACAAGCTAGAGCATTGTGTCCTTTATTTTTTATTGGCTGATTGGTTACTTTATTGGTTGCCACTGGTTACTTCATTGGTTGCCATGACAGACACCCTAGTTACAAAGAAAGAAAAAGACTACCACTTGCTCTGCCACCTCGTAAGAGGCAACTAAGGTTAAGGTTACGCTGGGGGGACTGGCAACCTCAACTTGTTAAACACATTGTTACAGAGACCACTGCTGCAAGAGTCTTCATGTAAGGAGGTCAGTTACAGAGACCACTGCTGCAAGAGTCTTCATGTAAGGAGGTCAGTTACAGAGACCACTGCTGCAAGAGTCTTCATGTAAGGAGGTCAGTTACAGAGACCACTGCTGCAAGAGTCTTCATGTAAGGAGGTCAGTTACAGAGACCACTGCTGCAAGAGTCTTCATGTAAGGAGGTCAGTTACAGAGACCACTGCTGCAAGAGTCTTCATGTAAGGAGGTCAGTTACAGTGGTGGTACCATGATCCATAAGAGGGAAAAGGCAAACTGCCACGCCCAAGAGGCGAACAAGTACTCGGTTCCCCCCCCCCCCCAACCAAAAAAAAAACCACGGAAAAAAAGGGGGGGGGGGGGAGGGGGGGGGGGGGAGGGGGGGGGTAGAGCAAATTAATAATACTTACAAAATAATGATGCAAAATAAAACAGATTTATTAACACGCTTTTATGCAAATTTTCGAAGATCACACATAATTTAATACACCGATGTAAAAATTCTCCCCGACGAACATATTATTAGTAAATCAATTTTACCAGCGTACATGCTTCTGCGTACACGACTGCTGCCTGCGGGACCGCTTTGTTATTTATAACTGAACGTCACGCACGTGTTTCCGTCACCATAATGAAAGGCTTAGATTGAAATCTCTTCTTCTATAGGGATCTTTGACGTCATCTTCTGAACGCTTATTATCTCACCAAGTCAAGCCGAAGAAAAATTAAAAATTGACAAAGTAACCGTGTTTCGAACTGTTGCCTTGCCTCGTGTAGATGCTGGTTTAACCCATCTTTGCATTGTCTCTTTTTACTTACTTAGTCGTTCCTATTTTACCGTGAGTTGTAGAGGTTTGGAAGAGAGAGAGAGAGAGAGAGAGAGAGAGAGAGAGAGAGAGAGAGAGAACGAACGAACGAACGAACGAACTTTATTTTCAAAGTGTTTAGAATTGGGCACGCAGTCCCGTCTAACATTCTGCCCTTCCTTTCTCTCGTCTTCCACACTGAATCCATTTATTCTCACATGTATCTTAAATAATACTTAAATAATAAAATAACAATAAAATACAATAAAATAAAATCCCAACATTGTAACAGTACAATAACAGTTACACAGATTTACAGTACATTATCATAATTAATACTAAACAGGACAAAATTATCTTTAAAACCTACATATGATGTTATGTAATTATTTAAGAACATATAGGGTGGCATATAATCTGCACTCATGATGTATTTGAAAAATCTGTGATTGAATGAATATGGACTAAGCGTGTTTTTTTAAGTCGTGTGGAAGATTATTCCACAGACGAGCAGCAGAAAAAGCTAAACCTGTCTTGAATAAGACATGTGTAATTTATTTAAGCGTTGACTGCGTCTTCCACTGTATTTGAAAATAGGCCACAGATACGTTGGAGCATTCTGTCATAAGATTTTGTGAATAAATTTGGCTTTGTTGAAGAGAAGGCGCTTTTTTAGTGGAAATATGTTAAGATATGTAAATGGGTCTACACTCTGTGTGAGGTGTTTGTCTGAAATTAGGCGCACTGCACGTTTTTGTAATGAATAGAGTCTTTTAGTCTTGGACATGGTGCAGCCATCCCAAATTGTTGAACAATAGTCTAGATGTGTTTGTATTTGGGATGTATAGAACATTTTTCGTGTCTCCTCATCTAGGAAATGTTTGATTTTAGCTAACTGGTAAACTTTTTGTGCCGTTTGTTTGGTCAGCGCTTGTACATGCGAATTCCAACTTAAATGTTGGTCAATTATGAATCCTAGTGTTTTATTTTAATTTACATTTTCAATTCAAGAGGTTCCAATGTAGAGCTGAAGTGTTGTTTTCTGTGAGTTTTGTAATTTTTGTCTAGTTGATATTATCATACATTTTGTTTTAATGATATTTATTTGCATGCAATTTTCATTGCTCCACTTAATAAGATTGTCTGTGTCGCTTTGTAATAATCTTTCTAGCGTGTTGCAACTTTTATCACTGGTATAAATGGTACAGTCATCGGCAAATAGGTCGCAGGATGAGTGCTTGATGTGTAGTGGAAGGTCATTTATGTAAATGGAAAAAAAGTAGAGGGCCGAGAATAGAACCCTGAGGAACTCACGGTGTCAATAATAGTTGGGCTTGACAAGGAGTTATTGTACCACACTACTTGCTGTCTGTCGGACAGGAATGATTTAAGTAATGTCACTAGTTCAAAGTTAACTTTCATTGTTTCTAATTTTCTTATTAAAACAGCGTGATCTAACATGTCAAATGCTTTCCTAAAGTCTACAAATATTGCTCTACATATGTTATCGTTATTGATGTTTAGGTGCAAGCTGTCTATCATCTTAGTTAGAGCTGTGTGGCATAAATGCTTTTGTCTAAACCCAGACTGACTGTCAATTAGCAAGTCATTACTAACTAGGTACTGTAGTGTTGCTTTATGTATGTGTTTTTCTAGTAGTTTAGAAAGCGATGATAAAAGAGAAATTGGTCTATAGTTGCCAAGGTTACTGTTATCTGACGAGCCAGGTTTGAAAAGAGGATATACTTTGGCAATCTTAAAGGCCGAAGGAAAATAACATTTAGCGATACATTGATTATATATATAAGTTAGTGAATCACTAATAGCTGGTGCGGCGTAACGCAGTATTCGATTACTAATTCCGTCAAGCCCTGATGAGCTATTATCTTTAAGGCCAATAAGATTGTTATACACTTCATTAACTGTCATAAAAGGAATGTCGGGTGGAACTGAGTTTGTACATTTGTTCTCACAGAATGCTGAAAGTTTGTCTAAGTCTTTAGAAGAAGGTGGTATTGTGGATTTCAGACTGTTTATTTCTGCTTGAAAGTGATTGCTGAAGTCTGTGCAAGTAAATGAAGTGTTGGAAGAGAATGAGTCTGGTGCATTACGTTTTTTCGCTAAGGTGTTAATTGCCTTCCATATTTCCTTACTATTTGATTTGTTTTGAACCATATTTCTAAAGTGATTTTTCTTTTCTTTGCGAATTAAATATTGAACCTTGTTCCTGTATACCCTGTATGTGTTGAGGTCCTTATTTTTGTGCGCTTGATCTCTCTGCCTCATAGCCTCCAACACTTCCTGCGTGATCCACGGAGATTTTAATTGTCGTTCGACGCGAATTTCCTTAGCTGGTACGTGCGTGTCAAAAACACTATAAAAATTTTTTGTCCAGTATGCAATAGCGTCATCCGGATCAGGAAGTTGGTAAACATGGGCGAGAGGCGCAGTTAGCAAGTCATTTAAAAATAATTCCCTACTGAAATGTTTGAAACTTCTAAATTTAATACTTACATGTTTATTTTTGGGAACTTTACATTGATTCTTTGACCATGTACAGTATACTGGATAGTGGTCACTCACTGCAATATTAGGGACAGAGCATTCTATGATGTTTTCTGGGCAAGTTACGTAGATGTGGTCGATTAGTGTGGATGATGCTTGTGTAACTCTTGTAGGCTGGTTAACTATTTGTTTTAAGTTGTACGATAATATTATATTTTTCCATGTTAGATTTGAATTGTGTGCATCGATATTGAAATCACCAAGAAGAACAACCTCCTTGACTGTGGCAAATACATTGTCCATCATTATTGTGAAATCTTCGTACCAGAGAGAGAGAGAGAGAGAGAGAGAGAGAGAGAGAGAGAGAGAGAGAGAGAGAGAGAGAGAGAGAGAGAGAGAGAGAGCCATACTATTATATCGGTTGTCTTCTTCCTGGCCTGGTTCCAATCTAGTCCTCGGTCCTTCAGAGATAGTCTAATGCTGTCCTCCCAGCAGGGTCGTCCTGGAGGTCTGGATTCCTGTCTCTTTGTTTCCCGTACTTGTCGTGGTAACCCGTTTTCTCACATTCTGCAGATATGGCCAAATCATCGTTTGCATTGTCTCTTCTTGTGATTGAATGTTTTTTTTTTTTTAACACCGTTACCTTGTTTAATCATCATTATCCTCATCGTCATCATCACCTTTTTTCGGCTGGCCAAGGAGTTAGCACAGGTATGCCAAGTCTTCCTGTCACGTGCTCAATGTTTGTCAGTGTCGTCTTCATCAATTTCATGTTTGTCTCCAGTTCTCTTCTCCACGTGTTCATTGGTTTCCGTCGACCTCTTTTACCTGGGAAGGGGGGGTTCTAGAACAAGAACTGCCTGATAACACTATCAACAGATTTCCTCAATGCCTATGCTATAGAGTGTCTTCTTCTCATCTCTTGTGTCTTGTTTGCTGGTGAATTCCATTTTTAATATCTTTCAGTTTCTCCGCTTTTTGGTAATGAATGTTTTTTATTTAGCAAGACTAAACTGCGCCTGTAGATGGTGAATTATGCTGTAATATCACTACATTGGCTCGTATAGTTTTTGAATGAAATTTAAAAAACGCTACATTATCTCACGTAGTGAATAAATGCGTTTTAAACATCGTTACATTGTCTAATGTAATTAGTGAGTGGTATAGTAACATTACTACACTGACTCAACCTTTACCATTGCTACATTAGTTCATGTAGTTAATAAATGCTTTTTTAAAAATCGTTAAACGATTAGTTAATGAATGCTCTCTTCACTCTCTGCAGTAGATCGTCACCGATTCAACACAAGCGCTATATTGACTATTGAGCTAATAAAATCTATATCATACTGCTAATTCTATCTCATATTACAACTGGTTAAAAAAAAAAATGTAAAGGTAGTGAAAATATCAAATGTAGATTCAGAGCGCTCTAAATTAAAGCTACATGCCCTAATGTAGCCACAGAAAAGTCCATAATTTAGTATCCTTGCATAGTATAATACATCCACGGATTACCCAAATTATTTGATTACCTAACAACTCTATACAATCCTCTCTTGAGACAGAAGTTACGACGTCCATACATTTTCGCAGCTGAGCAAGGGGGTGAGTGGATGCCTACTGGCTCATGTTAAAAATGTCGCGTAGAGGGGACAAACAATGTAATACGTCTTAATAGGACAAAAGAGAAGAAAAACCTACGTTACGGCCATACGGCCTTCGTCACGGACAAACGATGTTATAGGGTCGGAGTGGCTAAGAGGTATGGCATCCGCCTCGAGTTCTAGAGGTACCCTGTTCGATTCTCAGTTGAGGAAATATAATTTATGGAAATTTGTTTCAGAACTAGTGGTCCTAATGATGTCATCCCCCCATGCCCCCTGGTCTCCTGGGTAGTAAGATCGGATGCCTAGCCTTCTCGGATAAGGGTGAAAAAATAGGAGGTCCCGTGTGCAAGTTGCGCACGTTAAAAATCCCACGGCAGTTGGAAATCGTAAAGAGTAGGCCTATCTGGAAGGCCGCTGCTCTGGCAAAATTTAAAAATTAGAAACCTACCCACCACCAAATTATTTATAGAATGTATGATTCTATATATACACATTGGGTTCTCGCCGGTGCTACGGAGTTCGTGCACTGTGCTGAGATCCTCCTTGTGTGATCTAAGGGAGGAAATCGGAGCACTGATGGAGAAGTCCGTGTGTAATGAACATAGCCCTTAAAACCAAACTAAAAACCATGGACAGACGAACAAAGCCTGATGTCAGGCACACCCGAAATTTTCCAACATGATGTCGGTTAATATGATCTCATCCGTCTCTTTTTCCAGCAGGGATGAACGGGTAAACAAACAGACATGACGACTTATCACTGAGAGAAGTGTAAGAACATTTGAAAGTACTAAATATGTGCTTGATAGCAGGGAAAGAAAATGTGCCCACCACAGAAAAGTACGTAATGTAATCCACTCAAAAAATGTAACTAAATACTGCCGGAGAGGAAAAGAGATCGATTCAATCATTATGTGACAGAATGAAAATGAGGGCTAAGTAGAAAACTCCCTGATTAGGATCTCAGAACTGGACCAAAATGACTGCCGCTGCTGAAAAGGGTCTGAAATTTCTTTATCTGAAGAACATGTTAGGATAAAATGTAGTTCGTGATTTCGCACCACTAAGCGCATGAGAAATAAGATTATGTGGATTACATAGGTCATGTAATGACCATGTTACAGACTAATGCTCAAAGGTAAACCTTACAACTAGAATCGCTATGCCAAATACTTTAATGACTCCAGCGTCCGTTTTACGCTAAATTTGAATACCCATCATGCAGGCCTTACAATTTTTTTAGTGTTGCTTTGAACATTGAAAATGAGTCATGATAAATTTGACAAGAAAGTACCAAAGAAGTCGAAATAGAATGGCAATGAATGAAATAACGACAGGAGAATTAGTGACGTCATCAATACATGCAGCAGAAAGAACAGAACGTAATTATTTCCCTTCATGATTTGGCGGGTTACTTGCTTGTAAATACAGACATGTGACGTCTGCTAATGTGTAGATTTGTACTTTTACATTTTTATTTTTATTCTTGTCCTACACCCCTCCCCCTCTTTCCTTCCCTTTCTCCTTTTCAAGTTTGCATGTATCTGTAAACAAGAACTACCAGTAGGATGTCTCCCCTCTGACAAAAAACAAGAATGGATAGTTTTGCTGCATCGAGATAAGATGTCTGATTCGAACAGCATAATTCGAATCAATTATTCAGAAAAAGAAATCGCCATATTTAGCAGCTAAGGGTTTATTGTGCATTTTTTTTTTTTTTCTGTTTTATCGTACGCCCGCTATTACTTGAGGTGAACTCTCTGGTTAATATGTCTAACCTGAGACTGATTTTACGTGAGGATACCTTTTTTCCCTGTACAATGACAGGTGTCCTCTCGCCATTTAGGCGGATACTCGCCGATTTCGGAGGTACCCGACTGGGTCGGCTCAGGTGCCGTTCAGGTTATTCCAGTTCTTGGTCGACGACCCTCTCTTAAATGTCTTCGCCAGGGCTCGAATTATTCCAGTCCCAAGTCCCGGTCGACGACACTACTTCAAATGTCCTCGCCAGGGCTCGAACCTGGATCACCCGATCGCCAGCGCAGTGTGGTAACCATTACACCAGCGCGGCAGTGAAACGGCAACAAGAAATCTAATGGCCTTATTGAATGCAAAATCTGAACACTCTTGAATCTACCATAGCTTGACTGCTTGCGTCAGCAAACCAGAGCTGACCAAGACCCTACTCCACCTCCAAGTGGTGGTCCTGGAAACAGGCTGCATCTGGCTGATAGAGTAGGGATCGAAGAGGGAAGGCAAACCCGGTCCCAAAAAATGCCGTGCTGAAGTCGGATGTGTCGACCGAAAGGCGCAGATATCGCAGCTTCGCTGTAAACAGACACAACGCAACCAACGTCCTTTTCAGGGCGAACGAAGAAGAGGAAGAATCTATGCTTATAAGATGTTCTTTGTCTCAAGGCATAATATTCTTGTCTAAGTTATTTTTTTTATTTATTTTATGAGCGGGCTATAGCGTGACTACAAAACAAGGAGTTAAATGAACCAACGAACTTTATTTTAATGGGGTTGAAAACGTGACAGGCAAGTCCGTCTAACATTCTCACCAACTGTGGACGAAAGTAGGCAATACAGAAAATGTTACTAGGACACCGGTTATAAAACAAAATCCACGTTGCGAAAACGAAGTTCTTCTGTGTAAATAAAATGGAGTATATCTCCTCACTACGTTTACTGGCAACAAAGTGCAAAAGATATTATTTGAACAATAGGGACCCAAAGACGCAGCAATAGAGAACGCAGTCAGCGACTCATAGCTTGACTGCCTGCGTCAGGACCAGCGAATCAGGGCTGGTCAAGACCGCACTCCACCTCCACGTGGTGGTCCTGGAAACAGTCTGCAGCAGTGCAGTCTGGCTGAGCGAGTGTGGATCGCAATGGGAAGGCAAACCCGGTCCTAAAAAATGCCGTGCAGAAGTCGGATGTGTCGACCGAAAGGTGCAGATATCACAGCTTAGGCATAAACAGACACAACGCAACCACCGTCCTTTTCAGGGCGAACGAGGAAGAAGAAGAAGAAGAACAATACTTATTTGCATGTGACATAAGACATCGTAAACATCGAACTTTAAAAAAAAATTAAGCATAGTGAACCGTTTTGAACACAAACCACGTAGAAAGACAATCGACTTTAGGACAGACGCACTGGAAATAATGGGGCTGAACCCTTTCTGTCCCAGATAATTTTTAGCTTTGACCTGGCTCTAAAATAGATATCAATTTCTCCTTACCTAATTTTCTTTTCGAAAACAAGCTGTAAACATAAATATTTATGAGAAAATAGCTCAGATTACACAAACAATCGTTGCAAATTGACTCATACATTAAATACTTGTCTGCTTACTAAGAAGATTAGGCTGCAACAAATGAATGACATTTTTTGACCTGTGTCATCATCCATGCAAGGTCTTTTCATGTCGTCGTGTTCCTTATCCCTTTCCGTTTTAGATTCATTATTATTATCATCATTATCATCATCATATCTTTTTTCTTTGCGCTCCCTGCGGAGCATGGAGGCATCACTGCAGCTAGTCGTCTTGCAAGAAGCCTGCACCAAGCGTTCACATGCTGTTCTTGTACAGGTGGTTTCTGTGACAATTTGTTTTACATCATGAGACTGCCAGACCCCATGTACAACCTAGTATTTGTCACTTTGTACGACATGCCTCAGGGTGCATTAGTCATAATATTTCTTTATCTCTTCAGTGACCCCTGGGAACTTCACGAGGCCTAAGATGAAAAGACTGTCAGCAAATTTCTGTCAAGTCTTTCTGTCACGTGTCATCCATTGACTGTTTTGTCATGTCTTCGTCTTCCAGATCCCTTTCCGTTGTAAATAACCTGAAGATTATCTCAACGAGTTGTAAATATTACAAGTAACAGATACATTTGAACCAACGAACATACGCGCGTTGTAAATATTACAAGTAACAGATACATTTGAACCAACGAACATGCGCGCGTTGTAAATATTACAAGTAACAGATACATTTGAACCAACGAACATACGCGCGTTGTAAATATTACAAGTAACAGATACATTTGAACCAACGAACATGCGCGCGTTGTAAATATTACAAGTAACAGATACATTTGAACCAACGGACCTGTGTCTAGGTTGAACGTGGAGCGCCTCATCAAAACGAGGCAACATTTTATTAAAAAAAAGATACACCTGTTTTATATCGTGTAAAGCACAGACATGATAAAATTTGACTATACCCAAACAGGCGTACTAGACGGCTTTTGTGAGAGTAATGTGCCGTATCGTGGGGTAACTTACGGCTTGTGGGGTAACTTACGGCTGTGGGGTAACTTACGGCTTGTGGGGTAAAAAGTTAATCCCGTAGCAGATACTGTCGAAGGGAAGTGAAGTGTTAGAGACGTCACTGAACTAGGTCTAGCTTTATGAGGTGGGGTGCCCATTTCCCTTCCTTGTTGCCTTTGCCTTCCTTAACTCATAAGCAAAATCAGATATCAATTTATAGCTGGGTACACTGGAGCTTGATACTAAAAGGTTTCGATTGCCGCGAGAGACGACCGCTCTAATCGCCTGGCCAATCGGACGCTCGCTCATGATGGAAAGAGTTAAATGAAAAGTAGTTTTACAAAAGTAATGTTCTTTATTACTTTCTTTTTTAGTTTTGAAAAGGTAGATGACCTTATGCAGAGATTCCCAAAAGCAAAATCAGAAAACACAGCAGAGACCCCAAAATCTTACAAAAAGCATTTAATTAATTGTCGACGCTCGTGTATCCGTAAAACGAGGTCACACCAGGTCAAGTGACGACGCGGGCATATAAGGATAAAGGATATATACAATTGAAATATCCGCCGACCTGCATATACACACCTGTTCATAAAATAAACAGAAAATAAAGACTCAAGATATATCGGAACACAATTTCACATGCTCCTAGAAATCGGTATTCATATGCTCAGAGTGCTATCTGAAGTCGCTGTTTCACAAGGTCAAAGTAACTATTCGAAGTGTTTGTTCCATAATCTCACAGTATAATATGAAATGTTTTATACGTTGTTAGTGCTGTATACATTGTTCGATAAAGTGATAGTATTATCTGAAGTTGGTGTTCTGTAACCACAATGTCCTTTCTGAAATCGCTGCTGCTTAACCTCACAGCACTAAACAAAATCCATGTTCTATAAGTGCAGTACTATCTAAAGATAGTCTTCCATACCATCACATGACTTTCTGAAATTGCTAACATCACTATCTGAATTTGATGTTTGCTTTTATGAAAGCGTTGTTTCTACACTTATAAACTCAGAGCATTACATGAAAGCGTTATTTCTAAACTTATAAACTCGGAGCACTATATGAAAGTGTTGTTTCTAAACTTATAAACTCAGAGCATTATATGAAAGCGTTATTTCTAAACTTATAAACTCGGAGCACTATATGAAAGTGTTGTTTCTAAACTTATAAACTCAGAGCATTATATGAAAGCGTTATTTCTAAACTTATAAACTCGGAGCACTATATGAAAGTGTTGTTTCTAAACTTATAAGCTCAGAGCATTAAATGAAATCATTGTTTTTAAACTTATAAACTCAGAGTACTATATGAATGCGTTGTTTCTAAACTTATAAACTCAGAGCACTATATGAAAGCGTTGTTTCTTAACGTATACACTCAGAGTTCTATATGAAAGCGATGTTTCTAAACGTATATACTCAGAGCACTATATGAAAGCATTGTTCCTAAACTTATAAACTCAGAGCACTATATGAAAGCATTGTTCCTAAACTTATAAACTCAGAGCACTATATGAAAGCATTGTTCCTAAACTTATAAACTCAGAGCACTATATGAAAGCATTGTTCCTAAAAAATTGAACACCGTGATAAGAACTCCAGTGAGTAGTTGGGAGGCAAGTTTAATCGCGTACACAATAATTTTCGTCATGCTTTTCGTTAAGCTACTTCTGAGATTTATGAAAGATGGGAACACGACATTTACAAAGTTCAGGTGTTGTCACTTATAACCAGCGTGTCCACGTGAAGCAATTTGTATTAAATGTCCTTGTTTCTAAGATTTTGAATGACCAATAAATGGATTCATTATTATTTTCTAAAATTTTTTAAATACATTCCAGATTGACAGAGTGGTTAGAGCGGTGATCTCTCGCGGCTTAGGTGCCGGGATCGATTCACGGTATCGACACGCTTCAATCTATCCATCTGTAAATGGGTATCTGACTTTTCACTTGAGTTAGGGAAGGAAGAAGCAGCGACGAAGGGGACTGGTCACCTCACCTCTTGATGATGGACCTAGTATAATGAAGTCTCTACCACTTCTCTCCCCTACGACAATATCTGCTACGTGACTACCTTTTGTACACTCCCACAAGATGCATTATGTTTAACAAGTCCGAATGACAAAGTAGCAACATAAGTATATTGTTACGCACGGATCATTATTATTTTTCGTTTGTATAAACATTTTTTGATATGTATGATCATTTTTTGACTGAAGTGTGTATTATGTTTTCTATGGTCAAAGGGACATAATCCGAGTTATCGAAACTACAATTTTTTAGGAGTTTGCCTTCTCTTGTATAGAGACACGTTCGGTCTATAATTTCTTGAACGAAGCGTGACCACATCTCCTTATTTGGTAGTATCAGTCAACTATGGTAGATGTCTGAAACCTTTCTTAACGCTTCTTTTCATGACCATAAAAGGCGCGACTGTGTAAGACTTTTATCTCGAATGTTCTTAGAATCGTCTTATTGTGAACGGCAACTCAGAGATTGTCGTTCTGCGCATGTCAAAAGCTGGGAGTTCGTTCTGTGTGTTCCGCCCAGTTCGGCAGTTTAGAAATGGTTTAAGAAGCGAGCAGACGCAACTGCGTCTTGTGATTTTCTGAGGGAAATACAGTGTCTTTGTGAGTTAGTTAGCTAACTAGACTATTTCCCAGTATTATTCACGCCTGCCTGGAGGCATATGTTCATGGTTGATTTTCCGAAATAAGGTAATTCCTCTTGTATCGAACTTTATGCTATCATCTAGAGGTTCGTCATTTTGTCGCCTATTTGCTCGCCTGTGTGATTCAAAATGGAGAGGTACTTTGACTAGGATTAAGTCACCGGTAGCTTTATACCTGAACTAGTTAAATATATATGGGTCGCTCTAGACCAACAAGACTATTGTCTGTGTTCCAGGATTCGTTATATCAGAGATCACGTCCAAGTCAGATGGTTAGACTTAGGAACATTATAAAGGTCGAGCTGACCTGTAGCCCATGTATGCTATTCACGTGCAGACAGTGAACGGACTTATTGTATACAACTGATCTGCTAGCATCAGAATGGGAGCATTTATTATTGTTTATGAACATTGAAGATCTGTAGCTGACACTGTTGCAGAAGTTATAGAAATTATTATTATTTATACAGCTTCACGAACTAGAACTCTATGATTTATGAATTTCTGAATCTATTGAACTGGTCATTGCTGACTACAGAAATTGTTTTCAATGTGCCATATCATCTTGCTGAACTCGTTAACTATGTTGATGTCATAAGTATCATGACTGTTTTGTGGCGTGCAATAAATGGAAGAAACTTATACAACGAAGTTACCCTTTCTATGACTCTACACGTCATGTTGCCTGTGTGATAACCCTGTGAACTGTTCCACTACCACATACACAGCAACATCCTAAATCAGAGAAGACACCTACATCTTACACTTTAATACCAGGTGTCGATAAGGGTGGCAAGTTACCACTTCAGCTCAAATCCACCCTTATCATTTTTGGTGGCCAGAGCTGGTTCTATCATCTGATATTTTGGCGCACCATATCATTTTTGGTGGCCATAGGTTGGTTCACTCTGATTCCAGCTATCAAGGGGGTCAGCAAACCCAGACATCATCATCATACTAGATACAACTACAGCATCAACTACCACCTTACAAGAAATTTTATTGAAAGTATCCGGATTTTCTGACAGTTGCTGATTTTGAAACTACCCGGCGCTGCTCGGCAATATTGAAGTTTATGTAAATTAGAAGGACAAGTACCGAGCGAATGGATTTCCTGATCTGGTGAAAAGAAGGACAAGTGCCGTAACAACTGTTCCGGTCTCAGGGGTACTGTTGCGGGTTCAGAAGGTCAAGTGCCGGTTAAATCAATTTAGAAGATTCAGAAGGTCAAGTGCCGTAACAACTGTTGCAGTATTAGAAGCTCTTTTCCTTCGTCATGGCTGTTTATGGGAGCAGAAGTTAATCAACGTTGGATCATTATCCTCAGAATGCTGATTACATCCTGTTCTGCACCGTGCTGACGCTGGATTTATAGAAGTTAAGTGGCCTGTTTTGTTTGTGAACTGTGCCCTTATGTTCTAACTGAGCCTTCTGTACTTTCACACTTTCTCCTATTGTTTTCATGATACATGTTTATATGTTATATGTTTTTTGTTATTTGTATATTTATATGTTTATATTTCAGCGGGTTTTCTCGGTTGGGCGGTGTCTTTCAGTAGAAGATACCACGTCACAGAGGTTCTACTGTTAGCGTTTTCGTTAGGGACTGTGCGAATTTCCTACAGTGAAATTTGCTAGCGACAATCGTTGCTATATCTGTTTAGTTGTGACGAGTTGTGCTTTATTTTTGTTTCTTGTATATATATTTTTTTTTTCTTTTTTCTTTTCTCTCTTTCTTTGTGTTTTTTAGTTTCGATTTCGATTGTTTGTATTTGTAGGTCTTCCCTTTGCTATTATTCAGTTCTTTACGTATATTTTTGTGTATACACTGTAGCGTCATTTGTTAGTCATATCTTCGCATATTTCTTTTTAGTTTTGCTGTTTGTGTATTTGACTTATGCGAATGTTTTCGTATTGTTTGATCTTTGTTGTTGTTTACATTGACTTTGATCTTTGTTGATTGTTTACATTGACTCTGATCTTTGTTATTGTTTACATTGACTCTGATCTTTGTTGTTGTTTACATTGACTCTGATCTTTGTTGTTGTTTACATTGACTTTGATCTTTGTTATTGTTTACATTGTTGGTGACCTTTGTTATTGTTTACATTGTCTTGTTATTGTTTACATAGTTCTTGCATAGTTAGCTTTCACTATTGTTAATATATGCTCATGCACTATTGGTCTATAGTGCACTTATCATAACTAACTGGTGTTTTTTGCTTATGCACTATTGTAGTGCAGTTATGATAAATAACTGATGGTTATGCACTGATTTGGGTAGTGCACTGTTAATTAAGAGGTGACTTGTGATATTATTATACATTTGATAATACAAGTTGGTGTCAACTCCTGTTTCCCACAGAGATTGGGTTCAACATAGAGATTATACAAGAACTTTATTAAGTCTTGTTGCTATTTAACATTGAAATAAGATAATTAATTATTTCAGGTTCTGTACTCACATTTTAGACATCATGTCTACATTTGAGTACTTTATTGAGCAGGGTAAAGCCCTTGGGAAGACAGGTGATAAATTAGAAGAATTTGCGACTGTTCAATATGCCAAGGCATTGAAGTCGGAAGAAAAGAAAATGAAAGAACAAACTGAACAAAAGAGAATAGAGGCTGAAATAGAACAAAAGAAACTGCAGATGCAGATGGAGGAAAAAAGATTTCAAATGGAAATGGAAAAACAAAAAAGAGAAGCAGAATTTCAAGAGAAGAGGCTTCAGGCTGAAGCTGAAAATAAGAGACTTGAAAAAGAAGCTGAAAATAAGAGACTTGAAAAAGAAGCTGAAAATAAGAGACTTGAAAAAGAAGCTGAAAATAAGAGACTTGAAAAAGAAGCTGAAAATAAGAGACTTGAAAAAGAAGCTGAAAATAAGAGACTTGAAATACAGGCTGAAGAAAGAAAGTTACAGGCCCAGGCTGAAGAAAGAAAGTTACAGGCTGAGGCTGAAGAAAGAAGGTTACAAAGAGAGGCTGATGAGAGAAAAGCAAAAATGGAACATGATGAAAAAGTCTTAGCTTTAGAGTTAGAGAAGTTAAAGTTATTGAACACTGGTAATGCTAATGATGCAAATAAGGTGTCAAATAAGACTAATGCTAAGGATTTCAAGCTTAATCTACCAGCATTTAATCCCTCAATCGATGATATAACATTTTATCTAGATAGATTTGAAAGTGCATGTAATGTGCATAATATAGATAAAACATTATATGTGTATCATCTGTCCAAGATACTTAGAGGTGATGCTTTGACTTTGTTGAGTATGGTAGATGTGCCTGACAAAAACAACTATGAGGTTGTCAGGGCGGCATTGTTAAAGAAGTACCAACTTAACGAGGACGGATATCGTCTTAAATTTAAAACCATGTTACCAGAAACTGGAGTTGAATTCTCTGAATTCATCTCAGGCATCCGTCTTACTTTTTTACGATGGGTTGAGTTGTCTAAGACAGAAAATACATTTGAAGCTCTTATGGATTTACTACTTAGAGATAAGGTTATGTCTTCTGTTAATGAAGCTTTTCTATCTTTTCTTCATGAGCGTAAGCCTAAAAACATAAAAGAAATGGAAGAATACTGTAGCCAGTATGTTACTGCGCATCCGCACATAACCATTAGTAACTCTAAGGTGAAAGAAGGTCTGCCAGTTGCTTCGGCAGCACCTTATGGCCCAAATTTTATGCGTAAATTTCAGGGTAGCCAGAAAAATTTCAATAAAAAGAGTAATCGTAATTATGCCCAGAACCATAGTGATCAATTCCAGGGTGATTCTTCTTCCCAGAACTGGAGACAACCGAATACTACACGTTATTCTACTCCGGTTAACTTTAGAAATTTTCACAAAGGTAATCGGTATAGAGGGAAATATTTTATGCAGAGACCTCAATACCAAGATAATAGAGGTTCTCAACAGCATAGAGATAGTAATGACAGTTATGGAAACTGGAACTCAAACCAGGATAAAAATTACAGTAGGGACTTTAATGATAATTGCAGAGGCAATAATGGTCGCGGTAGATCGCAACATAAGAGAAAAAGATATCAACAGACAAACTCTGTTCAACAAGAATCTCAGGGAGCAGATAAACAGGTTAATAATGATAAAGACCATAATGCTATCGGATGCTCATCTTTTGATTTTGGTAGGGCAAATAAATGTATCCAATGCAGTACTTTATTTGATCCGAAAACCGTTAGTACTTTAAGCTGTGGTCATCCTTTGCCCGCTCTTCCTGCTAATGTTGCTCATGATGGGAGAGGTTCTCTTATATTACATAAGGGGCTAGTAAATAGTAATCCAGTCTCAGTGTTGTTTGATTCTGGATGTACTACTGTCGGCGTTAGGCAATCTCTTGTAGATCCATCCTGTGCTACAGGAAAAGTCATCAAATGTGTCACATTTGGTGGCACGTTAGAAAAGTATTCTACTGCTATAATACACATTGCTACTCCTTTCTTCACGGGAGAGGTCCACGCGTGTCTACTTCCAAACCCTATTGCGGACCTTATTATTGGTCGTATTCACGGAGTTAGGGAATGTACCCCACAGCAGATTGCTGTTTGGGAAGAGCAAAACATTGAAGCTACCAATGCGGTGGTCACAAGAGCACATGCTCTGGATCCACCTCAAACTTCATTAACTAATAATGATGAAGTAAATGACCAAGATAGTCACTTGACTATTACACGTGACTCATTTATCAAATTGCAAGAAGAAGATCCTTCTTTACAAAAATTCTTCATTCTAGCAAAAAAAGGTGATCCTAATCAGAACACTAATAGGAAATCTTGGATTTCTATGAAGAACGGCGTACTTGTACGTATGGTACAAGACTCGACTACGTCCACTCATTCACAAATTCTTGTGCCTAAGAGCATGAGATTGCAAATATTGCAACATGCTCATGACTCGCAATGTGCTGGACATATGGGTTTTTCCCGTACAAAGTCGAGGGTTCTTGCGGCTTTCTTTTGGCCATTTGTGAGCAAGGACATACGAATGTACTGTCGCTCTTGCAAAGTATGTCAGGAGGTCAAATCTAAAGGACCACGACATGCTGCGCCTATCCAGGCTGCTGACATTCCTATTCGCCCTTTTCAAAAAATGGCAATAGATATTATCGGTCCTTTTAGAATTAAGTCGGCTAGAGGACATCAATTTATCCTTACATGTGTCGATATGTGCACACGTTGGCCAGAGGCAATACCTCTCAAAAGCATCTCAACTGCTGATATCGCAGACGCTCTTTGGCTGATATTTTCTCGCTTGGGTTTTCCCGGAGAAATATTGTCAGACCATGGCACTCAACTTATATCAGACACTATGTCACAGGTAATGTCTATGCTACACATTAAAAGGTCTCTCAGCAGTATCTATCACCCAATGTCTAATGGGTTGGTCGAACGTTTAAATAGGACTCTGAAAACTTTACTTGGTAAAATAACTGAGGATCATCCTCAGGATTGGGACAGGGTCTTACCCGCGGCTCTCTTTGCGTATAGAGAGGTCCCCAATGAACATACGGGGTTTTCCCCTTTTGAACTTGTCTTTGGCGCGCAACCGCGCGGCCCTATGTCTTTACTTCACGATCTAATCACTGCCGATAATATTAGCGATGAGACTCAATCTTCTTATGAGTACGTCATTGCTCTTAGGCAAAAGATCATCGAGGCATGCAAACTAGCAACTTCGTCTTCAGAATTTGCTAAAGAAAAGGCAAGGCAGTTTGCAAATAAGAATAGATGTCTACGACAACTTTGTCCAGGTGACAAAGCTCTCGTTCTACTTCCTTCAAGGGAGAACAGACTTCTAATTGCATGGAAAGGTCCATATGCAATAGTCTCCAAAATTTCTGATGTCGACTATGTTGTCGATATTGATGGAAAGCATAAAACTTTCCACATAAATATGCTCACAGAATTTTATGAAAGACCTGACTATTTGCAGCCTATTTTCCAGGCTACGGACAATTCACAAGCAACTCATGGTCAGTACTCATCTCTGTCAGTTATACAGGATGAGGAAACTACTTTTTCTGATGTCAATCTTCCTCTTTCTATGGTCCCACTTTATTCTACGGAATCTTGGAAAAACGTGACCGTTTCTCCAAATCTTTCCGCTGAGGAACATCGACAAGTTTCTTCGATGTTGCAAACATTTCAGGATGTTCTTACAGACATCCCGGGACACACACATGTCATAGAACATGACATTGTGCTAACTGATCACAATCCTATCAGAGTCAGACCATATCCAATACCTATCCATTTCCAGTCTCAAGTCGAAAAAGAATTGGATGAAATGATACGTTTGGAAATCATTGAACCATCCACTTCAGCATACTCTTCGTCTATGGTTATTGTTCGAAAGAAGGATAATAACATTCGCATTTGCGTAGATTATCGCAAATTGAACCAAGTTACGAAGTTCGATGCTGAACCTATGCCTTCATTAGAAGAGCTACTCAATAAACTTTCTAATTCTAGATTCTTTACCAAACTAGATTTGTCTAAAGGTTATTGGCAAGTCCCGCTAACTGAACGTGCCAAACCTTTTACAGCTTTTTCTACACCTAGGGGTTTATTCCAATGGAATTTCATGCCTTTTGGTCTTATGAACGCCCCTGCTACATTCGTACGCATGATGCGGCGAATTCTCGCATATCGTACAGATGTCATAGCATACCTAGATGATATCTGTCTATTCAGTGATTCTTGGGAAGATCACTATTTGGGTTTATACGAATTACTGTCTACTCTTCGCGAGTATAACTTGACTGCAAAACCCTCTAAAGCCTTTATAGGATTTAGCGAGATTTCTTTCCTAGGTCATCGGGTTGGTCATGGTCTTTTAAAGACAGAGGACCACAATGTTTCAAAAATACTTAACATTTCGGTCCCTAAGACGAAGAAACAAGTAAGGAGTCTATTAGGTTTGATTCAATTCTACGGACGATTCATTCCGAATCTGTCCTCCATTATGGCACCGCTTTCTACTTTATTGAAGAAAGGGTCGCCTAATCTGATCCGCTGGTCTAAAGAATGTCAATCCTCATTGGACCAGGTTAAAGCCCTATTTTCATCTCCACCTATTCTTAAGTTACCTACTATTGAGAAGACTTTTGTTCTTCGAAGTGACGCCTCGTCAACAGGGATTGGGGCAGCACTAATGCAGGAGTATTCTGATACTTTGCATCCGGTGATGTATATCTCTAGGAAATTAAACGCTGCAGAAAAGAATTACTCGGTTTTAGACCGTGAGTTATTGGCTATGGTATGGTCTATTCTGAAGTTACAAAGATTTCTTCTAGGCGCACATTTCATTGTGGAAACCGACCAGAAAGCGCTTACTGCTATTCAGAGCAAAAACTTGAAGAGCTCGAGGTCCACTCGTTATGCCATAGCTCTTCAACCATTTCATTTCTCGGTTCGAGCTATCCGTGGTTCGGATAATGTAATGGCAGACATTCTGTCCAGATGTCCACACGATTCCACATGATTCTTCTGTCATATATATATATTTCCTGATATACAATCCAATGTTATAATGACATGTTAGTAGATTTTGTCTCACTTTTTTTTTTTTGAGGGAAATTTATAACATTGTACCATGTAATTATCTAAGAAGGCTTAGTTAGTGATATACGGGCCAAAAGATCACTCGGCCACATTTAAATAAATTATTTTCAGGATTGTATTAAGAAATTTACCAGTTGTCTTTAAGATTTGTGTTATTGATATTTTCGCAGCACATCATTGAAGTCTGCGAGTTTATGTCCATTGTGGAACTTTGAGGATATCAAGTCCTGTCCTACATTGGGAGCGGATGATGTCCACATCTTCTTCTATTGAATGTTTTATGTCAAAGAAGATCAACACATGTATTACTTATTAATTACTGTTACTTTATATAATGTAATAATATAGTGCGGTATATTAGTAAATTACACCGCTATTTGCAACACATTGTATGATAACACATAATATATTTAATTTCATATATTGGTATGAGAATAATTTGATTGTCATTATGTTGTTGCCATCATTGTGGCGTGTGTTGGTGGCACCTTCCTGGAATATATCAGCGTATACTTAGATAAATTTTTTCTCTAAGGATCTGAGATATGATCTCAGTGTCGCTCCATGCGTTGAGCTAATTTGTTAGGTATATATCCACGCATCATACGTGCGTTAGGAGCCTAGATTTTTTCCGGCTCCAGGATTTAAAAAAAAAAAAGTTTCATTTTTTTTTTCCAGGGAGGGTGCGGTAATGTTACGCACGGATCATTATTATTTTTCGTTTGTATAAACATTTTTTGATATGTATGATCATTTTTTGACTGAAGTGTGTATTATGTTTTCTATGGTCAAAGGGACATAATCCGAGTTATCGAAACTACAATTTTTTAGGAGTTTGCCTTCTCTTGTATAGAGACACGTTCGGTCTATAATTTCTTGAACGAAGCGTGACCACATCTCCTTATTTGGTAGTATCAGTCAACTATGGTAGATGTCTGAAACCTTTCTTAACGCTTCTTTTCATGACCATAAAAGGCGCGACTGTGTAAGACTTTTATCTCGAATGTTCTTAGAATCGTCTTATTGTGAACGGCAACTCAGAGATTGTCGTTCTGCGCATGTCAAAAGCTGGGAGTTCGTTCTGTGTGTTCCGCCCAGTTCGGCAGTTTAGAAATGGTTTAAGAAGCGAGCAGACGCAACTGCGTCTTGTGATTTTCTGAGGGAAATACAGCGTCTTTGTGAGTTAGTTAGCTAACTAGACTATTTCCCAGTATTATTCACGCCTGCCTGGAGGCATATGTTCATGGTTGATTTTCCGAAATAAGGTAATTCCTCTTGTATCGAACTTTATGCTATCATCTAGAGGTTCGTCATTTTGTCGCCTATTTGCTCGCCTGTGTGATTCAAAATGGAGAGGTACTTTGACTAGGATTAAGTCACCGGTAGCTTTATACCTGAACTAGTTAAATATATATGGGTCGCTCTAGACCAACAAGACTATTGTCTGTGTTCCAGGATTCGTTATATCAGAGATCACGTCCAAGTCAGATGGTTAGACTTAGGAACATTATAAAGGTCGAGCTGACCTGTAGCCCATGTATGCTATTCACGTGCAGACAGTGAACGGACTTATTGTATACAACTGATCTGCTAGCATCAGAATGGGAGCATTTATTATTGTTTATGAACATTGAAGATCTGTAGCTGACACTGTTGCAGAAGTTATAGAAATTATTATTATTTATACAGCTTCACGAACTAGAACTCTATGATTTATGAATTTCTGAATCTATTGAACTGTGATGTCTTATGACGCATATATACAACAGCTGTCATTGCTGACTACAGAAATTGTTTTCAATGTGCCATATCATCTTGCTGAACTCGTTAACTATGTTGATGTCATAAGTATCATGACTGTTTTGTGGCGTGCAATAAATGGAAGAAACTTATACAACGAAGTTACCCTTTCTATGACTCTACACGTCATGTTGCCTGTGTGATAACCCTGTGAACTGTTCCACTACCACATACACAGCAACATCCTAAATCAGAGAAGACACCTACATCTTACACTTTAATACCAGGTGTCGATAAGGGTGGCAAGTTACCACTTCAGCTCAAATCCACCCTTATCATATATATAAATATACAATATCATTTTCTAGAATTTACTGTGTCTTATAAGCCCGCGTACGTATTTGTGTACCTTATTTGTTTCCCAAGTTTCTTGTAGCTGACGTAGAGCTTTCCACGAAACAACGGTGTATTGTAGCTACATTGTGAAATTATAATACCCGGTCTATCGATTACTTAAGAACAAATATATATCTGAGGAGCGGCTAATGTAAACAAATACACAATCTGATGTTTATGAGCTGTCCTTTGCACAACAATTTCATACAAATTTATTCTAAATTTTGTTACAATTTCTTTAACGCTATCCATAACTTAAAACATGGAAAACTCGCCAAACCTGGCCAAGCTGTTGTCTGTATCAATACAAACCATGCAATGTAAACTACATTAACACAGGCTAACAATCCATGCCAGTTTGGATTAGACTTTCTCTGTTCTGTTTCAAACTGCAGCTAAATACTGCTCCTTTATTTGAAGAAAAAAAAATCCGGTAATTCAATTTAGCTCAAAGATTTAATTACGTTCGGAGATATTAAGAATTTTTCCGCTGAATAATGCATGTGAGGAAAGAGTAGAAACACAACAACAAAGGGAACGTTTCCTTCCCCTACAAATGATAACATACGTGCATGTGAGGAAAGAGTAGAAACACAACAACAAAGGGAACGTTTCCTTCCCCTACAAATGATAACATACGTGATCAATTATACCTCGCATGCGCAGTGAGGATGCCTTTAAATACACAGGAAAATGGGGGGAAAAGTAAATGCCAGGTTGAAATAAATTGCAGTTTGTCATTAAATTTTAACCGAATAATGGCCGCGGGAATTATCGATAACGCAAAATTTTGTTTCGTTCCGTAGATATCAAGTGAAGAAACAGCGCCCCTGGAAACGCCCTGATATAAACTTAGTTATGGTCTTTTATTTAGAATTAACCTTGTGTGCGCATTATTTATGTATGAAAATGTGTGTGTGTGTGTGTGTGTGTGTATATATATATATATATATATATCGATATGGAGCCGCGGTAGCATAGTGGTTAGTGCACTGGCTTCCTAGCGCAGTGGTCTATGGTTCGATCCCCAGATGAGGCGGAAAAATTTTTAGGCCACAAACGGCTCCTGGGTCGACCCAGCCCCAAATGGGTACCAGAGCTACTCTGGGAAGGTTAAGGCGGCCGGCGTGATGCCGACCACATCACCCCTCGTGTGCCGACGGTCAAGATAATATGGGCCTAACACCATATTCCCAATATGCCTCAAGGGGCGTGTAACGGGTTCCTTTACTTTTATATATATCGATCGGTCGATATTATATCGGCGTACGATTTTAATGTCACGACAACGGACGTCTAAATGAAAAAAAAAAACATCAACTAAGCAAAATGCAGTACGTAGTTGATCGTTAAAAAAAAAATCATAATTTAAGCCAGTGAAACGTAAAGGAAACATAAGTAGATAATCTCATCCACCAAACAGATGGTACAAACGTATTCTCACTGTAACATTCTATAATGATTATCAACTTGCGTAAATTTACAATAGAGACCAGCAGAAAGTGTTTTTCTCTTTTCTCTGGGCAGTAACTAATAGGCCATTAACAATAAAGGTGTCAGGTTCAATTCACGGTATCGACACACTCTAGTCTACCATGCTGCAAATGGGTATCTGGCTTTGCTCTTAGTTAGGGGAGGAAAAGGAAACGAGGAAGGGAACCTCGTATAGTGAAGTCTCTAACACTTCACTCCACTACGGCAGTATCTGCTATGGGATTACCTTGACCTTTTAACTGACCTGACTTGACTTTGATTCACTGTCTCTGAGCATCAGCTCTGGGTGATTACCTTTTAACTAACAGGGTTTCTAAAATATGAGGCATTGTTACCGCCGTATAAGAAGTCAGTGTGTCAGTTTTGGGGTTTAAGTACACAAATTTCACGTGGATCATGTAGGTGCTTGCTTAGAATTTAAGGTTTGAAATGGTCCGACAACGACTTACTTACTTAGTCGTTCCTCTTCTACCGAGAGGTGAAGAGATTTGGAAGAGAGAGCGCCAGACTATCCTATCGGCTGTCTTCCTCCTGGCCTGGTTCCATTCTAGTCCTCGGTCCTTCAAAGATTGTCTAATGTTGTCCTCCATCGGAATCTGGGTCGTCCTGGGGGTTTAGATCCCTGGCTCTTTGTTTCCCATGCTTGTCGTGGTAGCCGATCTTCTCCCATTCTGCAGATATGGCCATCCGGCAATGACACTAATGTGGAACAAATGACACGAACAAGACTAGTGCTGGTGGAAAAGGAAATGAGAAGAAGACAATAGATATGGAGTGTACACGTACTGAGGAAACTCTTGCAAGCATTACAATGCAGCTCTTGTTCTGGAAACCTCATGGTGAGAGAAGTAGAGGTCGACCGAAAAATACACGGAGAAGAGAACAGAATTGAAAATAATGAGAAAAATTTGCAAAGACCTTGAGCTAATGGTCAATTTGGCCTGTATTTCTCAAAGCTCATGTGCCATGGGGAGGTTAAAAGGTATTGATTAATTGATTGATTGATTCATAGATTGATTGATTGATTGCTTGATTCATTGATTGATTGGTGCTAGTATTCCGGACAGTCTAGTTATAGGTATTAAAATTCGCAGGTTATTAGGACGAATTACATACACTGAATGTCAGTTAAGTTTAAAACGGCGGACAGTAAGTTCGTCCCAAAGCTCCACAGCTGCAGCAGAAAGTTTACAAGAAGCTCCATTAGCATCAGACAACATTAGACAACTTCAGACAACTTCAGACAACATCAGACAACATCAGACAACATCAGACAACTTCAGACAACATCAGACAACATCAGATAACACCTTTAACAGAAACGGCGGAGATAAGTATAAATAAACTAGAACGTGTATAAAAATGTACACCAATGTTAAATTAATTAGATGAAAAGACTAGAATTCTGATGAAGATTATAAACATAAATCAAATATGTAGAATTAAGGCTGACGAATGGGATGCATGGAGGACAAACAAATCATAACCAAGAATGTACAAACTTTCACAAATGAATGCTAGCGTTGAACAGAAGGATTTAAAGGTACGACAATATCACCAATGTGGAACATGAGATGCAAAGATGATACAGGCAATGGGTAGGACAAACGCTGAAGCAACCTGCTTGTCGCAAAATTGGTTTCAAGTCATTGCAAACGTGTTCAGGTAGATTTATAAACCCGTCAACGATCGATTGACCGCTTTCAAAATGGCGGCGTATCAGCGAAATGTGTATCAGACAGAGGAAATCGCCAAGGATAAATAAAAGCAGAAGGGAATCAGTATGAAAAGGATTTTACATTTTAGTACAGGGAAGGATTGTGTATAACTGCATATAAGAAGGAACGGTAGGAAGTTCTCATTTACGGAGATATATGCGTATTTCGGCTGCCCACAGTTACGCTAAAAGCATGTAAACCCACTTCTGTTCTAAATATAAAAATCAACAAGTAACAGTTTGGGAAATTACATGGATAGGAAGGTAGAGAATTATCAACTGTATAAAACTTGATAAGATGGAACAATATGGATATTATATATGCCGAGAATGAGAAAGGCAAAATTTCAGTCGACGCACAGATCGGCTGAAATCGATGTTCGGGAAAGATTTTTTAGGCCTAGGTTTAAGCTGTGCCGTCAGTACCCTCCGATACGTCCGCGCTATACGTATATAAAGCGTATCGGTAAACTGAGACACAGACAACGAAAGAGGTTTGAGACAGACTGGAGGCAGAGTTTCGCCACTACCCATGAATTGTGAGCGGATCGCCAGAAACATTTTTAAGTCCAGTATCTGAAGTCTGAGGGTAAGCGAAATTATGATAACTACCGTGTATAATATTTGTTATTTCAGGTTCATATAGTATTCACAAAATATGCCTGTATAATAGTCATTGATATAATGTATTGTATTTTTAATATGATTTAAACATGTTGTTGCGTGATAAATTCTCGCAACATCGTTTTATTTCAATATCTGTTTTATAACGCAAGGGCAACAACTGCTTGAAATCTATAGTCACTTTTCTCGGTAAGCATTTGTCTTCTCGCGTTAGTATCGAATGCAGTTAACTTTTGAGCTGTGGTCATTTTTGCGCTGGACTGCGCATGACTTGTCTTGTTGTTTGGTCGATCGGTTTCCGCCCACCACTAGTGGGAGTGAGCGATTTGGAATGGCGAAAGAGATGCCTCGTTGAAGAGGGGATCTCCGCTTTTTTTTGTTCTGTCAGGGATGTGTAGTCCTCTTATGGATATTTCGTTTAGTCGAGATAATACCTCTAGTGTTTTCCCACATGTCGGGAGGCGTGATATTTCTGTGTATTTCATGAAAGCAAGGTAAATTGACTTTTTCATTAACTCTATTGATTTTGGGTCGTGAGCGATTTCGATTCATAGCCTGTCTGCGAAAGTCGTCGTCACGAGATGTTTTTTCCCCAGCTCACATGTCGCTGCATTGTACTGCATCGGTTGATGCAGGTACCAAGGACCATTACTTGCTACTTTGTTAAATGAACTAGGTTTGGAAAACCTTTATTATCTAGAGGATATTTTTGAGGACATTATTTATACTTCGGCAGACGTGTCTGTCTTGCTGAAGTCAAACTAAGGAGAGTGAACTGATCTCATACATCTGGTTATCTCCTGGCTGTTATAGAAAAGGATGGAGTTGTTCACCTGACTACATTTACAGCACTTTGAAATATAACATGCATCTGACTCATCATTGTAATGCTGTCTACCGTTTATTGCTGTATTGAATGTTGCTGTGATAATGACTGTTTGATGTGCCTACACATTTGCGTAACCATTTTGTCACTGTGGCGTCCACAATAAATAATGAAGAAAAACGTCAACGGCTGTTTCAAGACTCATTGACTTTATACGTCGTGAGTTTACTGACGTCCTATGTGGATTGCCCTGTTATTGTTGCATGAACATTGTTTTGACTGAACACATCTATACACTACACAAAACCAGACATGCGGATGCCATCCATCATCATATGGCATCACGCATCATTTGGTGGCCATAAGCTGGTTTGATTCTGGTACTAGCAAACACGGGGTCCCTTACCCACTTCATTTTCAACAAGAATTCATCAGCATCCTTCAAGAAATTAACATTCTTCAATACAGTCAACATCTTCAAAATTTTCAAAGTACTCGGCGTTGCCCGGTAAAAGTCAAAATTTCAACTTTTGACGGAAACAAGAATTTGACAGTACCCGGCGTTGTTACATGTTGCCGGATAACTCGGACTGCTGTTATCTTTTACGCAAGTCAAGCAAGTTGCTGCTGTCAAGGTTCCAGTGCTGTCGTTTTTTGAGAAGGTCAAGTGCCGGTTGAAACGGGTTGTTTTCTGAAGAAGGCCAAGTACCGATTTCCATCAACTTACTTTTGGATTAGAAGGTCAAGTGCCGAAACAACTCAACACACAGTATTTCAGAAGCTCTTGTACCATCGTGTTAGCAGTGGAAGCAGTTCAGATGTGCCATCATCGTTGGAGCTTCGCTCTTTAGGACGTTGATTGACATCCGTTTTTCTGCTGTTCTACGATTGGAAGCCTTTAAGTTAAGTGGCCTGTTTGTATGTAAACTGTGCCCTTATACTTCTGCTGAGTCTTCTGTGTATCATCTCATTCTATATATTATATGTCTATATGTTATTTGTATATTTATATGTTTATATTTCAGCGGGTTCTCGGTTGGGTGGTGTCTCCGTTAGATTATGCCACGTCATAGAGGTCGTCTATTGTGAGCGTTTTCTGTAGGGTTTGCAAATTTCCGATACTGGAATTTGCTAAGCGACTTCTGTTGCTATTTATGTTAGCTGTGATGACATGTTTTAATATTGTTTTCGTTATTATTTCACATTCTTTAGTTTTGTTGTGATTTGTTTGTATTTGTTAGCCTACTCTTGTCTATAATTTAGTTTCATACAACATTTTTGTTTATACACTGTGGTGTCATGTATTTTGTTTAATTCTATCGCAGATATCGTCACATTTTTTGTGATATTTCATTAATTTCTGCTTTATTTTTAGTTGATTTCTGCGAAAGTTTTTGTATTGTTGCTGATCTTTGTTATTGTTTACATTGTTATTGTTTACATTGTTTGTATTGTTTACATTTTCAATGTTTACATTCTGCATGTGTTTACATAGTCATTGTTTACAGTTATAGTAATTAGTTAATGGGCTATGCTAATGCACTGTTACTACTATACTGATGATAAATGAATGATGAATAGTGTCGTGCACTATTGAATGAGAAGTGCACTTATGATCAAGATTTGAGTGCTGATATTTCATATACAAGTTCTTTGATTGGAGACTTGTTTCCCACAGAGACTGGGATAATATAATGTGATGTGAATATACAAGTGCTTAATTAAGACTTGTTACACTTAGGTTTGAAATAAATTAGTTAATTATTTCAGGTTTTGGACTCATATGTTAGACAACATGTCTACATTTGAGCACTTTATTGAGCAGGGTAAATTGCTTGGGAAGACTGGTGATAAGTTAGAAGAATTTGCAACTGCTCGATATGATAAAGCAATGGAAGCTGAACAAAAGAAACTGCATATGGAAGCTGAACAAAAGAAACTGCAGATGCAGGTGGATGAAAAGAGATTCCAAATGGAAATGGAAAAACAAAAAAGGGAATCAGAAGCTGAGGAGAGAGAACGCCAGCTACAGCTAGAAGCTGAAAGACTTCAAAAAGAGGCTGAGAATAAAAGACTTGAAAAAGAGGCTGAGAATAAAAGACTTGAAAAAGAGGCTGAAAATAAAAGACTTGAAAAAGAAGCTGAAAATAAAAGACTTGAAAAAGAAGCTGAAAATGAAAGACTTCAAATGCAGGCTCAAGCTGAAGAAAGGAAGTTACAAAGAGAGTCTGATGAGAGGAAAGCAAAAATGGAACATGAAGAAAAACTCTTAGCTTTAGAGTTGGAGAAATTGAAATTGACGAGCATGAGTAATGGTAATGATTCAAACAAGGGTTCATCTTCTGGGAAGGCTAATAATGATACTTTTAAGATTAAGTTACCAACATTTAGTCCTTCCAGTGATGACATAATGTTCTATCTGGACAGATTTGAACAAGCATGTACAGCTCATAACATAGACAAAGCAAAATATGTTTATCAGTTATCAGGGATACTGACAGGTAAAGCTCTAAGTATATTAAATATGGTGGATGAACCTGACAAGAGCAATTATGAGGTTGTCAGGGCCGCTTTGTTAAAGAAATATCAGCTTAACGAAGACGGCTATCGTCTACAATTTAAAAACATGTTACCTGAAAATGGAGTTGAATTCTCCGAGTTTATTGCAAGAATACGCATTACTTTCTCACGATGGGTTGAACTATCTAAGACGGAAAAAACTTATGAAGGACTTATGGACTTAATACTTAGAGACAAAGTCATGTCGTCTGTCAATGAGTCTTTCCTTGCTTTCCTTCATGAACGTAAACCTAAAACAATAAAAGAAATGGAAGATTTCTGTTGCCAATACGTAACTGCGCACCCACACATAACCATGGGTAACTCTAAGGTGAAAGAAGGTTTACCAGTTGCTTCGGCAGCTCCGTATGGTCAAAACTTTGCTCGTAGATCCCAACAAAATTTTGATAGAAAGGGCAGCGGTAATTTCTGTCAAAATCATGGAAACCAATTTCATGGTGATTCTTCTTCGAAGAATTGGAGACAACCTGATAGTGGTCGTTACTATCACCCTAATAATTATATAAGCATTTCAAAAGAGGATATGGTAATAGAGGTTATTCCTGCCGAAGACCTCAGAACCAAACAAATAGATGTTCGCATCAATGTGAACATGATAGTAATCGTGGAAACTGGAATTCGAACCAGTATAACAATTACAATAGAGACAATAATAACTGCAGAGATAATAATAACTCTGATAACTTCAGAGGTAATAATAGTCGGGGTAGATCTCAACACAAAAAAAAGAGATATCAGCAGGCTAATGCTGTACAACAGGAAACTGAGGGAGCCTGTAATCATGTTGTTGATAGTAAAAACTTTGACGCTGTCACTAGTTCTGCTTTTGACTTTGAGAGAGCAAACAAATGCCCCCAATGCAGTACTTTATTCGAACCGGGTACCATAACTACTTTGAGTTGTGGTCACCCACTTCCCGCTCTTCCTGCTGCTGTTGCGCATGACGGGAGGGGTTCTTTAATTCTACATAAGGGTCTTGTTAATGATACTCCGGTCTCACTACTTTTCGATTCCGGATGCACCACTATGGTGTTAGACAATCGCTTGTAGATCCATCTTGTGCTACAGGAAGGGTTATTAAATGTGTCACATTTGGCGGCACTCTAGAAAAATATCCTACTGCTGTAATTCGCATTGCCACTCCTTTCTTTACTGGAGATGTGCATGCTTGTCTCTTACCTAATCCTATTGCGGACCTTATTATTGGTCGTATTCACGGAGTTAGGGAGTGTACCCCACAGCAGATTGCTGCTTGGGAAGATAATAACATGCAAGCTACAAATGCAGTAGTTACAAGAGCACAAGCTCTACAAACACCCGAAACTTCACTGAATAGTGATAATGAAGTTGATAGCCAAGATAGTCACTTAGTAATTACTCGTGACTCTTTCATAAAATTGCAAGAAGAAGATCCTTCTTTAAAAAAAATTCTTCGTTCTTGCGAAGAAAGGTGATCCGAATCAGGATACAAATAGAAAATCTTGGATTGCAATGAGAAACGGCGTACTTGTACGTATGGTACAAGATTCGACTACGTCGGCACATTCGCAAATTCTTGTTCCCAAGAGCATGAGAGTCCAAATATTGCAACATGCTCATGACTCGCAATGTGCTGGACATATGGGTTTTGCCCGTACGAAGTCGAGAGTCCTTGCGGCTTTCTTTTGGCCTTTTGTCAATAAGGACATTCGTATTTACTGCCGATCATGCAAGGTATGTCAGGAGGTCAAATCTAGAGGACCACGACATGCTGCGCCTATCCAGGCTGCTGACATTCCTATTCGGCCGTTTCAGAAAATGGCCATAGATATTATTGGCCCTTTTAAGGTCAAGTCGGCCAGAGGACATCAGTTTATCCTTACATGTGTCGATATGTGCACACGTTGGCCAGAGGCTATTCCTCTTAAGAGCATATCTACTACAGATATCGCAGATGCTCTTTGGTTGATATTTTCTCGCTTGGGGTTCCCCAGAGAAATATTGTCAGACCATGGCACTCAACTCATATCTGACACTATGTCACAGGTAATGTCTACCTTACATATTGAACGATCTCTCAGTAGTATCTACCATCCTATGTCTAATGGGTTAGTTGAGCGTCTGAATAGAACGCTCAAGACTTTGCTTGGTAAGATAACTGAAGATCATCCTCAAGATTGGGACAGGGTTTTACCCGCGGCTCTCTTTGCCTATAGAGAAGTCCCTAATGAACACACAGGATTTTCTCCCTTCGAACTTGTCTTTGGCGCGCGTCCACGCGGCCCTATGTCTTTATTACACGATCTCATCACTGCCGATGATATTAGCGATGAAACTCAATCCTCATATGAGTATGTCATTGCTCTTAGACAAAAGATCATTGAGGCATGTAAGCTAGCAACTGCTTCATCAGAAATTGCTAAAGAGAAGGCAAGGCAGTTTGCTAACAAGAATAGATGTCTACGACAACTTTGTCCAGGTGACAAAGCATTCGTCCTACTCCCCAGTAGGGAAAATAGACTTCTTATTGCATGGAAAGGTCCGTATGCAATAGTCTCTCGGATTTCCGATGTTGACTATGTGGTCGATATTGATGGAAAGCATAAAACTTTCCACATAAACATGCTTTCGGAATTTCACGAACGTCCGGACTATTTGCTGCCTATTTTCCAGGCAACGGATGATGCTCCTGCACCTCACGGTCATTATTCATCCCTGTCTGTCATTCAGGATGAGGAAGCTACCTTCTCTGATGTCAATCTTCCCCTTCCAGTGGTTCCATTACATTCCACGGAATCTTGGAAAAAC
The DNA here is from genome assembly GCA_024509875.1 of Oreohelix idahoensis. NCBI lineage: Eukaryota > Metazoa > Mollusca > Gastropoda > Stylommatophora > Oreohelicidae > Oreohelix > Oreohelix idahoensis. The sequence goes on along the minus strand of JAMPIV010004331.1, from coordinate 1,211,435 downwards.
GTTTCTGTTTCTCCTAATCTTTCTGGTGACGAACATCGACAAGTCTCGTCGATGTTACAAACATTTCAGGATGTTCTCACTGTCATTCCTGGACACACAGATGTCATAGAACATGACATAATTCTTACCGACAATAATCCAATTAGGGTTAGGCCGTATCCTATTCCTATACACTTTCAGTCGCAAGTGGAAAAGGAATTGGATGAAATGATTCAATTAAATATAATTGAACCATCGACTTCACCATATTCTTCTTCCATGGTTATTGTCCGGAAGAAGGATAAGAACATACGAATTTGCGTTGATTATCGCAAATTGAATCAGGTCACAAAGTTCGACGCTGAACCGATGCCTTTGTTAGAAGATCTACTGATTAGACTTTCTAATTCTAGATTCTTCACTAAACTTGACTTGTCTAAAGGTTATTGGCAAGTGCCTTTAGCAGAGCATGCCAAACCTCTTACTGCTTTTTCTACACCTAGGGGTCTATTTCAATGGAATGTTATGCCTTTTGGTCTCATGAACGCCCCTGCCACTTTCGTTCGCATGATGCGTCGAATTCTGTCACATCGTTCGGATGTCATCGCATACTTAGATGACATCTGTCTCTTCAGTGATACCTGGGAAGATCACTATTTAGGGTTATATGACTTACTGTCCACTCTACGTGAGAATAATTTGACAGCAAAACCTTCTAAAGCTTTTGTTGGTTTTGGTGAAATCTCTTTCCTGGGTCATCGTGTTGGTCATGGTCTCTTGAAGACAGAAGACCACAATACTTCCAAAATACTGAACATCTCTGTTCCTAAAACGAAGAAACAAGTTAGGAGTCTCTTAGGTTTAATTCAATTTTATGGGAGATTTATTCCAAATTTATCTTCGATCATGGCACCTCTCTCAACATTGTTGAAGAAAGGTTCGCCTAATCTGGTCCGTTGGTCTGAAGAATGCCAATCTTCACTAGACCAAATCAAGAATATATTTTCTTCTCCTCCCATCTTAAGATTACCTACTCTTGATAGGACTTTTGTTCTTCGGAGTGATGCTTCATCCACTGGGATTGGAGCAGCACTGATGCAAGAATATGCAAATACTCTGCATCCTGTTATGTACATTTCTAGAAAACTAAATGCGGCAGAGAGGAACTACTCGGTTTTAGACCGTGAGTTGTTAGCGATGGTTTGGTCAATTCTAAAGCTACAAAGATTCCTCCTGGGCGCACATTTCATTCTAGAGACTGATCAGAAAGCTCTTACAGCTATTCAGACTAAGAATTTGAAGAGTTCGAGATCCACTCGATATGCTATAGCTCTTCAACCTTTTCACTTCACGGTACGAGCTATCCGTGGTGCGGATAATGTGATGGCTGACATTTTGTCTAGATGCCCACATGACTCCAACTAATACTTCTGTCCTATATTTCTATATATTACAGAGTCATAACACACCTATATTTCTACAATAGATTAGCACATCTGTACTTACTTTATATGTACACACTATCGTGCTTTGTTGTCATCTTCTTCTGTTCGTTTTTTTAAAAATGATAGAGGAGGACTGAGTAGTTAATATAAGGGCCGTTAGTTTACTAAACAGCCACAATTATTAATAATGTATTGTACCTTATGAAGCATATTAGTTATTAATTAGCATTATATTGCTTGTACTTTCTCAGAATGTCATTGTTGAGCTGAGGACTTACCTTACGAGTTCTAGATTGTGTACTTACCCTCGGAATACCTATTGTTTGGCAATTTAGTTAATTATCAGCGCATAATTCGTGCGTTTTGCGCCGCTTATCGCTTGCTCTTTGATATTAAAAAAAAATATGTTCCACATTTTTTTTTTATCGGGAGGAGGTGGTGATATGTTGCGTGATAAATTCTCGCAACATCGTTTTATTTCAATATCTGTTTTATAACGCAAGGGCAACAACTGCTTGAAATCTATAGTCACTTTTCTCGGTAAGCATTTGTCTTCTCGCGTTAGTATCGAATGCAGTTAACTTTTGAGCTGTGGTCATTTTTGCGCTGGACTGCGCATGACTTGTCTTGTTGTTTGGTCGATCGGTTTCCGCCCACCACTAGTGGGAGTGAGCGATTTGGAATGGCGAAAGAGATGCCTCGTTGAAGAGGGGATCTCCGCTTTTTTTTTTGTTCTGTCAGGGATGTGTAGTCCTCTTATGGATATTTCGTTTAGTCGAGATAATACCTCTAGTGTTTTCCCACATGTCGGGAGGCGTGATATTTCTGTGTATTTCATGAAAGCAAGGTAAATTGACTTTTTCATTAACTCTATTGATTTTGGGTCGTGAGCGATTTCGATTCATAGCCTGTCTGCGAAAGTCGTCGTCACGAGATGTTTTTTCCCAGCTCACATGTCGCTGCATTGTACTGCATCGGTTGATGCAGGTACCAAGGACCATTACTTGCTACTTTGTTAAATGAACTAGGTTTGGAAAACCTTTATTATCTAGAGGATATTTTTGAGGACATTATTTATACTTCGGCAGACGTGTCTGTCTTGCTGAAGTCAAACTAAGGAGAGTGAACTGATCTCATACATCTGGTTATCTCCTGGCTGTTATAGAAAAGGATGGAGTTGTTCACCTGACTACATTTACAGCACTTTGAAATATAACATGCATCTGACTCATCATTGTAATGCTGTCTACCGTTTATTGCTGTATTGAATGTTGCTGTGATAATGACTGTTTGATGTGCCTACACATTTGCGTAACCATTTTGTCACTGTGGCGTCCACAATAAATAATGAAGAAAAACGTCAACGGCTGTTTCAAGACTCATTGACTTTATACGTCGTGAGTTTACTGACGTCCTATGTGGATTGCCCTGTTATTGTTGCATGAACATTGTTTTGACTGAACACATCTATACACTACACAAAACCAGACATGCGGATGCCATCCATCATCATATGGCATCACGCATCACATGTGCTTTGTGGATGATTGTTGTTTGTACTAAAAGGTATTCAAACTAGCCCCACAGCCAAATAGAAAATATTTATTGTATTAAATGTTGTATCTCGGCGATATTAAATGCTTTATCGCTTACGAAGATAAAGGCAGTCCCATGACCAGAGATTGCCATAGGGAAATGAATTGTATACCGCGTTTATGAGGTTAAGGTGACTAGTCCCCTTCCTCGCTGCCTTTTCCTTCCCTAGTTTGAGCGCACAACTGAGTACCCATTTACAGCTGGTAAACTGGAGTGTTCTACAGCCAGTTTCAGTAGAAAGCAACCTGATCACGTGGTCACTCACTTTATTTATTTATGTATTACTTTTGGGTAGATGCTAAGAATAGCATCAGTATTTGAATTTGTACTTGATATGATTTAGAAGGATCAAGTTATAGCATCAGTAAAGGATGTATAGGAGCAGAGTAAACCAGATGATGTTTATTACTGATATGTTAATATTAATTCTGTATCATTGAAATGATGTTACTTGCTATGACTGTATAACTTTGACACCTGATGACTGACTAGTCTGACTTATGTGCTAGTCAGTTACACTTAATTGAAATGTTAATATTAATGCTATATCACTGAAATGATGTCCTTACTTACTATGATTGTATAACGGTGACATCTGATGACTGACTGGTCTGACATCTGTGCTAGTCAGCTACAAGTCTAGCCAGATACTAGCCAAGGCTGTTATGTTGCAGGTTCCATGAAATAACTCAAACCAGACTGTCCAGTATCAGAAGCCTGTGTTGTTCATCAGAGGCCATCCCACAAAAGTGCAGGACCCCAAAGAGTGAACTTCAACTGGTCATTGGCATCCCTACTGTTGGGTCTACCAAGTCTGATATCAGCAAAGGACAGTTCAGTGTCAGCAGTATCAAGTTGAACAGATAAGTGTCAGTTAAGACACTGACCACCAATATATAAGAAACAGCTAATAGTGAAAATCCATAGTTCAGTCAACTGATGACAATTAATTGGAAAGTCAAGAGACTAAAAACAGTGATTGCAGATTGCAGTAACTTTAATATTCAAGATCTTGAATTCTAAACAGACAATAATAGTAATTGTGTGAATACTTTTATATATATATATATATGTGTATGCTCTTTTCCTACTAGTAGAAATAGAATATTAGTGTAATTATTAAACTATTTTACCTGTACCTGAGGATTTATTCACTTCTTCCATTTGTGGTTTCAGTGAATGTTCATTTTACTTATCCCCTAGAATATAAGTAATCATAAGATAGTCATAGGGAGGAGACGCCTTAAATCCTGGTACAACTTTACTAACTGGCCAGGGTTTTCACAGTCTGACTATTTCTATGATAGCCATACACCAGTGCTTATTTCTAAGACTGGGGTATTACTTGTAAGACCAGAACTCTATACTGGCATAATCTTACATAGATAAATAATTTTAAATACCTCCCGCTACAGTGGGGGCTCGTCTGCGGGATATCTTTGATATTCCAGAGCCAACTTTCTATTTCTGCTGAGTAGAAAATTGTGTTTTGTAAATTTTTTGGAAAGAGTAACATAGTAGGAAATAATTATATTTTTAGGAGTACCATTGAGTACAGATAAAGAAAGCTGTTTCATATATGGTGAAGTCAGTTTAATTAACTTTAATTTTAACTAAGTTAATTATATTGTAGTAAATTAGTTTGAGTAAGATCACTTGCCCTACTAGACTACAGATACATCATGGCTGACGTGGTCAAATTTAGGTCTGCTACACTGCAGGTGGGAAAAGAGCTTGGCATGGATGGTGACGCTCTGATCCGGTATGTCCCGACGGAATGTGAAAAGTACACCGAGAGAGAAGCAAAGCAATTAGAAGCAGAGAGAGAAACAAAGAAATTAGAAGCAGAGAGAGAAGCCAAGAAATTAGAAGCAGAGAGAGAAGCCAAGAAATTAGAATTAGAAGCAGAGAGAGAAGACAAGAAATTAGAATTAGAAGCGGAGAGAGAAGCCAAGAAATTAGAAGCTGAGAGAGAAGAAAGGAGGTTACAAGCAGAGAGAGACCATGAGCTGAAAATGAGACAGCTTGATCTTGAACTTCAGGCTGGGACTATGACCCATGGTAATAGCTCACCTCATTCTGCGAATAGCTCTTTTCAGAACACAGCAAATGGGGCCATGAACTTCCACCTAGATCCATTTGTTGAAAAGGAGGACGCAATTGAGTCGTACCTGGATAGGTATGAAAGGCTAGCCTCTACATATGGACTGGAAAAGGAAAAATGGAGTCTAAAGTTATCCCAGGGATTGAGATGTATTGCATATGATGTGTTTCTGAAACTCCCCAAAGAAGATCAGGAAAATTATGAAATACTAAAGCAAGCCTTACTGATCCGGTATGAAAAGAACTCTGAGGCATATAGGAAGAAATTTAGAACTTCTAAACCTCTACCTGGAGAAACATATAACCAGTTCTCAGCTAGGCTAGAAACGTATTTGTTGAAATAGAGTAGTTTAGGTAAGTATCAGAAAACCTACGAGGATCTGAAAGAAATGGTTATGTTAGAGCAAGTGAAAGATTCCATGTCTCAAGAAATGAGGAAATTCCTTATGGAACAAGGAGCAGAGAGGCTGGAAGACATTTTGAAATGTGCAGAGAGATACCAAGCAGCTCAAGCTGAATTGGTAGGAACAAAAAGGAAGCAGGTAGAAGGATATAAGCCACCACCGCAGAATACCCAGTTTGACCAGAAGGATCATCCATACAGAAATAAGCCAAGATTTGATAATAAGGACAAGAACCCTCAGACTCAGGAAAAGAAACCCTACAAACAGGGAGATAAGTGATGCAAAATTTGTAAGATGAGCAACCACAACACTGTAGATTGTAGAAGGAAAACCCCTCATCACGCTGCATATTTAGCAACAGGGAATAGGACAGATATGATGGAACTGACAGTGAGTCAGAATAGCCTCCGTCATCCCCCTGTGAGTGAGCTCGTAACCGTGAACGGCAATCGAGTCATGTGCTTATATGATACCGGCCTGGATTTCGACTCAGTTGTGAGTTCAACCCTAGTGCACTCTGATCAAATTACCACAGAAACCGTGGAAATACAAGGGGCAACTAAGGGAACAGCAACCATGACACTTCCTATAGCTAGGATCAATGTGAAATCTCGCTACGTGGAAGGAGTGATAACAGCCGCAGTGATAGATGACCCTATATACCCGCTGATATTGGGGTGTAGGTATGTATTTTTGGGTGACCCAGTAAAACCTGTTGTCCTGGCAGCAGTCCAGACCAGGTCGAGCACCAAAAACGAGGAGGAAAATCCTAACAATACTCAGCCAGAGCAGATGAAAAAGGCTCAATCAGAAGATGTCACATTGAAGCCTTGTTTTGGCAAATTACCAAAGGCCCATAACCCTCCAGAAAAAGGAGACTTGTATATGAAAAATGGACTACTGTATAGAAAAGCTGGTACAGGACCTCAAGGACATGGACAGCTGGTAGTACCAAAGTCATACAGGGAGAAAGTTATGGAGCTCGCACATGCTATTCCATTTAGTGGACACATGGGAATTGGTGCCACAAGTCAACGGATAGCTTGTCACTATTACTGGCTAGGGATCACGGAAGATATCAAACGATATGTGAAATCTTGTCCAGAGTGTCAACGTGTAGCCCCCAAGCATGGGACTGCACCAGCAACTCTAGGAGAAATGCCAATCATGGGTACTCCATTCGAGAGAGTTGCAGTGGATATTGTTGGACCCCTCACTAGGACTAAGAGAAGGAATAGTTATATCTTAACTCTAGTTGATACATGCTCTATGTGGGGAGAGGCCGTAGCCATGGCATCTATAGATTCTAAGCATGTGGCAGAGGCATTGTTGACCATATTCACTCGGTTAGGCTTCCCACATCAAATATTGACGGACAATGGTTCCCAGTTCAAGGGAAAGCTAACCCAAGAAGTGTTCAGGATTTTTCAAGCCAGACATTATCATTGCTCTCCTTATCACCCACAAGGAAATGGTCAAGTCGAGCGGTTCAATGGTACGCTCATTTCTATTCTCAGGAAGCTGGCAAGTGAAAAACCTGAAACATGGGATGTATACTTACCCGCTGCATTATTCGCATACCGGGAAGTCCCACACAATTCCACAGGAATGGCACCGGCCACATTGTTGTTTGGTCGGCCAATAAAAGGTCCACTGGAAGCATTACTGCGGACTTGGACAGATGAGAAGGCAGAGGAAAGTGTCACCTCATCAATTCAGTATGTAAATGAGTTGACCACTCGACTGAAAATGGGCTGGAAATTGGCTAATGACAATCTTCGCAGAGCCAGAAAGAAACATACTGAATACTATAACAAGAAAGCAAAGGATAGGGAACTTGCTGTTGGAGAAAAAGTGCTTCTTCTATTGCCCAGCAGTAACAACAAACTGCAGATTGGTTGGCAGGGTCCATATAACGTGCTAGAGAAAATATCGAGGACTAATTACAAAATTGACAAGAAGGGGAAAGAAAGGGTGTATCATGTTAATCTGTTAAAGAAATATTATGACAGGACATCAACGGAGGTAGCTCATATGATGACTCTGGCCATCGCAACCGAAATGAAGCATGAACCACTAACCTCAATAGAGTATCCATTAAGACCAACTGAGACATATGAACAAGTCAAAATTAGTACTCAGTTAACTCAGGAACAGAGGGAGCAAGTTAAAGAGGTTTTTAAAACACATGCAGATGTGTTAACTGATAAACCAGGATGCACCAACTTATTGACGTATGATATGAAGGTCATCGATCCAACACCGATCTGCATGAAGACCTACCCTATACCATATGCCAAGGCACAGGCATTGAAGGAGGAAATTGATTATTTGTTGCAAGAACAAATCATCTCCAAGTCAGAATCACCTTACAGTTCAAGTGTTGTACTGTTGAGAAAACCAAGTGGAGAACACCGACTCTGTATCGATTACCGGAAATTAAATGCGATCACTGAAACCCAAGCTGATCCATTACCGGATACCAATCAGCAGTTCTCGAAGCTAAGTACTGCGAAATATTTCTCTAAGGTCGATTTAAGTAAGGGATATTACCAGATTCCTGTCAAACCCGAGATCCGACACATGCTGGCTTTTAGCACTTCGGATGGACACTATGAATTTAATGTACTACCATTCGGGTTGAAAAACGCACCAAGCGTATTTTCAAGGATGATGAGGAAATTGCTGGAACCCTTGAACAACTCTAACATCACCAACTTTATGGATGACATTCTCATAGCCACGGAAACATTTGAGGATCATCTACATTCTCTATCAAGGTTACTGGGTAGACTCAGAGAGGCAGGTTTGACTGCTCGTCCAACAAAGTGTGTAATCGGATGTCAGGAATTAGAATTTTTGGGACATACAATTTGTCATGGAAACATGGCTCCTGATCCCAAAAATATAGAAAAGTTAAGGAATGCACCTAGACCACAGACAAAAAAGGATGTGAGGTCGTTCGTATCCTTAGGAGGATTCTATCAAAAGTACATCAAAGACTTCAACATCTTATGTGCACCTTTGACGGATCTGACAAAGAAAGGGAAGCCGGACACAATAAAGTGGACTGCAGAGTGTGAGCATGCATATTCAGAGTTGAAACATAAACTCACTAGTAGGCCTATTTTGAAGTTACCCGATCTGACGCAAGAGTTTATAGTACGGACTGATGCAAGCAATGTAGGAATTGGGGCCGCGCTTTTGCAAAAATCTCAGACCCAGAATGAGGAACTGTTTCCTGTTGCTTATGCCAGCCGCAAGTTGAGCGCGGCAGAACAGAATTACTCTACTATAGAGAGGGAATGTTTAGCATTGGTGTGGGCCATCAATAAGTTTCAACCCTATTTGTATGGCAAGCCATTTGTGGTCCAGTGCGATCATCAACCCCTGTCATTTTTGGCCTCATCACGTCATGCAAATACTCGCTTACTAAGATGGTCATTACTGATTCAGCCATACTCCTTCACTATTGAATATATTCCTGGAAAACAGAATGTGGGCGCAGATTTTCTCAGTCGCCATCCCACAGAGTTGGAGCAAGATAGAAGGAAGGAAAACTGACTTTGGAATGGTCGATTTGCAATTGTCTTGTACCCAATAGTTAAGCTAGATATCATCCAGCTTAAAATATGGGGGAGCTATGTCGCAAAATTGGTTTCAAGTCATTGCAAACGTGTTCAGGTAGATTTATAAACCCGTCAACGATCGATTGACCGCTTTCAAAATGGCGGCGTATCAGCGAAATGTGTATCAGACAGAGGAAATCGCCAAGGATAAATAAAAGCAGAAGGGAATCAGTATGAAAAGGATTTTACATTTTAGTACAGGGAAGGATTGTGTATAACTGCATATAAGAAGGAACGGTAGGAAGTTCTCATTTACGGAGATATATGCGTATTTCGGCTGCCCACAGTTACGCTAAAAGCATGTAAACCCACTTCTGTTCTAAATATAAAAATCAACAAGTAACAGTTTGGGAAATTACATGGATAGGAAGGTAGAGAATTATCAACTGTATAAAACTTGATAAGATGGAACAATATGGATATTATATATGCCGAGAATGAGAAAGGCAAAATTTCAGTCGACGCACAGATCGGCTGAAATCGATGTTCGGGAAAGATTTTTTAGGCCTAGGTTTATACTGTGACGTCAGTATCCTCCGATACGTCCGCGCTATAGGTATATAAAGCGTATCGGTAAACTGAGACACAGACAACGAAAGAGGTTTGAGACAGACTGGAGGCAGAGTCTCGCCACTACCCATGAATTGTGAGCGGATCGCCAGAAACATTTTTAAGTCCAGTATCTGAAGTCTGAGGGTAAGCGAAATTATGATAACTACCGTGTATAATATTTGTTATTTCAGGTTCATATAGTATTCACAAAATATGCCTGTATAATAGTCATTGATATAATGTATTGTATTTTTAATATGATTTAAACATGTGCTTTGTGGATGATTGTTGTTTGTACTAAAAGGTATTCAAACTAGCCCCACAGCCAAATAGAAAATATTTATTGTATTAAATGTTGTATCTCGGCGATATTAAATGCTTTATCGCTTACGAAGATAAAGGCAGTCCCATGACCAGAGATTGCCATAGGGAAATGAATTGTATACCGCGTTTATGAGGTTAAGGTGACTAGTCCCCTTCCTCGCTGCCTTTTCCTTCCCTAGTTTGAGCGCACAACTGAGTACCCATTTACAGCTGGTAAACTGGAGTGTTCTACAGCCAGTTTCAGTAGAAAGCAACCTGATCACGTGGTCACTCACTTTATTTATTTATGTATTACTTTTGGGTAGATGCTAAGAATAGCATCAGTATTTGAATTTGTACTTGATATGATTTAGAAGGATCAAGTTATAGCATCAGTAAAGGATGTATAGGAGCAGAGTAAACCAGATGATGTTTATTATTATTGATATGTTAATATTAATTCTGTATCATTGAAATGATGTTACTTGCTATGACTGTATAACTTTGACACCTGATGACTGACTAGTCTGACTTATGTGCTAGTCAGTTACACTTAATTGAAATGTTAATATTAATGCTATATCACTGAAATGATGTCCTTACTTACTATGATTGTATAACGGTGACATCTGATGACTGACTGGTCTGACATCTGTGCTAGTCAGCTACAAGTCTAGCCAGATACTAGCCAAGGCTGTTATGTTGCAGGTTCCATAAAATAACTCAAACCAGACTGTCCAGTATCAGAAGCCTGTGTTGTTCATCAGAGGCCATCCCACAAAAGTGCAGGACCCCAAAGAGTGAACTTCAACTGGTCATTGGCATCCCCACTGTTGGGTCTACCAAGTCTGATATCAGCAAAGGACAGTTCAGTGTCAGCAGTATCAAGTTGAACAGATAAGTGTCAGTTAAGACACTGACCACCAATATATAAGAAACAGCTAATAGTGAAAATCCATAGTTCAGTCAACTGATGACAATTAATTGGAAAGTCAAGAGACTAAAAACAGTGATTGCAGATTGCAGTAACTTTAATATTCAAGATCTTGAATTCTAAACAGACAATAATAGTAATTGTGTGAATACTTTTATATATATATGTGTATGCTCTTTTCCTACTAGTAGAAATAGAATATTAGTGTAAATATTAAACTATTTTACCTGTACCTGAGGATTTATTCACTTCTTCCATTTGTGGTTTCAGTGAATGTTCATTTTACTTATCCCCTAGAATATAAGTAATCATAAGATAGTCATAGGGAGGAGACGCCTTAAATCCTGGTACAACTTCTTACCAACTGGCCAGGGTTTTCACAGTCTGACTATTTCTATGATAGCCATACACCAGTGCTTATTTCTAAGACTGGGATATTACTTGTAAGACCAGAACTCTATACTGGCATAATCTTACATAGATAAATAATTTTAAATACCTCCCGCTACACTGCTGATAGCATTACATGATAGTCTTTGTTCTGAAATCCCCAATGTGAGAGGAGAAGAGGTAGACCGAACAAAATATGGAGAACATAGGGACAGAAAAGAAAGAATTTAAAGAAGACTTTGATCGGACGGCACATGGTAGAAATACTTGGAAAGTATTTATTGAAGGTCTATGCTCTGTGGGGAGATGAAATTATGATAAGGATGATGAGGATGATGATGATGACGATGATGATGATGATGAAATGTGATGCGTAATAAATAAACAAAAAGCATCAAAGTCAAAATTCAAAAAAAGAGTCATTGTATATACAGCACGTATTAATCATAATAGCAAAACACTTTACAATATTTAATTTATACATTCCAACAACTAAAAGAAGAACAAGAACGAAATGAAAAAGGAAACACAAGAATAAACGATGAAAGAATGTGACATTTGATAAAGAGAACAATAATAATAAAAAGACGAAGACGTTTCAAAAAGAGGCGAGTGTTGCTTGCCTAATGCTCATTATAATATACTGAAGCACATTAAAAACGCACCACTATTATATATACTGATGCCGAGAAGCTGGAAAAAAAAGGGTGGGAATGGATTTTCCACGTGTTTGCCAAGAGGTAGAGAGCGAATGGCTGCTGGAATGGAAAGTGCATGATTCAACCCACGGGTTTGTGTACAAACTACATGAAAACAATGAAAGTTACACGTGCAACACGATTCCCAACATCTATGACCCTGAAAATGTGTACACGTTGTGGCAGTATACTCGGTATAAAAAGGCCGTTGAGACAAAACACCCAGTACATGTGCTTGAAATGCCACGACTATCTGAAAACGACCGCCAACGAGCCATTGGTATGTTGGAGACCGGAATGAGCTCGCGGGCCATTGCCAGAAGGATGAATTGCCACCACAGCACGATTGTACGTCTCAATGAACGTTACGGAACCACTGGCAGTGCCCGGGATAGACTTCGGAGTGGCCAACCACGAGTTACTACCCCTGCACAAGATCGTCATATTGTGCTGAGTTACCTAAGGAATCGTACTCTCCCGGCAAGTCAAACAGCAAGAGCAATAGTGGGTAGACATGAGCAAGTCTCTTGAATGACAGTCATACCACGACTCAGAGATACAGGCCTTACTGCAAGACGACCTTATGTTGGGCCAAACTTGACTCACAGACATCGTCAGCAGCGCCTGCAATGGGCAGAGCAACATGTCAGATAGACTAGACTGCAGTGGAATGCTGTCCTATTCACAGACGAGAGCAGATTCAACATATCCTTTGCTGATGGACGTATGCGGATTTGGCGACGGTGTGGAGAGCGCTTTGCAGATTGCTGTGTCAACCTATTTGGAGGTGGCAGTATTCACATTTGGGGATGATTCAGTTTTCACCATCGCTTGCCTCTTCACGTCTTCCGTGGAAATGTTAATGCTGTGACATATCGAGATGAGGTTCTGGATGCACTGGTTGCTCCTGCGTTCACAATTTATCCAGACTTGCAGCTTCTCCAGCAGGATAACGCACGTGCATTTTTTTGTATTTTTGGTTTTCTCCCTTGCCTGCACAGAATGCAATTAATTTCATAACAATCAAATGTACAAATTAATGACCAGCATGGATTCATAGGAAAATGAATAAAGATTCCAAATATGTAAACTTGTAAACACTTATATTTACATTTCACACTCTGTTCCTGGATTATACAGGTGGTGCGTTTTTAATGTGCTTCAGTATATAAACGACCGGCCTTGAACTTACCAAAATACAACATTAATCGACTATTTCACCATAGCACATAATTCCTCTGACAAACCCAAAGACATTATCTGTTGTTATCCTGAATCACAAATTACTGTGAATTAATTCACTATCAGATTAAACAGCGTTTCAAGTAATGTGAACATCCAGTAGTGAATTAAGTAACCCTCGTTTTTTTTAAAGTATCACAAACTGTCCAGCACAGACTGTCAATTATAAACTAAACTAGTACACAAGGAACGAACGAACGAACTTTATTTTCAAAGGGTTTAGAATTGGACACACAGGCCCGTCTGGCATTCTGCCCTTGCTTTCTCTCACCTTTCATACTGAATTCGGGAACCAAGACGTATCAAAAGTGAAGAATGCAGTAAGCGACCCATAGCTTCACTGCCTGCGTCAGGGTCAGCGAACCAGAGCTGACCAAGACCCTACTTCACCTCCACGTGGTGGTCCTGGAAACAGGCTGCATCACTGCAGTCTGGCTGAGGAGTAGGGATCGAAGAGGGAAGGCAAACCCGGTCCCAAAAAATGCCGTGCGAAAGTCGGATGTGTCGGCCGAAAGGCGCAAATACCGCAGCTTCTCTGTAAATGGACACAACGCAACCAACGTCCTGTTCAGGACGAACGAGGAAGAAGAAGATACTGAATTCATTTATTCTCACATGCATTTTACATATCAATGTCAAGGAATTCAACGTTGTAAAGTAAAATAAAATAACACACTCATATTGACATCAACTACTTATAAGCATGACATAACATATGTTGAAAAGTACAAACATCGTCATTAGAACCTACAGTTGATATTATAAGAAAAGAGAATCCGATTAGGGGGGCATGTAATCAGAACTCATAAAGTATTCGAAAAGTCTACGATTGTATGAATAGGGACTGAGGTTGTATCTTAGGTTATGTGGAAGACAATTCCAAAGATGAGCAGCAGAGTAAGCTAAGCTTTTCTTGAATAAGTCAAGCCTAGGCTTGGGAACTTTCAATTTGTTAAAGCGTTGACTGCGTCTTTCATTGTATTTGAACATTGGCCACGTATATGCTGGAGCATTATGTGACAGAATTTTGTGTGTAAGGTTGAGACGGCAACACTTTTTTATTTTATAATTTGTATGCTTTACTGTACTGGACTACATTAGTCTATGTCTCGCAGCTTATTAAGTAATCAGACTCTTGTGTTAATGAATTCCTAAGGGGCATTTCCACAATAAATATTGTGAAATAACTTATATATAGGTCTGAATTGCAACAAGCAGATTCCCAGAAGGCCACCGAAATAAGGCTTTACTGATCAAAGTAAAAAATTCCACAGACTGAATAAAAGAAGACTAAAAAAAAACATACTTAAACTTAGGTCAGCGTAGAATAAAGATCATTATACGGGCCTTTAAATAATTTACATTAGGCGAGCGTGTACTGAGAAACAAAAATTACTATATACTGCGACAATACGTAAAATCGTTGACAGAGAGCGAGGACGACAAAGGGAGAAACTAACAGCATGATGAGAGAAAATGCCCAGGGCAGAGTTTACAGATACGTTTACAGACTGAAAATTATGCAGAGACAAGAACATTGTTTCGTGACGCAGTAACCTATGAATAGATGTTTCTTTTATTTCCTGTTCTTTAATGATTTTGCTTACTTGTGGCTCGGCACGTTCGCATTCAATCTAGACCGTTGTCCTTTGGTTATATCAGAGCTCAATTTTCTAATTTAAAAAAGCTAAACCCTGTTAACTGGAGTACGGCGTTAGGTACTAAAGAACCCTGTTAACCGGAGTACATCGTTAGATACTAAAGAACTCTATTAACCGGAGTATAGCGTTAACACCTAAAAACTCTATTAATCGAAGTACATCGTTAAATAATAAAGAACTCTGTTAATCGGAGTACAGCGTTAGATACTAAGAACTCTATTAACAGGAGTATAGCGTTAGATACTAAAGAACTCTGCTAATCGAAGTTTAGCGTTAAATACAAAAGAACTCTATTAACCGGAGTATAGCGTTAAAACCTAAAAACTCTATTAATCGAATTATATCGTTAAATACTAAAGAACTCTGTTAATCGGAGTATAGCGTTAGATACTTAAGAACTCTATTAATCGAAGTTTAGCGTTAAATACAAAATAACTCTTTTAATCGGAGTATAGCGTTAGATACTAAGAACTCTATTAATAGGAGTATAGCGTTAGATACTAAAGATCTCTATTAATAGGAGTATAGCGTTAGATACTAAAGATCTCTATTAACCGGAGTACAGCATTAGATACTAAAGAACTGTGTTTACTGGAGTACAGCGTTAGATGCTAAAGAACTCTGTTAACCCGAGTATAGCGTTAGATACTAAAGAACTCTATTAACCGGAGTATAGCGTTAGATAGTAAAGAACTCTATCAACCGGAGTATAGTGTTAAAAACTCAAGATCTCTATTAACCGGAGTATAGCGTTAGATATAAAAGAACTATTTTAACTGGAGTATAGCGTTAGATACCAAATGACTCTATTAACTGGAGTATAGCGTTAGATACTAAAGAACTCTATTAACTGGAGTATAGCTTTAGATACTAAAGACCTCTGTTATTCGGGGTATAGCGTTAGATACTAACGAATTCTGTCAACTGGAGTACAGCGTTAAATACTAAGTCCTGAAAAGGACTAATATCATCTATCTGCTAGAATGACGAAGCCTTAAAAAGCACTGTTCTGAAAAGGACTGTCAGCTACGCCAACGATGTTAGTACTTCCTTAACATTTAGCGAATACAGGCTGCGGTATAAAAGAAGTAGCTTTTTCTTTACAACGAGTAAAGAATATTTGTAAAGAATGATCAAAGTTCGGTATATTATTTGTCCTATAAATAAAATTAATGACAACACAGAAAAATATAAAACTTAACCAAGCCACTAACCAGTTGTCTCCTCTTCGTTCACTTTTAGACGTCAGCTTGAGTATGCTCAAAGAAAGCGGCTGTAAGCTTGAGACTGTTGGTAATTCCGTAGAGTTTTTCCATGAATAGTGCTGGTAATGGCCAAACGTGCTTACTATGGTCCTCATATGCAGGGCGCCTTCGAAGTAGATATTCAGCAGTCATTTTATCGGTGCCACAGTTACACTCATCAGTAGTTCCTATATTTAGCTAGTTGAATGGATGGCATCCCATTCTGTGGTGGTCTATGCAAAGTCTGAAGATTACCACTTATTCACTTCTGCTGAGCTTGTAGTATGCATCATTTTTTTTTTTTTTTGGGTGGCCTGGATGCTGTGCTTCTCACTTGCTCCTGTATCTGTTCTTGATAAAACTCTTGGCCTCTTCATAAGTTATGCTTGTGTCAAGTTGAAGTATCTTTTACCTTCCTTTGCCAATCTGTCAGCCTCTTCATTTCCGGGGATGTTACAGTGAGCTGGGATCTACTCTATCACAACTCTTTTGAACTGTTGATATAATTTGTGAAATGTTACTCTTAGATCATCCAGGTGGGCATTTTTCGGACTTTTCAGCGTTGCAATTGCCGACAGTGCATCTTTGAAGAGAGCTACTCGTGTCTTGATGCTTCCCTCTGTAATTAGGGGTTCTGTTGCAGTTTTTAAGGCTTCTGCCTCTGAAGTTACGTGATAATTTTCATGCTGCCACTGACAGCTTCTAAGCACTGAATTCCAATTCTTAATTATTTTAAATGTATGAACATAAAAGGTAGTCCCATATTAGATACAGCAGTAGGGGAGTAAAGTGTTAGAGACATCACCCTACTAGGTCCAGCATCAAGAAGTGGAGTGATCAGTTCCCTTCCTCGATGCCTTTTTCTTCACTAACTCAAAGAGCAGAGTCAAATACCCATTACAGCTGGGTTGACTGGGGCGTGTCGGTACCGTGATTCGAATCCAGCACCTTTGCTGCGAGAGACCAACGCTCTAACCACTATGTCAATCGAACATAGAACAAAATAAAGAGGAAACCCATGGCCTGTCAACATTAAATAATAAACGTAAATGAGCCATGCTGCAAAAACTCGTTAGAAATCAAGAATTTAAAACGCAACTAGACAACGTAAAGGTAACAGAAGCTATAGGCTTACCGGCTTTATTATTTAAAATGTAAGATAGTCATTTATTTGTCAGTATTTTTCTGGACGTGTTTTTTATTAGTTTTGCTTCTCTTTACTTTGCTTTATGTGTTTTTTTTTAAATAGTAGAAAGATGAATCTAAAGAGGTATCACATGACAACCGATATGATTTGTTCAGTCTTAGAATGATTTACAAGAATTACAAAGTGGAATTACACGTATGGTATAAATACTTATTGTCTCGGTCGCTCAATAGATAAACAGGCGCACATTCCGGGCTTCAACGCAACAAACACGAACATTCATATTTAAGTACACACACACGTGCTCGCGCGCGCACACACACACACACACACATACATACATATATATATGTATACGTACATACTTAGGTATACTCATACATATGCATATGTATATTCTAAAATATATATGAATACATACATACACATAAGTGTAGGTCTATATACAAACATAAATATAGAGCGTCCGATTGACAGAGTGGTTAGAGCGCTGGTCTCTCGAGGCAAGGGTGCTGGGTTAGGAATCACGGTACCGACACGCTCCAGTCTACCCAGCTGTAAATGGGTACCTGACACCGAGTTTAGGGAAGGAAAAGGCAGCGAGGAAGGGAGCTGGTTACCCAACCTCTCGATGCTGGACCTATAGTATTGTGAAGTCTCTAACACTTCACTCCCTACGGTAGTACCAGGTATGAGACTACCTTTACTTTGACATATATAAATACCTGCATTCAAAATACATGCACATATAAACACACACACATACATACCTATACACTTACTTTTATGCAACCAAACACACATTCAAACAACATTTTAAACCATGATCACATTTACAAATATTTTAAGCTTATATTCATTTAAAACAAATGCACATACAAACATATTTATGAAACTTACAACAATAAACAAGTGCACATCGGCGCACACGCTCATTTAAAAAAAAATAAAAACAACCATTTATGGGTATACAGTGCAGCTATCTCACCGTCTGTTATCACCATGACAGCAAAAAACAATATAACACTTTCCACTATGGTAAAAGTACAGTATCCTTGGATACGAGAAATGAAAATAACTTCATAAAATATAAGAACAAGGACAACAACATTAACTGCAGTAGTTATCACGCTCTTTAAAAAGTACTATTATTTTGAAAATTATCTACCGTCTGCTTATATACTACTGGACAAAAGTTAAGGGCCATCATTCAGTTTAGACGAGGTTTATATAATTGATTGGCAAACTGTAAAGACAAGTGAAAATGTCATTAAAACTGAGCTCAGAGAAATGTGTATACATTTCTGTGTGCACTAGGTTAATTTTTTTTTAAATGTCCAAAAACTGGGTCACTTTAACCCGCACGTGAAATTTGCCATTGTTGCTGCAAAAACTCGTAGTTTTTGCAACACGTCCCACTAGTTCAAAGGGTGAAAAAGTGAGTTGAATTTGAATGCACGTGGAAAATGATCATCGGTAAAGAGTGTTCGCCGTTGGTATGCAATAAATCAGTATGACAAGTGGTCGAAATGATCACTGCATTAGCCATGCCACCAAGGAGAAATCTTAGCACTGTAGACCGTGGTCGAGCCATGGCATGGATTCAGGATGGTCAATCTGTTTGTCATGTTGCAAGACGTTTAGCCGTGTCCCACTCTACCATTCAGAGACTTATTGAGAGATTTCAAGCTACCGGACATTTGGAAAATCGACCCTGCTCACGAAGAATTATATAAACCTTGTCTAAACTGAATGGCGGCCCTTAACTTTTGTCCAGTAGTATATATTTCACTTAACAGCCTACGACTGTACGGGAACATGCGTAGCCAAAGTTGCTGTGCGTGTTCAAATCTGGCATTTCGACAAGCTGCGTTGTTATGTGTTCTCTGTGCATTGCCAGATAAGTTTAGACAACAGGTGTCATCACTCGGTATTGCTTAGTAATCTTACACAACATTTTGGCGGTGAAGTAAAACAAAAATAGACAATACGTCTTACTGGAAAAAAAGAACAAAGAAAATTGCGAACGTTACGGCCACATGGCCTTTGTCAGGGATGCACACACGAAAACAGAAGGGAAAGAAAGCGAGAACTAAGTGTTGTTGTTATTGATCCAGCAGCGTTTGGGCTCTTGCCCCTCGGTCCAATGCCTTGTAGTGGGATCTGCATATGTTCACAAGTTGTTGTTTTGCTCTATTTATCTACTCTGTCATTACCAGGTGTATTTGAGTGTCCAAGTATCCACTGCATAACTATTGTGATGCTACAGATGATCAGCATCTAGGACTAGTTTGGTTAATTCAGTTCTACAATGAGAACTAAGTGAAACAAGAGGATTGAACGCGAGAAAATAGAGAGAAGGTGCATTAAAAAAGTGGGTAGGAATTATGAAATGTTTTCGTTCGTTATTTCCTGATGAAGGCCTTGTGGTAGCAACGTAGGCTATTTTATTTGTTCTAGTAAGATACTTTGACTATTTTTTACTTACCCCATCGTTTACCAACGGCTTACTACATTTCTGCTCATTTTCTTTAGATAGTTTGGTTTTGTGAACTGATGTGGACCTTTGCCACTGTTATACAATCCGTTGATGGTTTATGACTGTTATGTATAAGACTATGCTACTCGTAAACAAACTGCCTAATGACGTGATTATTGATAAAAAGTATGCAAACATTAAGCACCAGAATACGTCTTTCGTTACCAGTTTAAAACACGTGGTCCATAGGAAATGTTTACATGATTTGAACAAACTATGGCCACATATTTTCTAATTTTTCTTTCAAATTTGGAACTCGTTTCAAGCGGGCGCACCATGCGGTCCGCGTGTTGATCTATAGGGAAACCTGGCGCACCATACGGCTCGTGGGTTAAAGTGAGTTAAGGTCTCAGCAATTTCCTACCTATGACCTTTCTTTTCTCTGAAAAGATGACACGGAGAAGTATTACCACGATGTAGCATCATGACATAAGGCAACATTTGGTAGTGTTGTAAGGGGAGTAAGGTCTGGTATAATCCCCGGGAGTTTCGGGAGGAGACAAAGAAATAATAGAACCACTGTTACCTCCGGCATGTCGTAGGAGGCGACTAATATGAGTTTGAACGTAGGGCTGGCATCCTCATTATGTCAAACAAATTGTTACATCAACCAGAGCTTCAACATCACATGAGTGTTGTCATACTGTCTTCCCGCAAGAGTATCAGTTACAGTGGTGCTACCATGCTCCATAAGGAGCCAGAAGGTGAATGATGATAATTCTATCGTAGAGAGAATGGTAGGTTGACCTTGAAGAAACACCACTAAAAGATGTAGAATCATACACATATCTTGGCAGTAATATAGACAAAGTTGGAGGGACAGACAATGATATTAATATAAGAATACAAAAGCAAGAGGAGCTTTCATTGCATTGGGAAACATATGGAGAACAAGAGAAATCAAGTCTAACACGAAAATAAGAATCTTCAACTCAAATGTCTTCTTCTTCTTCTTTGATCCATAACCGCCAACCGTCAAAGCAGTCAGCTGCCATCACGCCTGGTGGCGTCTTGTAGGGCAGCAACAAATTGATTCCACTTTGCTCGGTCGGCGGCCATCCTTCGTACAGTGCCCCAACTATGGTTCATTCTTTGCATCTCAGCTTCCACAGTTCTCCGCCAAGTTGTTTTTGGTCGGCCTCTCTTTCGCTTTCCCTCGGGGGTCCATAGCATAGCTGTTCTTGCGATGGTATCAGGGTCCCTTCTGAGGACATGGCCAACCCAACTCCAGCGTCTGCCAGCTATGATGGTTTGCATGTCCTCCTGGTTACTCCGAATAAGTAGTTCTTGGTTGCTGATGGTGTTTGGCCAAAAGATTCGGAGAATTTTCCTTAGGCAGATTGTGTGGAAGGAGGACAGTTTCGACATTTCCTTCTCTGTTACTCTCCAACATTCCGCACCATAGAGAAGCACAGAAAGTACGCAGCTCTCATACAGTCTTAATTTGGTGTTTGTGCTGTACTGGGAAGACTTCCAAATGTTGTTGAGAATAGCAAAGGCTGTTCTCGCTTTATTCATTCTGTTGTTAATG
Source organism: Oreohelix idahoensis (assembly GCA_024509875.1). Lineage (NCBI taxonomy): Eukaryota > Metazoa > Mollusca > Gastropoda > Stylommatophora > Oreohelicidae > Oreohelix > Oreohelix idahoensis. The sequence goes on along the minus strand of JAMPIV010004331.1, from coordinate 1,190,038 downwards.
TCCTTGCTTGTTCCGCCGTCAGGTGTTACTATGCTTCCTAGGTAAGTAAATGTGTCTGTCTGTTCTAACTTCTGGTTCCTTACTGTTATTGGCTCAGGATTGCCCACATTTAGTGTCATGACCTCTGTCTTCTTCAGATTGATGTTCAGGCCAACCTGCTGGCCATACTTATTCAGTCTATCAGTTTTGTCTTGAATGTGTTGGTGTGAATGCGCGAGCAGTGGAATGTCATCTGCATATTCCAAATCTTCCAGTGTAGAAAACGTTGTCCATCTAATTCCCCTTGGACTGCCCTCTGTTGTCTGGCGCATCACCCAATCTATGACTGTCAAAAATAATGTTGTTGATAAGGGGCATCCCTGTCGTACTCCTGTTTTCACTTCGAAAGTTACATTACTCGATCCAACACTGCACGTAAAGTTAGAATAGAGGCTTTTTATAATGGAAACAATGCGGCTGGGAATTCCATAAGCCCTCAGAATTTTCCATAGGCTGTCCCTGTGTATGCTGTCGAAAGCCTTTTCAAAATCAACAAAGTTAATGTACAGCTGTCTCTGCCATTCTGAGCACTGCTCTATAATGTTCCTGAGGGCAAATATATGATCTGCACATCTTCTGTTCTTTCTGAAACCCTTGCTTGTTCTTTCCTCAGTTTATGGTCAACTGCTTTTGAAATTCTCTGGATGATTATCCTGCCTAGTATTTTGCTGGGAACTGAGAGGAGGGTAATTCCTCTCCAGTTGTTGCAGTCTGCAAGGTCGCCCTTCTTGGGCAATTTGACAATTGTTCCTTTACTCCACTCTGTTGGTGTTGTCTCAGTTTCCCAGACTTGTGCAAATAGTGGTTCTAATAGTTCTGCTGCTAGTTCAGGGTCTGTCTTGAATAGCTCAGCATTCAGATTGTCGTGACCAGGCGCTTTTCCATTTTTTAGCCCTTTGATAGCTGTGATAATTTCTTCTTTTCGTGGAATGTCTGTATTTACGTCTAAGTCACTTTCAGCCTCAGGAACATTCAGCTGAGTCTCTGGTGGTTCCTTATTCAGTGTTTCTCTGAAGTGCTCTGCCCACCTTGTTTCCTGCCCCTGTGCTGTGGTGATGAGATTTCCTTGCTTGTCTCTTACTAACGTTATGTTGTTTGCACCTCGTTTTCCACTGATAGCTTTAGTTATTTTATAAACTGTGCTTTGTTCATTTCTCAGTGCTGCCTCTTCTGCCTGTCTTGCAAGGTCATCCAGAAATGTCCTTTTGTTAGCACGGGTTTGACGTTTTACTTCCTTGTCCAGCTGACTGTACTGTTCACTATATATTGCCTTTAACCTGGGAGACTTAGCTTCTGTTTTCTTCCTTTTCATTTCCTTTCTCTTCGCTATGGTGTTTAGCGTTTCTGGTGTTATCCAGTCTTGGCTCTTTCTTTCCTGGAATCCCAAGCATGACTTGCTGCTTTCTTTATATATTGTTGAGATGGTGTTGAATTTCTGGTCCACATCGTCGGTCTCTGTTCTTTCCTGGCTTTTGGTAATCAGATATCGTCTCTTTACGTCGACCACAAACGCTTTTCTGGTGAGGGGGTCCTTAAGTTTCGTGATGTTGTATCTTTTCTGTTTGACTGCAACTGGTCCAGCAGCTCTGAGTTTCACCTTCAGTCTTGCTACTACTAGGTGATGATCACTTCCCACATCTGCGCCTCTTCTTACTTTCACGTCTTGTAGTGCATGTCTCCATCTGCCATTGACCATTATGTGATCTATCTGGTTTTTGTCTCGTCCGTTTGGTGATTCCCATGTTAACTTGTGCACTTCTTTGTGTTGAAAAAGTGTTCCTCCGATGACCAGGTTGTTAATACTGCATGGTATGACAAAGTCACAAATGTGGGATTGATGACAAGAACAAGACAAGTGCCAGTGGAACAAGAGTTGAGAAGAAGACGCTGGTGATGGATAGGACACACATTGAGGAAACCTGTTGATAGCATTACAAGGCAGTCCTTGTTCTAGAATCCACAGGGAAAGAGAGGTAGAGGTAGACCAAAAAAGACATGGAGAAGAGAACTGGAAACAGAGGTGAAAATGATGAGGAAAACATGGAAAGAACTTGAGCGGATGGCCCAGGACAGGAAGACTTGGCAAATGTTTGTTGAAGGCCTATACTCCTCGGGGAGCTAAAGGGTATTGACTGATTGATGAATGAAACAGAATGATGCCAGTTGTGTCCATGTTAATTGCTGTACTGATTTCAAACACAACATACAATGTACACTAACAACATTCACACACAGAAACACTTACACACACATAATCACAAACGTATACGGGGATAGCAGTGTTAAAAAACTGCCACGAACCCCCCACGAACATTCGGAATTCCACATAGGTAGGTTTACTGTGGTGTGAGGGACTGAATTCCTCGCAGCTGTTCACTGTAAATACTATTAGAACACTGAAGAATGTCAGACAGAGAGAGAGAGAGAGAGAGAGAGAGAGAGAGAGAGATAGAGAGAGAGAGACATATCTACCTAATAATTAAATCTATCTATCTATCTATCTATCTATCTATCTATCTATCTATCTATCTATCTATCTATCTATCTATCTATCTATCTAATCTAATCTAATCTAATCTAATCTAAACTAATCTAACCTATCTATCTATCTGTCTGTCTGTCTGTCCGTCCGTCCGTCCGTCCGTCCGTCCGTCCGTCCGTCCGTCCGTCTATCTATCTATCTATCTATCTATCTATCTATCTATCTATCTATCTATCTATCTATCTATCTATCTATCTATCTTACTATCTACCTACCTACCTAAATACTTAACTACCTAAATACTTAACTACCTACCCACCCACAAGCCTGTCTGTCTGTATCTATGTCTGCCTGTTTGTCTGTCAGTCAGTCTGTCTTCCCGGTCCTCATAAGGAGTTGAGAGGCTCATCTACATAAATATGAATACATCCGTTTGCTATGTGTGAATGATGGACAGATGTCTGCAGTGCTATTTTATGTTAAATATTCATGCAATGTCAGAGAACTTCAAGAAGGATAATTCACAAAACCATCTGTCATAACAACTGGACCGCGACAGAGATGCATCTTGTCAAAATTTGTCTTCCTATTGACTATAGATTCGGATAGGAAAATATCGACTTCAGCCAACAGAAATGAAATCCAGTGGACTGACTAAACAGCTTGACGATCCCAATGGACTGTGCCTAAACAGCTTGACGATCTCCAGTGGACTGGGCCTAAACAGCTTTGACGATCTAGATTTTGCTGACGATCTTGTACTGTCCTATAATCGTCATCAGATACAAGACAAAATGAAAATACTAGATGAGAGGTCTCTGAAAATACACTTGGAGAAAACAAAGATAATGAGAATAAATGCAGGAAACGATAAAAATATTGCACTTGAACAAATACCACTATAAGATGTTGAATCATACATATACTAGGCAACAATATAGACGAAATTGCAGGGACAGAAAATGATATCAAAATATGAATATAGACGGCTGGAGATTTCATCGCAATTGGAAATATTTTGATGTCACGAGATACGTTCGTTCTCTTTTTTGGGTCTTCTCTCCTCTCCGGAAGTATTATCTACCACTCCTTTTTCATGCTAATTTTTACAGTATTCATTGTTTACGCTTTCATGATTGAAGGTGTTTTTAACGTATCTTGTCCTACTTCATCACTCCCTTACTTTAACTATTACCTGAGCGCTTGACCTATTTTAGGACAACACTGAATTCTGTTTGTGCAGAGTGAAGTTGTGTGTTTACGTTACATAACATCTTCCGGCCCAGCAGTAAGGTGTCTGAAGTAGCGAGACGGGTTAAGTTTGCCATATCGCAAGCCAGGTTGGCAGTAGACAAGGATGGCAAAAGCTAAGCTGGGATAACATTTACACAAGATGGCATAGGGTGAAAACGAAGGTATTGAATAACCAATAGATATTTCCAAATTTTTCGTAAGTTCCACCACATTTAAATCATCCGACGATGATAAATATTACCGCTTCATTTTTATAAATAACTTTATTTATGTTACAATTTTTGACCCTTATGTGATTATTAAACTCGTGTATCTGTAACTTTAAAGCTATAGTAGGATTAATCACTAGTGAGTGAAGTGTAAGTCTGCACCCGTATGAACTATAATGTTTTAAATACATAACCAGATAGAGCTAGCAGATTAAGATTTTGCTGAATCACTTTCATCTGGGGGCTCAGAAATACGAGCGAAAATATATTACTTCACAGAAGGGGCGGGAGAATAATAAGTTTATGATCGCTTAGATGATCTCTGTTGTTATGCTTCCTTTTATTGAGGAGTATGAAAAAATAAGGTGACAGGATATCACCTTGTCTTACACCAGTGGTGGTCCTGAACTCTTCTGACTTATGGTTTGCTGTCCTCACATAATTTCTGCAAGACTTGTAGAAGCTCTGTATAGCATGAATCAGAAGTGCTGGAATGTTCTTCCTTGCCAAACAGTCCCAAAGTTTTCTCTAGGGGACCCTGTCAAACGCCTTTTCCAGATCTATGAAACAAAGATGAATCTCACTCTTATACTCAAGGGCCTTTTCACTCAGCTGTCTGAGTGTGAAGATTAGGTCTTGAGTACTTCGGTTTGCTCGGAATCCACACTGGACCTCATCCAATTGTGGCTCAGCTAGGCGTCGGAGTCTCTGCTCTAGGATTCTAGAGTAGATTTTACCAGGGACACTGAGAAGGGATATGCCTCTATGGTTTCCACATTGTCGATTGTCACCCTTTTTGAAAATTGGTGTTATGATGGCAATCTCCCAATCCTTTCGTATGGTCTTGTTGCACCACGCTGCCTGTAGGACCCTTAAGAGTAATAGGTCGCCTGATGCTCCCATGTACTTAACCATTTCTGATGTTATACCATCATGCCCTTCTGCCTTGCCCATCTTGATTTTCTCCAGTGCTGCCTTCAGTTCTTCCATCTTTATGTCATCTTCATCACCATTGGTTTCCTCTTCTGTGCTAGTAGTTATCATATCTGATGCTTGACTTTGCTCACGATCAAAGAATTCTGAGAAATATTCTTTCCATCTTTCCATTACTTAAATCGGGGTAGTAAGCAATTTGCCTTGCTTGTCCTTTATAAATTTAAGAGGGCATTGTGTTTTCTTCCTTCTCTCTAAATTCTCTCTTTGACTTCCTCTGTCCACCAAGGTGTCCTTTTTCTCTTGTTCCCAAGTTGGACTTCACCATATGCTTCTTCAGCAGCTGTCTTTATGATGTCCTTGCATTTAAGCCAGAGGGTTTCCAAGTCATCAGGTTGTTCTTCTGTGTTTCTCACCGCTGTAGCAATAAGCCCCTGATATCTGGTCTTAATTTCTGGCTCTCTCAGCTCATTTCTCCCGTTCGTTTACTTGGTTTCATACGTGATTTTCGGCATTTCCTAGGCTGAGCAACTCTTTCAGTTGTTCTTTTGATTGTAAGCAGGTAGTGATCACTTCCAATCTCTGGCCCCCTCCAGACTCTAGCATCCCAGACACATTTGAATGAACTCCTCCTAACAATGGCATAGTCGATCACTGACTTCTCATTCTTTGTTGGTTCACATCTAGTTTATGCAGCGTGTTGCCATCGAGATCCATGACTCCCTGTCCCTTTTTCTTTGTTTCCGTTTAGCCAGGATTTCTAATTTTGCTTTCCTCATCTCTTCCACCAGCTCCTCTTCTTTCCCATTTATACTTCTTGTGTTCCAAGTTCCATAAGTCGTAGTCCGTTCCAGTTCGTCGCCTTTAGAATCAGTCCGGTTTTCTCTCTTGTAGTTCGCGTAATCATGTTTTAAAGCAAACAGGTGATTGGCCTGTTGTGCCATTGCATGGTGGAGGGGCTGCCTCCTTACGGCCTCCATGCAGACCACTCTATGACAAGAAAACTCATATGGAACTGATGACCAGACAAGCACCAGACAAAGCACCAGACAAGAACCAGACAAGCACCAGTGTATGGTGAAGCACCAAGTATGAGAACAAGACGCTGGAGGTGGATATGACACACATTTTGGAAACATGTTGATAGCATTACAAGGTAGTCCTCTTTCTGGAACCCTCAGGGTAAGAGATGTAGAGGGAGACCAAGACACAAACTGACAAGAGAACGAGAGAACGAACGAACGAACGAACTTTATTTTCAAAGGGTTGAGAATTGGGCACGCAGGCCCGTCTGACATTCTGCCCTTCCTTTCTCTCACCTTTCATACTGAATTCATTTATTCCCTTATGCATTTTAGATATCAATTTCAAAGAATTCAACGTTGTTAAGTAAAATAAAATAGCACACTCATATTAACATTAACTACTTATAAACATGACATAAAATATGTTGAAAAGTATAAAGATCGTCATTAGAACCTACAGTTGATATTATAAGAAAGGACAATTCGATTAGGGGGGCATGTAATCAGAACTCATAAAGTATTCGAAAAGTCTACGATTGTATGAATAGGGACTGGAGACAGACATGAAGAAGATGACAAATATATACCATCATATCAGAGCAAAATTTTCTGTTAACGCGTTAGATACTAAAGAACCCTGTTAACCGGAGTACACCGTTAGATACTAAAGAACCCTGTTAACCGGAGTACACCGTTAGATACTAAAGAACCCTGTTAACCGGAGTACAGCGTTAGATAATATAGAACCCTGTTAACCGGAGTACAGCGTTAGATACCAGAGAACCCTGTTAACCGGAGTACACCGTTAGATACTAAAGAACCCTGTTAACCGGAGTACAGCGTTAGATAATATAGAACCCTGTTAACCGGAGTACAGCGTTAGTTACCAGAGAACCCTGTTAACCGGAGTACACCGTTATAAAGAACCCTGTTAACCGGAGTACAGCGTTAGATACTAAAGAACCCTGTTAACCGGAGTACAGCGTTAGATACACGGAAAGACCTTACGCAGATGACAATACACAGGAAGGTTTGGCATAAGTTTGTTAAAGGACTATGCTCCTTGGGGGGCTGAAGTGTGATGAAGATGATTCATGTGTTGTAATCGCAGCATATCTATGTCATATGTCCAGAAAAGCTATACCTCTACGTGGCAATTTTTATGATACAGCGTACAAGTTTGGATGACCAGTATTCGAGTTTTAAGAATATAATCTCCACAAACCACGACAGCGCTGGAACACAATCCTTCATATGGACGGTGGGGCATGGACAAACAGCATGATAATACGTAAATTATTAGCAACGTAAGTAAATTAAAAAGAAGAGATACAAAGCATTTACGATGAACGCTCGCACATCCACAAACACCACTGTGAGAGCAGGAGTAATCTTAAAGTTAGTGAAGTGGAGTGAACAATTTTCTACCAGTAGACAAAAGCTTTGGTGGAATGCTTGCGCCTGAATAACCTTTAAATCCACAAAAAATAGTCCGGTCTGACAAAGATGAGCTAGACGGGGTCCGTAAAAGGTCAAGGCTTGAGTTTAGAGAATGCCTTGGTTGGTTTTAGCTGTCCATAAATACATTTAAAAAAAAAATGTAAAACATGTGATGAGAATTAAGTCTGTTTCTGCAACTTGTCATGTGCTAGAAATTCTTATTCCAATTTAAATCTTAATCAAGGGAAAAACAACCTGCACGTTTTAATAGAATAATAAGTGCTATTTTGTGAGAGAACAATTCAGTGCGTGTTATGTGTAGTCCGTATTTGTTTTTCTTGCATGCAGGCATGCTTTTATACGTAAATATCTGTATTGAAGAATGTTATTGTTTGTGAAAGCTCATATGCTGAATGGTTGGCATACATCAATGTTTCTGTACATAATAAACTTTTTATTTTAAGAGGGGGGGGGGGGGGGGGGGGGGTCTATGTACGAGAATGTTTATGTGTGTGACCTCGAATGCGTGGACATGTGAACCTGTTCTGTATACCGATGTTCGTCTTCATGAACTGCTGTATGTACCAGAAATATTTACCGTGAAACAAAATTAAATGTCAAAGTAGTTCTATTGTGTGGTTGTGAAACTTGGAGAACTATGATAATGAGGACCAAGAAGTTACCGACTTTCACAAATGGGCGATTGCCTAGAACAGTAGAAGGAATGAATTCATATGAACATATTACCAACGTGGAGCTGATGACAAGAATCAGACAAGTGCGTGAAGAAAAAAAAGGGGGGCTGAGAAGTCTCTTGTGTTGAATAGAACACCTTCTGAGCGAACGTGGTTATAATTTACAAGGCAGTCTTTGTTCTGGTATCCCCTGTGTAAGAGGGGTAGTGGAAGACTGAAAAACATAGTGGAGGGAATTAGAAACCAGTGGCGTCACTAGGGTTGGTGTCAACCGGTGCGGTCCGAAACCCCACCCCCCCCCCCTAGTGACGCCACTGTTAGAGACAGATATGGATGAATAAGATGTGGAAAAACATTGACGGATGGCACAGTACAAGAAGACTTGTGGTGAACTTTTGATAGGTCTATGCTTCTTACAGAGCTAAAAGGCTATGAAAAAAATGAAGCAATAACATGGTGCAATAAAGGCTGGTAAGTTCATCGGCTGTCACTGAAACGTTTTTTTTTTTACTAAGCAACAGAAAAAAATAACGCAATAAACTGAACACTGTTTTAACAGATTAATAAAATAACAGACAGAATAATTATGACCATTGTATATTGATGCGTGATGCCATATGATGATGGATGGTATCCGCATGTCTGGTTTTGTGTAGTGTGTAGATGTGTTCAGTCAAAACAATGTTCATACAACAATAACAGGGCAATCCACATAGGACGTCAGTAAACTCACGACGTATAAAGTCAATGAGTCTTGAAACAGCCGTTGACGTTTTTCTTCATTATTTATTGTGGACGCCACAGTGACAAAATGGTTACGCAAATGTGTAGGCACATCAAACAGTCATTATCACAGCAACATTCAATACAGCAATAGACGGTAGACAGCATTACAATGATGAGTCAGAAGCATGTTATATTTCATAGTGCTGTAAATGTAGTCAGGTGGAAAACTCCATCCTTTTCTATAACAGCCAGGAGATAACCAGATGTATGAGATCAGTTCACTCTCCTTAGTTTGACTTCAGCAAGACAGACACGTCTGCCGAAGTATAAATAATGTCCACAAAAATATCCTCTAGATAATAAAGGTTTTCCAAACCTAATTCATTTAACAAAGTAGCAAGTAATGGTCCTTGGTACATGCATCAACCGATGCAGTACAATGCAGCGACATGTGAGCTGGGAAAAAAACATCTCGTGACGACGACTTTCGGAGACAGGCTATGAATCGAAATCGCTCACGACCCAAAATCGATAGAGTTAATGAAAAAGTCAATTTACCTTGCTTTCATGAAATACACAGAAATATCACGCCTCCCGGCATGTGGGAAAACACTAGAGGTATTATCTCGAATAAACGAAATATCCATTAAGAGGACTACACATCCCTGACAGAACAAAAAATAGCGGAGATCCCCTCTTCAACGAGGCATCTCTTTCGCCATTCCAAATCGCTCACTCCACTAGTCGTGGGCGGAAACCGATCGACCAAACAACAAGACAAGTCATGCGCAGTCCAGCGCAAAAATGACCACAGCTCAAACTTAACTGCATTCGATACCAACGCGAGAAGACAAATGCTTACCGAGAAAAGTGACTATAAATTCCAAGCAGTTGTTGCCCTTGCGTTATAAAACAGACATTGAAACAAAACGATGTTGCGAGAATTTATCACGCAACATATCACCACCTCCTCCCGATAAAAAAAAAAATGTGGAACATATTTTTTTTTTTCAATATCAAAGAGCAAGCGATAAGCGGCTCAAAACGCACGAATTATGCGCTGATAATTAATTAAATTGCCAAACAATAGGCTAATTATAGAGTGTCTGGTGAGGATATACCTCAACAGAAAAATAAATATGTCTCAAAAAATATTCACATCGGGGAGGTGTCACCAACACACATCACGTTAGCATGTAAACACAATATACGTATGCAAGTTACTATAATCATCATTAAACAGCATACTCTAATATTGTCTTTAAAAATGGATGTACAAATCTGATAGGAAAATTTAAATAGTACATTCTTTGACATGTAATGACATAAGTACATAGTAAAGTTAAACTACATGACGATCCAGGATATATGCTCTGGTATTCCGAGGGTAAGTACACAATCTAGAACTCGTAAGGTAAGTCCTCAGCTCAACAATGACATTCTGAGAAAGTACAAGCAATATAATGCTAATTAATAACTAATATGCTTCATAAGGTACAATACATTATTAATAATTGTGGCTGTTTAGTAAACTAACGGCCCTTATATTAACTACTCAGTCCTCCTCTATCATCTTAAAAAAACGAACAGAAGAAGATGACAACAAAGCACGATAGTGTGTACATATAAAGTAAGTACAGATGTGCTAATCTATTGTAGAAATATAGGTGTGTTATGACTCTGTAATATATAGAAATATAGGACAGAAGTATTAGTTGGAGTCATGTGGGCATCTAGACAAAATGTCAGCCATCACATTATCCGCACCACGGATAGCTCGTACCGTGAAGTGAAAAGGTTGAAGAGCTATAGCATATCGAGTGGATCTCGAACTCTTCAAATTCTTAGTCTGAATAGCTGTAAGAGCTTTCTGATCAGTCTCTAGAATGAAATGTGCGCCCAGGAGGAATCTTTGTAGTTTTAGAATTGACCAAACCATCGCTAACAACTCACGGTCTAAAACCGAGTAGTTCCTCTCTGCCGCATTTAGTTTTCTAGAAATGTACATAACAGGATGCAGAGTATTTGCATATTCTTGCATCAGTGCTGCTCCAATCCCAGTGGATGAAGCATCACTCCGAAGAACAAAAGTCCTATCAAGAGTAGGTAATCTTAAGATGGGAGGAGAAGAAAATATATTCTTGATTTGGTCTAGTGAAGATTGGCATTCTTCAGACCAACGGACCAGATTAGGCGAACCTTTCTTCAACAATGTTGAGAGAGGTGCCATGATCGAAGATAAATTTGGAATAAATCTCCCATAAAATTGAATTAAACCTAAGAGACTCCTAACTTGTTTCTTCGTTTTAGGAACAGAGATGTTCAGTATTTTGGAAGTATTGTGGTCTTCTGTCTTCAAGAGACCATGACCAACACGATGACCCAGGAAAGAGATTTCACCAAAACCAACAAAAGCTTTAGAAGGTTTTGCTGTCAAATTATTCTCACGTAGAGTGGACAGTAAGTCATATAACCCTAAATAGTGATCTTCCCAGGTATCACTGAAGAGACAGATGTCATCTAAGTATGCGATGACATCCGAACGATGTGACAGAATTCGACGCATCATGCGAACGAAAGTGGCAGGGGCGTTCATGAGACCAAAAGGCATAACATTCCATTGAAATAGACCCCTAGGTGTAGAAAAAGCAGTAAGAGGTTTGGCATGCTCTGCTAAAGGCACTTGCCAATAACCTTTAGACAAGTCAAGTTTAGTGAAGAATCTAGAATTAGAAAGTCTAATCAGTAGATCTTCTAACAAAGGCATCGGTTCAGCGTCGAACTTTGTGACCTGATTCAATTTGCGATAATCAACGCAAATTCGTATGTTCTTATCCTTCTTCCGGACAATAACCATGGAAGAAGAATATGGTGAAGTCGATGGTTCAATTATATTTAATTGAATCATTTCATCCAATTCCTTTTCCACTTGCGACTGAAAGTGTATAGGAATAGGATACGGCCTAACCCTAATTGGATTATTGTCGGTAAGAATTATGTCATGTTCTATGACATCTGTGTGTCCAGGAATGTCAGTGAGAACATCCTGAAATGTTTGTAACATCGACGAGACTTGTCGATGTTCGTCACCAGAAAGATTAGGAGAAACAGAAACGTTTTTCCAAGATTCCGTGGAATGTAATGGAACCACTGGAAGGGGAAGGTTGACATCAGAGAAGGTAGCTTCCTCATCCTGAATGACAGACAGGGATGAATAATGACCGTGAGGTGCAGGAGCATCATCCGTTGCCTGGAAAATAGGCAGCAAATAGTCCGGACGTTCGTGAAATTCCGAAAGCATGTTTATGTGGAAAGTTTTATGCTTTCCATCAATATCGACCACATAGTCAACATCGGAAATCCGAGAGACTATTGCATACGGACCTTTCCATGCAATAAGAAGTCTATTTTCCCTACTGGGGAGTAGGACGAATGCTTTGTCACCTGGACAAAGTTGTCGTAGACATCTATTCTTGTTAGCAAACTGTCTTGCCTTCTCTTTAGCAATTTCTGATGAAGCAGTTGCTAGCTTACATGCCTCAATGATCTTTTGTCTAAGAGCAATGACATACTCATATGAGGATTGAGTTTCATCGCTAATATCATCGGCAGTGATGAGATCGTGTAATAAAGACATAGGGCCGCGTGGACGCGCGCCAAAGACAAGTTCGAAGGGAGAAAATCCTGTGTGTTCATTAGGGACTTCTCTATAGGCAAAGAGAGCCGCGGGTAAAACCCTGTCCCAATCTTGAGGATGATCTTCAGTTATCTTACCAAGCAAAGTCTTGAGCGTTCTATTCAGACGCTCAACTAACCCATTAGACATAGGATGGTAGATACTACTGAGAGATCGTTCAATATGTAAGGTAGACATTACCTGTGACATAGTGTCAGATATGAGTTGAGTGCCATGGTCTGACAATATTTCTCTGGGGAACCCCAAGCGAGAAAATATCAACCAAAGAGCATCTGCGATATCTGTAGTAGATATGCTCTTAAGAGGAATAGCCTCTGGCCAACGTGTGCACATATCGACACATGTAAGGATAAACTGATGTCCTCTGGCCGACTTGACCTTAAAAGGGCCAATAATATCTATGGCCATTTTCTGAAACGGCCGAATAGGAATGTCAGCAGCCTGGATAGGCGCAGCATGTCGTGGTCCTCTAGATTTGACCTCCTGACATACCTTGCATGATCGGCAGTAAATACGAATGTCCTTATTGACAAAAGGCCAAAAGAAAGCCGCAAGGACTCTCGACTTCGTACGGGAAAAACCCATATGTCCAGCACATTGCGAGTCATGAGCATGTTGTAATATTTGGACTCTCATGCTCTTGGGAACAAGAATTTGCGAATGTGCCGACGTAGTCGAATCTTGTACCATACGTACAAGTACGCCGTTTCTCATTGCAATCCAAGATTTTCTATTTGTATCCTGATTCGGATCACCTTTCTTCGCAAGAACGAAGAATTTTTTTAAAGAAGGATCTTCTTCTTGCAATTTTATGAAAGAGTCACGAGTGATTACTAAGTGACTATCTTGGCTATCAACTTCATTATCACTATTCAGTGAAGTTTCGGGTGTTTGTAGAGCTTGTGCTCTTGTAACTACTGCATTTGTAGCTTGCATGTTATTATCTTCCCAAGCAGCAATCTGCTGTGGGGTACACTCCCTAACTCCGTGAATACGACCAATAATAAGGTCCGCAATAGGATTAGGTAAGAGACAAGCATGCACATCTCCAGTAAAGAAAGGAGTGGCAATGCGAATTACAGCAGTAGGATATTTTTCTAGAGTGCCGCCAAATGTGTCACATTTAATAACCCTTCCTGTAGCACAAGATGGATCTACAAGCGATTGTCTAACACCAATAGTGGTGCATCCGGAATCGAAAAGTAGTGAGACCGGAGTATCATTAACAAGACCCTTATGTAGGATTAAAGAACCCCTCCCGTCATGCGCAACAGCAGCAGGAAGAGCGGGAAGTGGGTGACCACAACTCAAAGTAGTTATGGTACCCGGTTCGAATAAAGTACTGCATTGGGGGCATTTGTTTGCTCTCTCAAAGTCAAAAGCAGAACCAGTGACAGCGTCAAAGTTTTTATTATCAACACCATGATTACAGGCTCCCTCAGTTTCCTGTTGTACAGCATTAGCCTGCTGATATCTCTTTTTTTTGTGTTGAGATCTACCCCGACTATTATTACCTCTGAAGTTATCAAAGTTATTATTATCTCTGCAGTTATTATTGTCTCTATTGTAATTGTTATCCTGGTTCGAATTCCAGTTTCCACGATTACTATCATGTTCACATTGATGCGAACATCTATTTGTTTGGTTCTGAGGTCTTCGGCAGGAATAACCTCTATTACCATATCCTCTTTTGAAATGCTTATAATTATTAGGGTGATAGTAACGAGTACTATCAGGCTGTCTCCAATTCTTCGAAGAAGAATCACCATGAAATTGATTTCCATGATTTTGACAGAAATTACCGCTACCCTTTCTATCAAAATTTTGTTGGGATCTACGAGCAAAGTTTTGACCATACGGAGCTGCCGAAGCAACTGGTAAACCTTCTTTCACCTTAGAGTTACCCATGGTTATGTGTGGGTGCGCAGTTACGTATTGGCAACAGAAATCTTCCATTTCTTTTATTGTTTTAGGTTTACGTTCATGAAGGAAAGCAAGGAAAGACTCATTGACAGACGACATGACTTTGTCTCTAAGTATTAAGTCCATAAGTCCTTCATAAGTTTTTTCCGTCTTAGATAGTTCAACCCATCGTGAGAAAGTAATGCGTATTCTTGCAATAAACTCGGAGAATTCAACTCCATTTTCAGGTAACATGTTTTTAAATTGTAGACGATAGCCGTCTTCGTTAAGCTGATATTTCTTTAACAAAGCGGCCCTGACAACCTCATAATTGTTCTTGTCAGGTTCATCCACCATATTTAATATACTTAGAGCTTACCTGTCAGTATCCCTGATAACTGATAAACATATTTTGCTTTGTCTATGTTATGAGCTGTACATGCTTGTTCAAATCTGTCCAGATAGAACATTATGTCATCACTGGAAGGACTAAATGTTGGTAACTTAATCTTAAAAGTATCATTATTAGCCTTACCAGAAGATGAACCCTTGTTTGAATCATTACCATTACTCATGCTTGTCAATTTCAATTTTTCCAACTCTAAAGCTAAGACCTTTTCTTCATGTTCCATTTTTGCTTTCTCTTTCCTCTCATCAGACTCTCTCTGTAATCTTCTTTCCTCAGCCTGAGCCTCTTTTTGAAGTCTTTCATTTTCAGCTTCTTTTTCAAGTCTTTTATTTTCAGCCTCTTTTTCAAGTCTTTTATTCTCAGCCTCTTTTTCAAGTCTTTTATTCTCAGCCTCTTTTTCAAGTCTTTTATTCTCAGCTTCTAGCTGTAGCTGGAGTTTTCTTTCCTCAGCTTCTGATTCCCTTTTTTGTTTTTCCATTTCCATTTGGAATCTTTTTTCATCCACCTGCATCTGCAGTTTCTTTTGTTCAGCTTCCATATGCAGTTTCTTTTGTTCAGCTTCCATTGCTTTATCATATCGAGCAGTTGCAAATTCTTCTAACTTATCACCAGTCTTGCCAAGCAATTTACCCTGCTCAATAAAGTGCTCAAATGTAGACATGTTGTCTAACATATGAGTCCAAAACCTGAAATAATTAACTAATTTATTTCAAACCTAAGTGTAACAAGTCTTAATTAAACACTTGTATATTCACATCACCTTATATTATCCCAGTCTCTGTGGGAAACAAGTCTCCAATCAAAGAACTTGTATATGAAATATCAGCACTCAATTCTTGATCATAAGTGCACTTCTCATTCAATAGTGCACGACACTATTCATCATTCATTTATCATCAGTGTAGTAGTAACAGTGCATTAGCATAGCCCATTAACTAATTACTATAACTGTAAACAATGACTATGTAAACACATGCAGAATGTAAACATTGAAAATGTAAACAATACAAACAATGTAAACAATAACAATGTAAACAATAACAAAGATCAGCAACAATACAAAAACTTTCGCAGAAATCAACTAAAAATAAAGCAGAAATTAATGAAATATCACAAAAAAATGTGACGATATCTGCGCTATAATTAAACAAAATACATGACACCACAGTGTATAAACAAAAATGTTGTATGAAACTAAATTATAGACAAGAGTAGGCTAACAAATACAAACAAATCAAAACAAAACTAAAGAATGCGAAATAATAACGAAAACAATATTAAAACATGTCATCACAGCTAACATAAATAGCAACAGAAGTCGCTTAGCAAATTCCAGTATCGGAAATTTGCAAACCCTACAGAAAACGCTCACAATAGACGACCTCTATGACGTGGCATAATCTAACGGAGACACCACCCAACCGAGAACCCGCTGAAATATAAACATATAAATATACGATACACATATAAACATATAACATATAGAATGAGATGATACACAGAAGACTCAGCAGAAGTATAAGGGCACAGTTTACATACAAACAGGCCACTTAACTTATAGGCTTCCAATCGTCGAACAGCAGAAAAACGGATGTCAATCAACGTCCTAAAGAGCGAAGCTCCAACGATGATGGCACATCTGAACTGCTTCCACTGCTAACACGATGGTACAAGAGCTTCTGAAGTACTGTGTGTTGAGTTGTTTCGGCACTTGACCTTCTAATCCAAAAGTAAGTTGATGGAAATCGGTACTTGGCCTTCTTCAGAAAACAACCCGTTTCAACCGGCACTTGACCTTCACAAAAACGACAGCACTGGAACCTTGACAGCAGCAACTTGCTTGACTTGCGTAAAAGATAACAGCAGTCCGAGTTATCCGGCAACATGTAACAACGCCGGGTACTGTCAAATTCTTGTTTCCGTCAAAAAATTGAAATTTTGACTTTTACCGGGCAACGCCGAGTACTTTGAAAATTTTGAAGATGTTGACTGTATTGAAGAATGTTAATTTCTTGAAGGATGCTGATGAATTCTTGTTGAAAATGAAGTGGGTAAGGGACCCCGTGTTTGCTAGTACCAGAATCAAACCAGCTTATGGCCACCAAATGATGCGTGATGCCATATGATGATGGATGGTATCCGCATGTCTGGTTTTGTGTAGTGTGTAGATGTGTTCAGTCAAAACAATGTTCATACAACAATAACAGGGCAATCCACATAGGACGTCAGTAAACTCACGACGTATAAAGTCAATGAGTCTTGAAACAGCCGTTGACGTTTTTCTTCATTATTTATTGTGGACGCCACAGTGACAAAATGGTTACGCAAATGTGTAGGCACATCAAACAGTCATTATCACAGCAACATTCAATACAGCAATAGACGGTAGACAGCATTACAATGATGAGTCAGATGCATGTTATATTTCATAGTGCTGTAAATGTAGTCAGGTGGAAAACTCCATCCTTTTCTATAACAGCCAGGAGATAACCAGATGTATGAGATCAGTTCACTCTCCTTAGTTTGACTTCAGCAAGACAGACACGTCTGCCGAAGTATAAATAATGTCCACAAAAATATCCTCTAGATAATAAAGGTTTTCCAAACCTAATTCATTTAACAAAGTAGCAAGTAATGGTCCTTGGTACATGCATCAACCGATGCAGTACAATGCAGCGACATGTGAGCTGGGAAAAAACATCTCGTGACGACGACTTTCGGAGACAGGCTATGAATCGAAATCGCTCACGACCCAAAATCGATAGAGTTAATGAAAATGTTAATTTACCTTGCTTTCATGAAATACACAGAAATATCACGCCTCCCGGCATGTGGGAAAACACTAGAGGTATTATCTCGAATAAACGAAATATCCATTAAGAGGACTACACATCCCTGACAGAACAAAAAATAGCGGAGATCCCCTCTTCAACGAGGCATCTCTTTCGCCATTCCAAATCGCTCACTCCACTAGTCGTGGGCGGAAACCGATCGACCAAACAACAAGACAAGTCATGCGCAGTCCAGCGCAAAAATGACCACAGCTCAAACTTAACTGCATTCGATACCAACGCGAGAAGACAAATGCTTACCGAGAAAAGTGACTATAAATTCCAAGCAGTTGTTGCCCTTGCGTTATAAAACAGACATTGAAACAAAACGATGTTGCGAGAATTTATCACGCAACATATATATTGCATCGTTCAACGCTAGTGTAATTACAAAATAACAAACACTTCGCCTGTCAGACGATGCTCATATTAAATGTTTTCTCTTGTACAAGTTACAAACATAGCAAAAGTTAGATGATTTCCATTGAAAATCTTGTCACGGTACATATTAACACAATTATAAAAGTTAGACAATGTCCATATTAAATCTTGTCACGGCACACATTAACAAATGAGGCGACAATCAGATCACGCAGTCTTTCTTTATTTGAACATGCACCCTAATATAAGCGACGGACCCTGGGTCTAGGTTGAATGGATCGCGCGAAATGTTATTTAAAAAAAAATGAAACGACAGATAATGGTCATATTATACCTTGTCTGTAAAAAACGTTAAGTTCTAATAGAACCAAGAGGTCTTGTATCAAAGAACGAAGTAATAGATACATTAAGCACAAATCTACAGCTAAAATATGCGTCGTCTGCAGAACTGTAGAAGTTTAGGTAATTACGAGGGGCGTTCAGAAAGTAATGCATCAAATCGTTTTTCTCAGCTAATAATGAAGATAGAAGCATGACATTTTGAACATTTTAAATATGGCATGTGCCAATTGTGTGCACCAAATTGCACCGCAACCGGCCAAATAATATGCCTGCCCTAAACCGTTGAAATGGAGCGTGTTAGCAACTTGCGTTATAAGCAGCGAATTGTGATAGAATTTCTCGTTGCAGAGAAGGAAACTGTTGTGAACATTCACAAGCGTCTATGTGATGTGTATGGAAGTTTTGCAGTCGACAGGAGTACAGTCAGTCGCTGGGTTCAGAGAATCAAAGAATCAGGAAGTGGAGATACGGAGCTGCGTGATCGGCCGCGCTGTGGACGTCCTGCCACAGCCACCAACGCAGAAATATTGAAATGCGCTGAGGGCATTATTCTTACTGATAGGCGAATCACTACTCAACAATTGGCCTTACAGCTGTTAGTCAGCATTGGTAGTGCAAATGCAGTTATAAAAACTCTCGGATTTTCTAAGGTTTGCGCAAGATGGGTTCCTCGAAGTCTCACAAATGACTACCGATTGCAAAGGAAAGCAATTTCTTCTGAATTGTTGGAGCGTTTCAATGCTGATGGAGAGCTTTTTGGCTAAGATCGTTACAGGTGACAAAACCTGGGCACATCATTTTGAACCTGAGACAAAAAGACAGTCAATGGAGTGGCATCATCCGCAATCACCACGAAGAAAGAAATTCAAGACAATTCCTTCAGCTGGAAAGGTCATAATCACTGTCTTTTGGGACATTGAAGGTGTGATGCGTGTGGACGTTATGCCAAGAGGAGAGACAATCAATTCGCAAGATTACATTAAGAGATTGAAAAAACTCAATCAACGTTTTCGCAGAGTTCGGCCGCACAAGAATCCAGCAGACCTGCTTCTCCTTCACGACAATGCGCGACCTCACACAAGTCTGGCAACACGGGAAGCAATCACCAAATTGGGTTGGACTGTGTCGTGAAATATTCTAATCCACATATATAAAGTATCAGGTAAATATAAAGCCTAACAAATAAATTTAATAAAAGGAAGAAGTATGGTAAAGAACAGTGCTGTCACAATGACTGTACTCGAAATCCCCTTTGTTTTATGCTTCGTCTGCAAATTGTAACGTTTCCACGTTAAATATAAGCCACTGCATAAATACAAGCGTTTCCACAACACATTAAAACGGGTATTGCATTTCTAAGAAAAACATTGAGAGGCACACTGCGTAATGACCTAAATTAATCCTAACATTAATTATACTACGTTACCAAAACGAACGAACAGATGGACTCAAATAGAAAGAGAGAGGGGCGAATGAAAGCAAGGACACATGCAACACTAAACTCGCGTCGCGCGATACACAATTACTACTATCACGCGTGTAAGGCCACATGCACTAACTTTTTTTCAGACGGACAGTGATAAAAACACTAACCTTCCCAGAGTTAGGTTTTAAAAACCTGGAAAACGCTTATTAGAAAAGATGACATTAGATGGGTTTACGTTTGAAAACATTACAGTACCCAGACAGCACATCTTCGAAACAGGAGGTAGAAGAAATTGCATATTTTGAACGCAGCCACTTAGCTCTTTTAAATTTGTATATTTGGGTTCCTTAGGGCTTGCTGACAAAGAATATGTAAAACGTTACGCAAATAGTCTAGGAATTACCAAATTATAACCAAAATAAAATAATGGGGGTGCCTGACAGCATGAAATCATTTCTGCTCATAAAATTTTTTTTTATAACGTGTTTGAAAAAACCTTACGTTACGGAAATAGCCTACCATGTTAACTCCAAATTGATTGGAGCGCAACAAATATAAGACTAAACACGATTGGTCGGGCTATAAATACTATCTTGTGTTGTTATGGGAAACGAATAGAAGGGGTACTTTTTTTAAAAGATGTGTGGACGTGGTTTCATTGGGTAGAGCTGCGAATATACCTGATTCAGAGCGTCTGTTCATTGCCACATCTTGTAATAAACCTACTAAGAAGCAGTACGTTGAGCACCAGTGTATATTTGTTATAAAATAAAGCCTGGGACATCGGCAGATCGGAGTTGTGCTATATTCATTGCCAGTCAACGAAACTGTTTATTATTCTATGAATTGTGGGACAGTGGTCTTAAAGTTATTGAGCAGCACCTGGTCAGAGCTTTGCTGAAGCCAGAGGTGGACAGCATACTCCTTGGTCCATATAGCAACCAGTGGGGTGGCTCCAGAACTCATCGAGCAGAGGAGCCTTTTTCTGCAGTCATCACGCAAGATAAGAGAGTGTGGCCATGGAGCTCAACATTATGTACCCCCATCTTAAAATGACAGTGTAAAATACAATTAAGAGGGGAATTTAATTGTTTTAATATCAGGAACTGAGAACATCTCCAATACTAGTTCCAATAAAGACAAACTATTGAAGTCATGATGACAAATACCAACAGAGCTTGAACAAAACAAAACCAGTATTACCTCATATTACTACTACACAACTAACACACATAGGATACTATTAAAAATTACATGTCACTACAAGATTCATATTGAGAAATTCTGTACATATAACTTGTAATTAAAATTGATTGTGATTCCTGGTTCCCTTTGTATTTGAATCAGGACACATATACATTCATGACAGCAATGAATACATATTGTTGTTTGAAAAGTTATCAGTGACTCCTTTAAGATATCCTCGTAGAGTGTTTTATGTATGTGAGTGTCACAGTGTTGTCAAGTGTGGTGGAATAAATTAAATTGTTTATCTGTCTGTTGTTGTTATGACTTACACTTCATCATACACATACCCTAGACATATAACGTAGTCATCACACTATTCCAGAATAATTCTGACTGAGGTATACATATGTGGCAGCAAGTAAGGTTATATATAATACACTACTCTTATTAGATATATATATACCTTCACAGCTGATCTCAGTCAGTACACTAAGTCCCCTATAAATATTTATAACATCCCACTTTACCACATATATTGGGGTCTCGCTCTTGGGATTTTGAATCTTTACCTATTACAAATATTGGGGGTAATTCACTTCAGGGAATAATAAGAATTAAAAAGGTATCCTTGGGTGGAATTAAATAAGGTTGAGCTCTCGGTGCCTGTGTTGTCCATTAGATATATATTTAGAGATTGAATTGTTAGTTAGACATTGTATAAACTTACCTGATAGACAATGGCGGACCTAGCCAAATTTCGATCTGCTGCTGTTCAGACTGCAAAAGAGTTAGGATTAGATGGGCAAGTTATGGTTGCCTATGTCACTACTGAATGTGACAAATTTATTGAACGGGAAGAAAGAAGATTAGAAAAAGAGGCCGAAAGAAAGTTAGAGGCTGAAAAGGAAACTAAGAGGTTGCAGATTGAGGCTGAGGCTAAGAGGTTGCAGATTGAGGCTGACAAAGAGGCTAAAGCATTGGAAGCCGAGGAAAGAAGACAGGCTGCAGAAAGAGAAGAGAAGAGATTAGCTGCAGAAAGGGAAGCAGAAAAGGAGGAGAAGAGATTACAAAGGGAACATGAGTTAAGACTAAGGGAGTTTGAGTTTCAAGGCCATGCTCCTGAAAATGGTGCCAGTCCCTTTGCCTCTGATGCCACTGCTAGCCAAGGAGCCTCAACCTCAGCTATGAACTTTCATTTAGATCATTTTGTTGAGAAAGACGATGATATTGAGAGCTATATAAATAGGTATGAACTATTAGCTACCACGTATGGGTTAGAGAGAGAAAGGTGGAGCTTAAAGTTATCTCAAGGACTTCGTGGGGCAGCTTATGAAGTTTTTGCAAAAATGAGCAGAGGTGATCAGGAAAATTATGACATGCTAAAGCAGGCTCTTTTGTTAAGATATGAAAAGAATGCAGAATTTTATAGGAAAAAATTTAGGAATGCTAAACTACTGTCAGGTGAAACCTATCACCAGTTCTCTGCACGAATAGAGACATACTTGGAGAAATGGACTTCTCTGGGGAAAACCCAAGATCTTAAGGAAATGGTCCTTATAGAGCAATTAAGAGAGTCCATGGCTCCAGACCTGAGAAAGTTTCTCATGGAACAAGGTGCAGAGAGGCTGGGTGAGTTGCTAAATGTTGCTGAAAGGTATCAAGCAGCTCAAGCAGAGGTAACAGGTAATAAAAAGAAACAGGTGGATAACTTTAGGGCACCACAGAACTTTAATAAATTTGATCCTAGGGATCAAAACAAAGGTAAGCACCAGTTTGATAGGCCACGGTATGAAAATAAAAATAAATTCCCACAATTCGATGAAAGGAAATATGATGAAAGAAAATCTTTCAACCAAGGAAAAAGGTGGTGTAAGAATTGTCAGATGGACAATCATGACACTGACCGTTGCAGAAGGAAACCTGTGTATATGGCAACCCTTCAGGTCAGGTCGACCTCAAGACAGGAGGAGGATATTATGTTGAATACCACTCCAGATGAGATGAGGAAGGCACAGGCTGGGGACAAGACCCTCAAGCCTTGTTTCAGGAAATTGTCAACTTGTCATACAACTCCAGGCAAGGGAGATTTTTACATGAAAAACAAGTTGATGTATAGGAAGACTGGAGCTAGATCCAAAGGTCAGGGACAGCTGGTACTTCCTAAAAGATATAGGGCAGACTTAATAAGGAGCCTACATGTGAAACCAGATGGGGACCATGAGAAAATAGGTACCATCATTCAAAAGGTGGCTCACAATTATTATTGGCCCAAAGCAAGATGGGACATTGAGAATTTTGTAGAAAGGTGTAGCATAGCACATGAGGGAACACCCACAAGTGGGAACATTGATCAGGACCTGGACACGCCACGGGGCAAAATTAGGCCTGATAATAAAAAGAAAAATAAATTTGATAAAGTGGACCAAATGGAATGGGAAGCCCCTTTTCACGGACAAGCTTCACTTAACTGTTTTACAATGGCCACTATGCGGAGAGTGCAAAAAGATGTCTTACCCCAGTATAAGCCGAAAATCCCTCAATCGGACTTAAACAAACTGGAGGAAGAGGATGCAGAGAGGAAATCTCTCATCAAGAATTTTAAGTGGGGAGAAAGCCCCAAAAGAAAAATTGGTAGCGGTCGTTTTGTGAATGATAATTCTGGGAGGAAAAATCATCACTATAGAGCTTCGAGTGGAAGAGACCATACCGGTGCATGGACAACGAGGTCCACAAAATTAAAGGTCCATATGTAGCTTTGTTAAGAACGTGGACTGATGAAAAGGCAGAGGAAAACATTACATCTTCATACCAATATGTGAATGAGCTGACCACTCGTTTAAAAACTGGCTGGAAACTTGCCAATGAAAATTTGAAACAAGCCAGGAAGAAACATGCTGCCTATTATAACAGGAAGGCGAAAGACAGAGATTTGGCTGTGGGAGAGAAGGTACTGCTTCTTTTGCCCCGGGAGTCAGAATAAGTTACAAATTGGATGGCAGGGTCCATATACAGTTCTAGAGAAGGTGTCTAGAACAAATTATAAGATAGATAAGAAGGGGAAAGAAAAAATCTATCATGTGAATCTCCTGAAGAAATATTTGGAAAGAGAACATCAGGAAGAGACACACTTGTTGACCTTGTCCATCGCCATGGAGATGAAAAAGGAACCACTTTCATCATTTGAATATCCATTACACCCCTGTGAGACAGCAGCACAGGTGAAAATCAGTACACATTTAACGAAAACTCAGAAAGAGAGAGTGCAACAGGTTCTAAATAATCATGCAGAGGTGTTAACAGACCGACCAGGGCATACAAACCTATTGGAATATGATATGAAACTGATAGACCCCACACCTGTCTGTATGAAACCATATTCGATTCCGTTTGCTAAGGAGAAAGCTTTGAAGGAAGAGATAGACTATCTATTGAAGGAAGGAATTATTTCACACAGTGAATCTTCGTATAGTTCCGGTGTTGTACTCTTAAGGAAGCCCTCTGGAGAACATAGACTCTGTATAGATTACAGGAGACTGAATGCTATTACAGAAGGACAGGTGGATCCATTGCCGGATACAAATCAGCTGTTTGCCAGACTAAATAAAGCTAAATATTTCTCAAAAGTGGATCTGAGTAAAGGATACTATCAGATTCCAGTAAAGCCTGAGGTTAGACCATACCTAGCTTTTAGTACCTCAGAAGGACACTATGAGTTTAATAGATTGCCATTTGGATTGAAGAATGCGCCTAGTGTCTTCTCTAGAATGATGAGAAAATTGTTGGATGTAAACATTTCGGAGGAACGTAATGAATCCCTGAGTTGCCTCTTTGATTGAGGATATTCCGAATGTTTCATACAGGATAATAAGAAGATTATGGGATCCACTACGAAAACTCTGCTATCACCAGGTATATGTTATCTCCTCATAACGTACATTTTGAGGGAAATATAATGTTCTCTGGACATGTCATTGCGCAGACTCAGAGAAGAGAAATGGTGAATACGGGTTGCGAAGCAGCATTAAGACAAGCATTCACACTTGCGGCTGTTCAGTAACATAACCGAAATATATTATTGGTTGTAGAAGTCTGAGGCAGATTTCATGAGTAGTGCCTACTCTGAATGGACCCAACTACATAAAACCATGATAGCACCACAGCAGAGTAAAGTCAAGTTGACTTACATTTATCTATGTGTATATAGAATAAAGGACTGACATGGGATGTCTGTTTTAAGAGGGGAGGTGTCGTGAAATATTCTAATCCACATATATAAAGTATCAGGTAAATATAAAGCCTAACAAATAAATTTAATAAAAGGAAGAAGAATGGTAAAGAACAGTGCTGTCACAATGACTGTACTCGAAATCCCCTTTGTTTTATGCTTCGTCTGCAAATTGTAACGTTTCCACGTTAAATATAAGCCACTGCATAAATACAAGCGTTTCCACAACACATTAAAACGGGTATTGCATTTCTAAGAAAAACATTGAGAGGCACACTGCGTAATGACCTAAATTAATCCTAACATTAATTATACTACGTTACCAAAACGAACGAACAGATGGACTCAAATAGAAAGAGAGAGGGGCGAATGAAAGCAAGGACACATGCAACACTAAACTCGCGTCGCGCGATACACAATTACTACTATCACGCGTGTAAGGCCACATGCACTAACTTTTTTTCAGACGGACAGTGATAAAAAACACTAACCTTCCCAGAGTTAGGTTTTAAAAACCTGGAAAACGCTTATTAGAAAAGATGACATTAGATGGGTTTACGTTTGAAAACATTACAGTACCCAGACAGCACATCTTCGAAACAGGAGGTAGAAGAAATTGCATATTTTGAACGCAGCCACTTAGCTCTTTTAAATTTGTATATTTGGGTTCCTTAGGGCTTGCTGACAAAGAATATGTAAAACGTTACGCAAATAGTCTAGGAATTACCAAATTATAACCAAAATAAAATAATGGGGGTGCCTGACAGCATGAAATCATTTCTGCTCATAAAATTTTTTTTATAACGTGTTTGAAAAAACCTTACGTTACGGAAATAGCCTACCATGTTAACTCCAAATTGATTGGAGCGCAACAAATATAAGACTAAACACGATTGGTCGGGCTATAAATACTATCTTGTGTTGTTATGGGAAACGAATAGAAGGGGTACTTTTTTTAAAAGATGTGTGGACGTGGTTTCATTGGGTAGAGCTGCGAATATACTTGATTCAGAGCGTCTGTTCATTGCCACATCTTGTAATAAACCTACTAAGAAGCAGTACGTTGAGCACCAGTGTATATTTGTTATAAAATAAAGCCTGGGACATCGGCAGATCGGAGTTGTGCTATATTCATTGCCAGTCAACGAAACTGTTTATTATTCTATGAATTGTGGGACAGTGGTCTTAAAGTTATTGAGCAGCACCTGGTCAGAGCTTTGCTGAAGCCAGAGGTGGACAGCATACTCCTTGGTCCATATAGCAACCAGTGGGGTGGCTCCAGAACTCATCGAGCAGAGGAGCCTTTTTCTGCAGTCATCACGCAAGATAAGAGAGTGTGGCCATGGAGCTCAACATTATGTACCCCCATCTTAAAATGACAGTGTAAAATACAATTAAGAGGGGAATTTAATTGTTTTAATATCAGGAACTGAGAACATCTCCAATACTAGTTCCAATAAAGACAAACTATTGAAGTCATGATGACAAATACCAACAGAGCTTGAACAAAACAAAACCAGTATTACCTCATATTACTACTACACAACTGACACACATAGGATACTATTAAAATTACATGTCACTACAAGATTCATATTGAGAAATTCTGTACATATAACTTGTAATTAAAATTGATTGTGATTCCTGGTTCCCTTTGTATTTGAATCAGGACACATATACATTCATGACAGCAATGAATACATATTGTTGTTTGAAAAGTTATCAGTGACTCCTTTAAGATATCCTCGTAGAGTGTTTTATGTATGTGAGTGTCACAGTGTTGTCAAGTGTGGTGGAATAAATTAAATTGTTTATCTGTCTGTTGTTGTTATGACTTACACTTCATCATACACATACCCTAGACATATAACGTAGTCATCACACTATTCCAGAATAATTCTGACTGAGGTATACATATGTGGAAGCAAGTAAGGTTATCTATAATACACTACTCTTATTAGATATAGATACCTTCACAGCTGATCTCAGTCAGTACACTAAGTCCCCCTATAAACATTTATAACATCCCACTTTACCACAGACTGTACTACCCCATCCACCCTATAGTCCCGATTTGGCACCCTCTGATTTTCATCTATTTGGTCCACTTAAAGATGCACTCCGTGGGACAAGGTTTGAAGATGATGAAGGAGCGATTTATGCAGCGAAGAAATGGCTAGATGATCAAGACAACATCTGGTACGGGCTAGGAATACATGCACTTGTTTCGCGCTGGCATAAATCCGTACAAGTTGATGGGGATTATGTTGAATAATACCAATGTTTACGTGACATATCCTTGTATATTGTATATAAATTTCATGCTTTTTGAATAAACAGCTCCTGAGAAAAACGATGTGGTGCATTACTTTCTGAACGCCCCTCGTAGATAAGCATTACCGTTATAGTAATTGATTCTAAAATTCAATTCTACTTAAAGAAACGCCGTGGGGGGGGGGGGGGGGGGGGGGGGGGGGCGAAGGGGTGTATGTCGTTTCTGCATAGTGAAAAAAATAAGACTGGAAACCAGAGGCCATATTATAGCAGGCAATAGCAAATTAAGGGGTGAGTAAGTAATAGCTGTTGATAACTATACCTTACTGGTAGGTGATCGAACTTACAGGGGAAAAAATCAATAAAAACTGTTATTGGTGGCGTCAAATGAACTCATAATGAATTGATGCTTGGAGTCAAGCCCACCGGTAGAAGGTTGCTAATGATTTATATATAGCATACATTAACACCGCGCTCTTACGTTAAGTTGTATTAAATTATATCATTCACAGTAACTGTTAAAATTTCATTCATAGTAGCTGATAAAATTTCATTCACAGTAACTGATCGCAGGCACAATGAATAACTGACAGATTTATAAATACAGTATGCACAAAGAATAGCGTTTTCATTGTCACATGATGTTCAATATTGGGCTAGATATTTCCGAAAAAAAAAGCGGAACTAAATAGAATTAATTTCCGGTTCGAAAACACACAGAAAACACAATGCAGTATAGCCATAATGAAGTCCAAGATCTGGACAAAATGCCAGCAGTCATTGCAAGACACAGCTATCAACCACGATTACGAATCCTTGCCAGATACAAAACACATTGTGTCTTTTTAGCTGCTAGCTGGGAGCATCTCTCTCCCTAGTTTCATGTCGTGCCTCGGCCAGTGCTCGTTCTATGCGGCCTCGCGCTGGCAGTGCCATTTTACACAAAACTCCAAGCATCTCTATTTATCATTATCATCATCATCATCATCATCCTCACTGTCTTCCACAACTTCTGTTACAGATCGAACAGGGCAATAAAGCTTCACGCTTGCAATACGATATTATGTTAAAACCTGAAACGCATTTTTTTTTTTTTTACCTTTAGCCCAGCATGTTTCCAAGACAAGAATACAAACTTAACAGGGAGTTCCGTGTCAGATGTCTCAGTAGTAAATAAGATAATCAAATGTCCCGTATCACCAGACTTGTCACTTTAAGTTGTTTAAAAAATTCCCAGGCTAATTAATGACAAGAGTTATTCTTAAGCATTAATTCATGAACAAATATAATAAAGGTAGTCCCCATAGTAGACGCTGCTGTAGGGGAGTGAAGTGTTAAAGACTTCACTATACTTGGTCCAGCTTTGTGAGGTGAGGTCACCAGTTCTCTTCCTCTCTGCCCATGCCTTCCTTAACTTAGGAGCAGAGTTAGGTACCCATTTACAGCTGGGTAAGCTGGAGCGTGACGCTAGCACGTTTTGAAGCCGGAACGGGGTAACTGTCGCGAGAGGCGAACGTCCATAATGAATAAATTATCATCATCATCCTCCTTTGTGGTGTTTATGGAGCATGGGCCCATCACTGTAGCTGGTACCCTTGCAGTAAGCCTGCGGTAAGTTTTACATGTGTGGTTTCTGTGGCAACGTGTTTTGCGTGATGATGTTGCCAGCTCCACGAAGAAACACATTTAAGTTGCCTTACAAGGCATGCCTGAGAGGTGCAATAGCCTTCTTCTTTATTTGTCTCTTCAGAGACCGCGGAAAAATTATTTTATAGTTTTTTTTTAAAGAAATGGGAGGACAGCGGACTAGAATCAGTTGATCTTCATTTGCCTTCGCTCATGCACCACTTTAGTCTACCCTGCTAAACCTTATTCAAACTTTACGGGGCAAAATGAATTTCATTCATAACTCTCCACTCCCAAATGAGCACAGGCCTTCAACAAACTCATGCCAAGTCCTCTTGTCACGTGCCATCACCCCAAGCCCTTTCCACGTTCTCCCTATCACTTTCACTTCCGCCTCCAGCCCTCCTCTCCATGCGCCTCCCGGCCCACCTCCGCCCCTCCCGCCATGGGGACCCCAGAACAAGGACTGCCCTGCAATGCCCCCAACAGGCCTCCTCAGTGCGTGTCCCACCCATCGCCATCGCCCTCCTCCCATCCCCCGCTCCACCGGCACTCGTCCAGCTCCCGTCACCAGCCCTACGCCGGCAACCCCGTCACACCATTCCAATCCCTCCACTCCACGCAAGCACCCACCCATGAAAGTCCGCAGCCATTTGGCAGCCGTCCCTGCCACTCTCCATGTCCCAGAGCCATACAACAGGACCGACCTCACACCCGAGCCGAAGACTCCCACTTTCGCGCCGGATCCGACCTCTCCCGATCTCCATACACTTCCCAACGCAACGAAAGCCCCTCTTGCCCCCTGTATTCCCATCTTGATATCACCGTCTGTCCCTCCAACCCGTCCACTTCGCTGCCAAGACATGTGCACGACTCCAGATCCTGCACTGGTGCCCCCTCAAGTTCAACCCTGCCATCACCACCTGCATCATCTCTCGCTATCTCTGTCCCCTCCCCGTGTACCCCCAGACCCAATCGCTGTGACCCCCCATCGAGCGCTCCCAATCCGCCCTGCATCCGACTACGGCCACGGGACAGAAGAGCCAAGTCACCAGCAAAATCCAGACCATCCAACTGCCCAGCCAGAGTCCACTGGACTCCACCTCTGTTGTGTGCCGTCGACGCTCTCGCAACCCAGTCCATTGCCAGTAAGAAAAGAAATGGAGACAAGAGGCATCCCTGTCGCACTCCCGCCCCCATCCCAAACGGTTCCGTAAGCCGCCCCTCACGAAGAACTCTGCATGTCATGTCCTCATATGTTTTCTTTATTAAATTAATGATCTTCAGGGGAACTCCATAATGCCTCATCAATTTCCAAAGTGAATTTACAGTGTCCTTAATTATTTGTTCCTTTGCATTTTTTCTAAAAGCCGCACTGGGCAGGATTTCTACTAGGGTGAGTGACCTGATATATTCAAATGTTTATCCTGTTCTCAGTTAGCTAAAATTTAAGAAAAAAATCAACTTGAAAGAATGAAAAGGGGGGGAACATTGGTAAAAATGTCCGTGGCATTGATACATTTTTACCGGTCCCAATTTTGAGTATTCACCGTACTCAGGCCCTGGTTGCCGTGCTCATGGAATGTTTACAAGCAAAGGGAGACCAAAAAACCCACAGAAATTGCCTGCTGAACTAATTAAATGAATGCACACTGGAATAATGTTTCTGTCTTGTTTTTGTTTCCCTTTTCCTGCTCTATTTTTCTAATTCTTCGAGTAATGTTTTTAATGAATCCACATTTCACGGAGATCGTTATCAACACCTCATTTTTGGATCGTGATGTTTGTACCTGAAACAATATCAAAATATTTGAAATGAGTGATTGATCTGGGTCACCATGGTTGTGCTGGTATTCCGCGATAGTTTAACAGCCGTCGGTTAAGATATAGCTAAAAATAGATTAAACTGGCTTTGACCTTGTCAGTGTTCTGTCATGTGCCATGAAAAGTACAGCCAGTATATTATTTTTCGTTAATTTTTATAGCTACCCTATTTTTGATATTGCACTTTTTACATTCTTGGAAGTGTTTTTTTTTTTTAAATATTCCTCGCATGAGGTTGCATATTTTTTCCTCGCATGAGGTTGCATTGGCCCCTGCCCATACCCGGCTCTGGTCATGACCACATGTCCCAACACAAGAAGACCCAATGACACCAAGTGTCATTGTAGTGGTCTTCCGTGTTTTCACACAAAGGACCTCATGACATAAATGTCACTACTGTTCCCTGTGTGTAGACACATGATCCTAGCCAAAAGCCAGATATTAGGCTATTGGGTCTTCACAGCATTATTCATGCTGAGTTCCATGAAAAGTACAGCCAGTATAATATTTTTCGTTAATTTTTATAGCTACCCTATTTTTGATATTGCACTTTTTACATTCTTGGAAGTGTTTACACAGACCAAAAAAAAAAAAAAAGAAGAAAAAAAAAACTGCTTTTCTTGGACCGACCTGTACTTATGGGAATTTATCAGATATGCAAAAAGGCGCATTAGGCTATGTCAGTGGCGGTCAAAACTTAGTAGATTAAAATGTACCACTATGTTCACAACAAAGGACGTGTTAATTGCTTGACCTCGAGTATGACATCACTTTTTTAAAAACAGAATCGCATTGAATGAATCAGAGTATCATCTTTCGCCATCTAACACCAGCCCCTTTCACATATCAATAAATTATTTCCCTTACTTACTTTAATGAACTTATCTCCACTTTATTTGGTAAGGTAAAGGTAAAGTATCCCGTTACACGCCCATTGAGGCATATTGGGAATATGGTGTTATGCCCATATTTTCTTGACCATCGGCACACTAGGGGTGACGTGGTCAACATCACGCCGGCCGCCTTAACCTTGCCAGAGTTGCTCTGATACCCAGTTGGGGCTGGGTCGACCCAGGAGCCGTTTGCGGCCTAAAAAAATCCCACCTCATCTGGGGATCGAACCATAGACCACTGAGCTAGGAAGCCAGTGCACTAACCACTATGCTACCGCGGCTCCCCCACTTTATTTGGGGATAATAGATTATTTGGGGGTCAGAGTGGCTAAGAGGTATGGCGTCCGCCTCTAATTCTAAAGGTACCGGGTTCAGTTCCCAGTACAGGGAATGTATTTGATGGACATTTTTTTCAGAATCAATGGGTCCTAATGATGTCATAAACCCCCCCCCCCCCCCCCCTCCCCCTCCCCCTCTTCCGATCTCATGCGTAGTGTGATTGGAAGCCTAATCTTCACGGATAAGGGCGAAAAAGTAGTAGGTCCCGTGTGCAAGTTGCGCACGTTCTAAATTCCTCGGCAGTTGAAAATGTAAAGAGTAGGCCAAACAGGTTGCTGGCCTAGCACAGTTTACAAAATTAGGATAACCAACCGACCACAAAAATATTTATAGCATGTGTGATTCCAGTATACACACACTGGGATCCTCACCGGTGCTACGGAGTGCGTGCACTGTGCTGAGATCCTCCTTGTTTGATCTAAGGGAGGAGATCATAGCACTGATGGAGTTGTCCGTGTGGAATGAAGATGGTCCTTAAAACCAATCCACACGAATCCACTTTACTGAACACTATTTATAGTATAAAATGGAACCCCATGTGGCTTACTCTGAGGAGACAGAACGGAAATGTCTATTGTTCAATCATATATGTCATAAGAGACAATTAGTGTGAGGCTATAGAGCTGACGACCTCATCATTTGTGACGATATGGTTGTGCGATCTCAGGTCCACTCCGGCCGGATTGCATTACATATTTTTATTGATATTTTCTTATTTTTCTCTCCCCTGTCTTTATTATGTGGCATATTTTATGCACCATTATTTTACTCTTTATGCTGAATCTAGTAGGGGAAAGTCTCCAACACTCCACTCCCCTACGGAAGAATTTGCTATGGGATTGTCTTTATATTGTTTACCACTCCTCAGACTTATTTACGTTCCGCCAGGTGAACTGGGGTATTATCGTAACAATACCCAGTCATTGTCAGCGGTCAGCGAGCGAGATTCTTGTCATGAAAAGACGGTCTCGCCCGATCAACATCTATAGAAGCCAATATTGTCTGTCTGAGATAGCCGTCTGAGGTGGGCAGATTACACAGGTGGAAGATGCGTTTATCGTTTCACGGGACCATCCCTGTCTGTGATTATCACGATAATCTGTCTGGAGAGACAATATTGGCGATAGGTAGCATCTGGACATCAAATGAGTTCACAGATGGTGTTTATGAGCTGTGCACAAGATGCCGGCGGAAGTCTGACGCAACGATATGACATCAGTGTAAGAGGTCACGCGTGGATATTTATTATTTTGAAACACGTGAGGGTATTTTTTCGAATTTGAAAGCGCCCCAACCCACGTATTGCTGAACGAGATTCGATTGGATTGGTTCATTTTGAGGAGCTGACATTTACAAAGTATTTTATTGGCACACTAGTCGGAAGTGCAATCTGTGATTTGCACTAAGAACTGAGAATATACAGTGATGAAAACACAGACACAGATCACACAGTGAGACTGCAGCGCACAAGTCATATCAGCGACTCCTAAAAGCCAGAAAGAAAAAGGAGACTTTGGACTTAGCAATTCCACAACTATAAGTAACAGATCGAGTATTGGGCAACTTTGGAATTCACCAGTAAACCACAATTTTAATACAAGACTAGAAAGTTAGGAATTTGATCACAAGTCATAGAGGACTTAAACAAAAGTTTTCCCCGGCCAATGATTTCGCAGAACATCCGCCGTCAGAGGATTTACTCTAATTTCCCAGACCAATGCGTATAGGAATTAAACAAAAGTTTTTCCAGGCCAGTGATTTCGCAGAACACCCGCCGTCAGAGGAATTAACTCTAATTTCCAGATCTAAGTGATTTCGAAGCATCTAATACAGAGCTGTGTCCAGTCTAAATCTGTGCAAGGAGAGTGTATTCCCAAAATTGTTGGGTAAGTGTAAACAATCTATTTACTAATGTAAATTTTACAAGTTTCGTGCTAAGTGGTTTTATATATATATGAGGCTGGCAACCTCAACATATGAAAACAGTATATGCACGAACCACTACTGCAAGAGCTGGTGATTGTTTCTGATTATTCGTGCGGAAACCCGACAGCAGAGGTGACCTCAGGATTCCGACTGGAGCAGTAATGAGTGATGATTACCTCATGTGTGCCTCAAGTGTAGCATTTAATTTTTGAGATGTATGTAACTCATTAATGTTAGTTCAGGCACAAATCATATTCTCACTGTCCAGACACATTTTACCCGTTAATCCTCAGAGTAATAGTGGTGATTTTTAACCATCTTCTCAGAGTTACATTGTGCGTTCTCGAGAATTAAATTCTTTTGAGAGTTTAACATTGGTGGGTGGAGCGCATGCCAATGGGTCTGTTAGTTTGCAGCGAACAAATGTACTTTGCAGGCATTTGTTTCTTTCTATTTGTCTAAAGTTCATGGTTACAAGCCATCAGACGATTTGTGGTATTCACGCTGCTAATGTGAGGGAAAAGTATCCACCTGTAGTAATTTTGATAAGATAGGTCTGAGATATTTATGGTCCCGTCCGAGCAAAGGTGATAGTGTTAACTATGTGAGAGTAAGGTGTAAGAAATAGTTTTCTTTTTCACGAGGTGATAGTGTAAGAGAAAGAACCGTCCCTGGATTGAGTAATTGCTCTAATCCAGCCTATCTTTACGACTATATTTAGATTAGACGCACTTTCTCTCCTGGTACAAAATACAAGTTACACTACACTCACGTACACACAATTATGTGACAACTACGCACAAACGTGAAAACAAACTATGGATAACATATATATGGGCAGGGGTTGACCAACACGATAACTAAATGTTTATTTAGTTTTATTATCACTAGAAAATCACAACATCAAGCATTTACATCAATAAAGTATAGTTTACAGAAAAAAATGAAAATTATTAACCCCATAGGCCCTCCCCTCTTGTAAAGGAAAAAAGTTCCCGCAGAGGTTAGTAACCACAAAAGGTCAAAAAATTAACCCTAAAGAATAGGAATATGCGATGAAGTAAAGACAAAATCTCTAGTTAATCTATCCTGGGAAAAAAAAAGAATAGCAGTATTAGCGAACAAGAAAAGATAGAAGTGAGTACAATGATTATACAAAATATAAAATATTCATTCGTAACTTCAGTGTATATTTTAACATAGTCCAGTGTGGTGCTTCTCCAAGTGAGCCCCAGTTCCTCCAAGAATGATTAATTTTCCTAATGGGGAACGCCCACTTTGATAGTGCTTATTGGACATGACAAAGTTCACGTCAGGTAGTTCATGTAAAAAATATAAACCGCGACCAAGTGTTCACCATGGACAGTACCCAGTAGTCCCGATATTTAAAGGAAATGTATGGTGGGTAAACTGTTAGAAACCAATAATGATAGTGAAGGGATCTCCTATCGGCTTTTCTCTCTCTCTCTTTGGGGTTGAGTGCCGATTGTGGACCCAAGTATTATTTTTCTGGATAAATCCACTTGAGAAAGAAAACAACGATGGTCAGTATTCTGGAACAATGTTATATAGATATTTGGCCACCACGGGCTGATAATATTGGATGTAAACAATCTGGGTATTTTACAGGTCCAGTTATAATTTATTCTTAATGTTTGTACGTTTGAACTCTCTCTCTGGATGAAGCAAGAGGACTGTCGCCGGACAGTTACGGCATCAATTATCCATTGTGTTTCCGGGTGCAGTGTAATGAAGAACTGGTCCTAAGGCACAATTTAAACGTATTATGTTGCAGTGTGGTGTTTACTCAAGACTGGAACTCGGCAACATTTTAATTGTTATATGTAACCGTGTTATTATTTTATTTATAGAAGCTTTCTTTTCCTTTTATTTAGTCCATGTCTAAGTGTGATCTAGTACTGGCTTATAGCTCGCCAGAGCTGGTAATTTTTTGACTCTGTCTGAGTGACCCTATCCGTTCGTTCCTTTTATGAGTGTTATGTGTTGGAGAGCAATAGTGGTGGCCTGATATGAACCTTGACAGTGCATCTATGTTATCCAACTGACAATCAATTTTCAACAGCCTTGTCCTTTACAAATGAATGTTATTTAACAGTAAACTGGTCAAATAGTGTCAAACAATGTTCAACAATTATGCATTCTGTACATCAAACAAATCTTAGTTATTTTTCCTTTCATGAAGAATATATTTTCCATCCTTCACCTCAATCCAAAATGCTTCATAATATTCTTTACCAATATCAAATTTTACCAATTCCTGGATAATCATAATTTCATATTTGCTTTCTTTCTCAGTAGTTTTCTTCATTTTGACTATTCTCGGTTTCAAATCCTCTTCCCTCCTTTTATCATATATATCCTCCATTTTTTGTTCTCTTCTGCTATTATTATGTCTTCATTTTACGAAAATACGCCGAAATATAAAATGGTAGGGCGATGGTACTACTTACTTGAATAGGTATCAAAATGACCTTTTCATGTATACAAACACATATGCACAAATGTTTCTTACAATCGTTGAATGCCTCGACTTGGGAGCAGGACCGTCACTGACGCGTCCTTATACACTCCTCAATTCTCCAAGACTGCCGGTTTAATATTTTCCTGCCGACAATTTCGTAGTGCCTTGGGCTGGCTACGTTTCATTGGTTGGAAGCTTATTCTATTTGATAAATTATTGGTCAAACATCACGTTCTCATAGCGTGATGTAGCTGTCCCTACTTACGTCACTACATTTCCATGCCAATTGCCGCCGATTTGTCACGTTGCTTTTTACCCAAAGTTGACACAAGCTTCACCTTGCTCTACCCTGCTCTTAGCTGTCTGGGGTATTTTATATTAGTTAAGAATCTTGCTTGTTTATTATAGCGAATGGTAGTTTTATATTTTATTATTATGACTAGACTCTAGCACGAATAAATGCTCAGGTGGTCGGTCATATGGTTACAGGACCGCACAGGTCAAAGTCTAGGACCCGATAATAATTAAGAATGTTACTGGAGCTATTCAGACCGTAAGACCATAAAAACCCGCTAGGACGTAGGGTTATGATCAGCCTAGATGTAGGAAAAAATATAGACCTGTTACCATAATATAAATATCCTAACCTGACACGCATTTAGGTAAGACCTCTTTAACCACTCCGTTATTAAATTGTATTTAAAACCCTCAAGTGTCTAACCTATCTTATCGCTTTTAACACGAGATATGAACACTAGTCATTTATAAAATTACACATGATGAATAGAAGTAAATTGTATTCCGTCAATTATCAGTCGCCTAGCGTCTTATAATTAATTAAAGCATCTCTTACTGGGGAATAGCTAGTAATTAAATTTACGTTTACAGCTGGAAAAATTAGCTATATGTTATTTAATATGTTATTCAATTAACACAGAAATCCCAGTGAAATATAATGGAAAAACCTTAACACGTTATTCACTTAAATGCTAATATATATGTACCGCAACACAGGAAAAAATGAATTATCTCCACGTATTTAGTAATCCAATTTTAATATGGCTCTTGTAATAGCGAGCTAGATATTTTCAAAAAATTTCTGGAGCGAACTGATAACTGAGTTTGGGTGGAATGGCATATATACTGAATAGCGCAATTTTTGCTGGGAAATGACGAAATTCACACCTTTCGCAAAGTAGGGGAATGAGCGGGGCTTTTCTTCCAATACAATGGATTCCACCAACCGCTCGGTTTCCCTGTGACTCGACAACAAAAGGCTCTGATCTTCAGCGATCCCCGGGCCGTCTAGGGAACTTCAAAACAATTCCCCTTCCACGTGTTTGTTTTCGTAATCGACAACTCTGGTCGCCTGAGAGCTTCGGGCAACGCTCTTGGCCCGTCCCCTTTTGAAGGACTGTCAGTTAAGGATCAGATTAGCTGCTATGGTAGCGCGTGAAAAGAAGACAGGTAAGCGTGGCTAAACTCTGAGTAAGGCAGATAGCGAGAAAGGCATGGCTTAAGTGTAACCAACGTGCATGCTAATTAGTAAAGCAATGTGAACTAGTCGGTTGAATGAAAAATGAATGAAAATGAGGGGCGCCTGTGGGAGTCAAGCGAACTAATCGAGGTGCTCTATTCTCATAACCTGTCACACCCCCTTAACCGCCTACAGTGGAAGAGAGTGCGGAGAAGGCTTCCGTTACCCCAGAATTGATGAACAACAGCTGCAGGACCCACCTGGAGTTAAGTTTTTTTTGGTCACAGGCAACAGCAAAACACGGACATTTATAGCGCCCCGATCCAACCTCTGTGAGGAAAAATGTAATTTACCATTCACCCCCATTTAA
The DNA here is from genome assembly GCA_024509875.1 of Oreohelix idahoensis. Lineage (NCBI taxonomy): Eukaryota > Metazoa > Mollusca > Gastropoda > Stylommatophora > Oreohelicidae > Oreohelix > Oreohelix idahoensis. Next base: position 1,151,623 of record JAMPIV010004331.1, on the reverse strand, counting down.
TCTTTATTTTAACTTGTTGAACTAATTGACTATTAAATTTGTTGTATGTTATTTTAAACTAAACAAATAATTGTTTATACAATCATTAGAAGTATGAAAGTAAACGCAAAACTATTTAATAATTACATATATATAGAGAGAGCCATTACGTATAAGAGGGCATTCGTTGGATTACACCAACTGGGGGCTTGAACGGGCTAAAAGGATCCCGTTACACGCCCATTGAGGCATATTGAGAATATGGTGTTAGGCCCATATTTTCTTGACCATCGGCACACTAGGGGTGATGTGATCAGCATCACGCCGGTCGCCTTAACCTTCCCAGAAGTTGCTCTGGTACCCAATTCGACCCAGGAACCGTTTGCGGCCTAAATAAAATCCCACATCATCTGGGGATCGAACCATAGACCCCTGAGCTAGGAAGCCAGTGCTCTAACCACTCTGCTACCGCGGCTCCCTTGAACGGGCTAAACCATTGCTTAAATCCTTCACAAAAGGCGACGGACCAGATATAATGCGTTAACAATTGTTCAGCCCAATGCAACATTGTTCCTGACTTCTGGAAATATCTTGTGAATGTTCCCTTATGGTAGAAGTGTCGTTAATCTTCTATCTACATCTCTGCGAAGAGTAATCTTGTATGCTGGTAGATACCTCGGAAGCCAATATTAGATACTCTTTTGAGTTTTGGTCACTGTTGGGCCACTACTGCAAAGCAGGGGAGGCAATCCGTGACATCTTTTCAAAACAATATGGAGCAAAGGGGAAATGATGATGATACAACACTCGCCGCGTCAATCCTGGTCAAAACATTACATATTAATATGTAGAGTGATAGACAGATGCATGAAAAGTCTCATCTGTCTACGATTAGTGGAACATAGAGATTCTAAGCATCAACAATTTGAAGCTATACAAATATATAAACTTAATGTCGAGTTAAATAATAGTGAGTTTAAACAAAAGTGACTGTCAGGCATTAAGATTTTTACTCCGTATTTAGGGACATATGTTAACGCAGTGTAACCGTATGGCTTACTACGTCGCTACAACTATTAGAATTATAGTAAAGCACTAAAGAATGACTAGTTAGTACAAATAAACACTAGCCAAGAATCAATGACATCATCAGTCATGGCACACATGAACCCATGATGTCATCAAATCTTGTGTGGCCTCCATACAAGTTAGGCCGGAAAACATTTAGATTAGAGAGAACCTAGAACAATGGTTGGACATTCTCACTTAATAACAATAATTTTAGACTAGAGGTTTCGTAGTTAGTTAGGTTAAAGATTATTTTAACAGTCAGCTAGGCCCCAAGACCAATCATAAGAAGGTTTCCGGTCTCTACTCCAATTAGAAATAATTTCATCTGGCAAGCAATAGCACCGGACTAGTATATAGACTGATGCTTCATAGTAACCAGTAAGAGCCTGAGACAGTTATCTCAGTAGAAAGAGTCAAAACTACATAAGGCGTTCTCTCTTGAGGTGTGGAGCAACCTGGCGCATCCCCTATTGAGAACAAAAAGCCTTTGACTCCTTCGTTAGGACAAGTGTATACTCGTCCAGACACCCACTACCAACCAGGACCATCAACGAACCAGCGCTGACCCCTGCCACGAATTGTATTGTGGTTTTCTCCACATCAAGTGAGTTCGAACTATACTACTCGTCAAAAGTCAAGGGCCACTTAGAAAAACCTTGGTTGAAGCCATAAAACAAATCTGATATAAACGTAATTGGTATCAGTCAAAACGGCATTTATTGAATACCAAATTGACATGTCACGTAAAGAAATGGAAACACACATTCAAACGCAATGAAGCTGTGAAGTGTGTCACCCACCTTTTCGAAAGTCACACAATAGATATTGGACAAATAGACATTTCAAAATTGGGTATGACCACCGTTTGCAGCAAGGCATTCAAGACAGCGTAGACGCATCGAGTCCACAAGGGTCCGAAGAATATCCTGAGAAACAGCTTGCCATTCCTGAAGCAGAAATGCAGTCAGCTGTGCAACATCCATTGGCAGGGGGTGATTTGTTGACAATCTTCGACCAAGGACATCCCAGAGGTGCTCAATCGGAGAAAGGTCAGGCGAATGAGCTGGCCACGCCATCCTGATGATCCCATGTTGCTGAATAAACTCATTCACCACACGAGCTTGATGGGGTCGAGCGTTATCATCTTGGAGGATGGCATTACCACCTATGGCCTCCAGAGCAGGCTGAACAATTGGTCTCAAGATTTCGTTCTGGTATCTTGGGCCGGTCAAGTTGCCTTGGATGATGTAGAGTGGGGTCCACGTTGTCTGTAGAAGCCTCCCCAGACCATGACAGAACCTCTACCATAACGATCCACCTCTCGAATTGTGTCATCAGTAAATCGCTCTCCTGGTCGTCTCCAAACTCGAATCCTGCCATCATTGAATGACACAGTGAAGCGAGATTCATCAGTGAAGAGAACTTGACTCCATTGTTGCCTTGTCCATCGGATGTGCTCGCGACACCAAGCAACACGGGCTCTGCGATGAGCAGGAGTAAGAGGGATTCTGACTGCAGGACGTCGAGCAGCCAGTCCAAATTCATGTAAACGTCTGCGAATGGTGCTTTGACTGACATTAACGTTTACAGTTTGTCTCAGCTGACATCTTAGAATGGAACAAGTCACTGTTCGATGGCGCAGGGCTGACAACAAGAGGTACCGGTCATCATGTCTATTGGTGCTTCTAGGGCGACCTGGCCGGTGACGATCCTCCACACTTCCTGTGGCCTGAAATCTCTCAAAAATTCTTTTGATAGTAGAGTGTGACACTGCAAGCCGTCTAGAAACCTCACGGACAGATAAACCACTTTCAACCCACGCTATAGCCCTCATTCTTTGTAAGGTGTCAAGACTTCTTCTCGGTGGCATGGTTTTTGCAAGTGATGAAACTACCCTAAGTCTGCTGATTGTAAAACAAATTAAGAGTGAACTCTGTTTACGAAAAGTCGCCATTGCACGTGGAATGTCAATCAGCACGATTACTTTACCTGTTTGGTTGTACGGAAGTTTGAAAAAACAGATTAAAAATGTGAATTTATGGTCAGCAAACCAAATTGCACATGATCACCATGGTATTCGCCGAGATGTTTTTATGCTTAACGTGCATAGAGGACTGTCAGAGGAAGATATTGCACCCATTTGTACTAAAAACTTGCTTCATTTAATCATTCTATGCTCTTATATAAAAGTGTATTGAAAATAATAGGGTGGCTCTTGACTTTTGACGAGTAGTATAGTTTATTTGAAGTTTCGAATCGATATTTTATTTCGTTAGGTTTCCACAGAGTTCGGACATGCCATAACACGACTTCTAAAAGTAGTAAGCCTTTTTGCCATCGAGGCTAAAGCTGGCAGTATTGCCCCACCAGAAATAAGGTTGGAGATGCCTTTTTTTGGAATCGAATGAATAAAGAAGATTGGAAATAACTACTTGGACTTCTCCAATATTCTACATTTTTAGAATTTTCCTTGACTTTGTTGAAGTTGCTGTTTACAACCAAACTTTCAATCCCGGTTTTGACAACAATAAGCATTTACAAGCAATCCTTATTACCTGGGTTTTTCCTTACTTCTGGAAGTAACAACTCTGGTGTATAACCAGTCTTCTACAGAAGAATTCCAGTAAAGAAAGTCTCGTGGTTATATCCCTTAACTCAAGGGAAGTAATAATACTAGGCACCGTCACAGCAGCTTGTCTTTCTTCCCGGCGTCCATCTTTCGCGAACGGTAAAACAATCCCTGGATGTTAGAAATCATCGTCCTTGACTTTGACCTTCATCTCTCTAAGCAATAAAGGGGTTCAACAACTACACAGCAAGCCTTCTTACACTGTGCCAACAACTACACAGCAAGCCTTCTTATACTGTGCCAACAACTACACAGCAAGCCTTCTTACACTGTGCCAACAACTACACAGCAAGCCTTCTTACACTGTGCCAACAACTACACAGCAAGCCTTCTTACACTGTGCCATCCGTTTAAGGTCTTTCAGTGCCTTCATTCTCCTTTTCATATTTCTCTCCAGTTCTTTTCTCTGTGTGTGTTTTTTTTTTTGTCAGTCTCTGCTGCTTTTACCATATGGAATCCAGAATAAAGACTGCCTAGTAATGCTCAATGTGTTTCCGATCTAACGCCAGCTTCCTCGTCTCACTTCTTAGTTTCACTGGTATTTATCTGGCTCTTCTCATCAGTTCCACATAGGAGATCTTGTCATACCATTTCGATCCTTCTATTTTGCGGCTATCACCCAGTAATACAAGTCTGACACTTTTTGATAGATCTTAGAATAGTCGAAAGAAAATGTCATGTAGTGTGTTTTTTTTTTCTCGCAGTTTCAAAGAATAAAGACATTACATGCAGTAAAGAAAGAATAATACAAATGAACAAAGATCGATAAATGGAATGTAAATAGAAAAAATAGGGGAGAAATAGCAGACATAGTGAAGGATGAAAGAACTATGAAAATAGAATATGGATTGAAAGATATTCCAGATACAAGGCATGAACGTTTAAAAGAAAAGAAAATGTGGAGCTAGGACAAATCTTCAGCATCTGGTAATACACTAAATCAACACAAACAAACATTTCAATAAAATAGTCCAGTTAAAAACAAAATCCAAACATTATAAAGAAAGTTTAGAAAAGGGGGCGTGGAGTACGATAGGGAGCAAATTGCATTCTGGTTTCATACAAATTATTTTGACTGAACTAAAAATAAAAAGTCTAGCTTGTGTAGTTGTGTATGTGGAAGACTGAAATTGCAACAGTGATACATTTGACACAAACACAAGATGAAGATGATGCGCAAATTACAAATGGCCGCTCAACCCACAGCGATAGACTATCGTGAAAGTGTAAACAGGAAATTAACGAGAGGCGGAAGAAGAGCAGATAATTATGTCCAAAAGAGTTTTCTTGCAGACTTATCTGCTCTAATTTGAAAGCAATTACTCTTCACAGAGGACACGAACCGTCTTTTGCCATACACCACACAGCCGCCAGACACACACATAGACACTCACAAATACACACTTTTTGAAGCAAATTTTACGCCTTTTTTAATGTCAGTAGCAGAAAATGTGGGGAAAATTCCAAAGATCAGACGAAAGTGACGGAATTCAGACATATCATAACTCGAGGCATAAGAAAGGCCTCGAAATGCTGGTGTTATGAGACAGTCTTTTAAATGATTATCGTTGAGAGAGGGAAGAAAGAGATATTTGTAAACAGATCAGACTTACAAAAGATGAGAAAGTCTTTTAAATGGTGATTATTGAGAGAGCGGAAAAGGAGCTATTTGTAAACAGATAAGACAAGAGAAGGTGAGAAAGTCTTTTAAATGGTGATCTTTGAGAGAGGTAAAAAAGGAGATATTTGTAAACAAATACGACTTAAGAAAAGATGAGAAAGAATAGGCCGCTCGTCTAAGTGCCCAGTAGCCGCCCCTTCTGTTTTATATCGCTTCTAATTTTTAATTGTACTCTGGCGCCACACCTTTTACCCGGATGTATTCGAATGGTCATGTTGTTCATATAAATTTTCTTGATAGCATTACCAGCTACTTCTAATTAAGGATCGTATCATTTTTTATTTCGTTGTAATGAATTTAACATTGCTTTTATTTTCAATCTCTTCTTGTATCGTTATTTGTCTCTGACAAAGGCCTTGTAGCATGTTATCACTAGACTGGGCCCAGTGTTATGAGGTAACCAGTTCCCTTCCCCGCTGCTTTTGCCTTCCATAACTCAGGAGCAGAGTCGGGTGTTTATTCACAGCTGGGTCGAATGGAACGTGACGCTACTAGGTTTCGAACCTGAGATCTTTAACTTTGTCAATCGTACTTTTTTTTATAGCAATACCTGAAATAAAGAAACTGAACGACGTATCAAAAGAAGTAGAACGCTATATTTTTGAAAGAGCTCTTACAATTCGTCTTCTTCTTTCTTCTTCTTCCGTCCTTAGCCACCGACCGTCAAAGCAGTCAGTGGCCATTACGCCTAGTGGCGTCTTAGGGCAACAGCAGATAGGTTTTCTTTGCCATTGTTTCCCATCACGCCTATTGGCGTCTTTAGGGCAACGGCAAATCAATCCATTTGCTGTTGTTTCCGTAATCGAAGTGACTGGCAAACGGGTGATCAGCCCGTTGGTTTTTCTTCTTTTTTTTTTTTTTTCCTTTTTTTCTTTTTCTTGGCTCAATGTGCCATATAAAAATTATTACGACATGCCTTGCTCACAAGGGGCAGGTCCACAAAGTGGATTACAATTCGTAAGCACGTTTAATTCAAATAAAGACGTAACCAATTACAGCAAGGCGGTAAACATCCGCTATAGGCTATATCCGAGAAAAACAGCTGGTAACGCCTGAACTGAAGAGAATTTCCCTATTAGAGAATTGCCTTTTCGGTAATGTTAGTCCCAACTTTTCACCATAAAAGTTTCAATCTTTTCATGGCGCGTATCGGCCTGGAAGTCAATTTACGAGCCAGTTGAAACAACGAGCATTTATTCTCAATTTGAGGATGACTTTTAAAGAAATATTCATGCATCTGTTGCTTTTCGGTGAAAAATTTAT
>JAMPIV010004331.1:927500-1140000 GCA_024509875.1 Oreohelix idahoensis | reverse complement strand
GTTACTTTCACAATTGCCTCCGGCTGGCAGAACTGCGGATTTTAAAGCTGCAACCAAGGTGGAGTGGGTTCATTTTCTACATAAGACAACAGGAGCCGGAGACACTTGGGAGTTATGACCCAGGTGGGCCCGCCCCTGTTAGAGTGTAAAGGAGAATAAAGGGCCCAAACACTTGTTCCACGGGGTGACTGCTTCTGATGATCAGATAGCCTCCTGTTGTATCGCCCTGTATAGAGTTTCCTATGCTCCTCTTCTTCTTCATACACTCCCAGACGTCTGCTGGAATATTTTCTCCCAGACGTCTGCTGGAATATTTTCTCCCAGACGTCTGCTGGAATATTTTCTCCCAGACGTCCGCTGGAGTCTTTTCTCCCAGACGTCTGCTGGAATATTTTCAAAGAAAGCAGGGGTCAGCTTCAGGCTATGTACATCTACGTAGAGTTTTTTTTCTTCCGAAAATGGTACTGGTGTCTGCCATATGTGCTTTCTATGTTCCTCATATGTTGGGCATCTTTGAAACAGTTATTCAGCAGTTATTTTATCAGTGCTTCATTAACACTCATCGGTTGTTCCTATATTTAGCTTGTTGAATAGATGATATCCCAGTCTGTTGTGGCCCTTGCAGAGTTTGAAGATTATAAATAGTTCTCTTCTGCTAAGCTGGTAATATGCGTCATTTTGTGAGACCTGGATTTTTCATTGTACCGTATCTTGAGTCAGCTTGTGTACATTTTAATGTTTTAATTGCCTTCAGTGTGAACGTAGTACGAACGAAAATATTAAATTTATTGCTATTGATTGTACGTCTATGTTTTGCATTTCCCTTGTGATTCAGGTGTTTTATTTTGAAAGTTTTTCCAAGAAGCCACATGATAGTATCACATACCAAAGACACCGTAAACGTAAATGTTTCATCTTCATCACGTACCTTTACGTTCTTTAAGGACCATAGAGCAACCACTGCAGCAGGTCCCCTAGCACGAAGGTTGTACCAAGCATTCACTTGCTCACGTAGCGATAGTTTCTGTGTCAATTTGTTATACGTGATGAGGTTGCCAGACAAATGCACAATCTCAAATTAGTCGTGTGCAAATTGTTGGTCTGAGTTTGTAATTTCCCCTATTTAGTACTTCTGAATTGTGTTTGTTGAAGGCCTATGCTCCTTTGGGAGTGGAGGGTTATGAAAGTACTTCTGAATATTGTTTAATTATGTTCGATGTGTTTGTTAATTTACACAATTTTAATTTTTCTTGTATTTATTTCGTCTTTATTATTTGCATACCCACGTGTTGGAGGGGGTCGGAGTGGCTAAGAGGTAAGGCATCCGCCTCGAATTTTAGAGGTACCAGATTCGATTCCCATTTCAGAAGAATATATTTTATGGAAATGTGTTTTCAGAACCGGTGGTCCTAATAATTTCATACTTTCCCCTGGTCTCTTGGGTAGTGAGATCGGATGCCTAGTCTTCTCGGATAAGGGCGAAAAAATAGGAGGTCCCGTGTGCAAGTTGCGAACGTTAAAAATGCCACGGGAGTTGGAAATCCGCTGCTCTGACAAAATTTAAAAATTAGAAACCTACCTTCCACAAAAATATTTATAGAATGTGTGTTTCTTATAATACACACATTGGGATTCTCGCCGGTGCTATGGAGTTCGTGCACTGTGCTGAGATCCTCCTTGTGTGATCTATGGGAGGAGATCGGAGCACTGATGGAGTAGTCCGTGTGCAATGAAGAAAGTCCTTAAAACCAAACCAAACCATACCCACGTGACTCAAAAAGTGTTTTTTTTTAAAGCAATTTGAAATGAAATCGCAAATAGTATTACATATAAAAACACTAAAAATGTATTTGTTTGCAGGTGAATAATTCAGTGGTATGAATTAGTGTGAGTATGTGTTAAAAAAACATTGAGCCATACGCCCATTTCAACCATCAAACAAAGATAAAAAATAAAAAAATTTGATACATCTGCAAATTCTCACAGCTAGAAAACAACACAATAACATGGCCGAAATTTTCTGTCTAATCTATTCTCAAACACGAACCTGACATCATGCTTGGAACATATTCCTGCACGACCTGTCAATCTGACGTTCCAGGACCTGGGATGGGTTTGCTTTAATGCGACCCTGAATAAGGTAGTGGTTCTCAAAACTAGACAGTAAACCCTCTCCCTCCCTTTTCAAGAGGTCGTGGCGTGTGGAAATTTCAAGAGTAGCATGAGGATGTCTGTTTAAGAAGGGCTAAACATATGTGAAGGTAGTCACATAACAGATTCGATCCCCAGGTGAGGTGGGATTTTTTAGACCGCAAACGGCACCGGGGTCGACCCAGCCTCATGAATTGGGTACCAGAGCAACTCTGGGAAGGTTAAGGCGGCCGGCGTGATGCTGACCACATCACCCCTAGTGTGAGAAACTACGGGCTTAACACCGTATTCCCAATATGCCTCAATATGCGTGTAACGGGATCCTTTACCTTAGTCCCATAACAGATACTAACGTAGGGGATTAAAGTGTTAGAGACTTCACAATATTAGTTGTCACATTTATGAGGTGGGGTCACTGTTTACCTTCCTCGCTGTCTTCTTTATCATTATCATCACACTTCAGCTCCCCAAGGACCATAAGCCTTCAACAAGCTTACGTCAAGTCTTCCTGTCACGTGCCATCAGCTCAAGGTCTGTCCATGCCTTCTCCATGCCCTTCATGTCTGTCTCCAGTTCTCTTCTCCATGTGTTCACTGGTGTCCCTCTACCTCTCTTACCCTGGGGATTCCAGAACAAGGAATGTCTTGTGATGCTATCAACAGGTTTCCTCGATGTGTGTCCTATCCATCTCCAGCCTCTTCTTTCTGTCTTAGCCTTCATTGATTAACTCAGAAGCAGAACCAGGTACCCATTTATAGCTGAGTAGACTGGAAGGTTGAAGCTACCTGGTTTCAAACCCGCTATCTTCCCTTCGAAGTTTCCTCCAGAAGCAAGGGCTTTAACCACACAGCCATCCGATGCCTGCACTTCAGGAGGCAGAGCAATAATTAATTATCAATTGAATAGTACATTTTAAATTTCCACATTGTTAAGTTCCTACCGCCTTTTTTTAGTTCGTATTTGTTTTTTTCTTTTCACAGCTACTTTTATTTTTCCATCATCATAAGAAGGTGCCATGCCGAGTAGCGTGGCCTCGAACGCCTCTCTATAGATCTCATTCTGTAATGGTCTCAACCAATTCTGTTGTTGACTTTTTTTTTTCTTCTTCTTCTGCGTTCGTCCTGAAAACGACGTTGGTTACGTTGTGTCGCCGTTTACAGCGAAGCTGCGATATTTACGCCTTTCGGCCCGACACATCCGATTTCAGCAGGGCATTTTTGGGACAGGGTTTGCCTTCCCTTTTCGATCTTTACTCTCTCGGCCAGACTGCAGTGATGCAGCCTGTTTCCAGGACCACCACTTGGAGGTGGAGTAGGGTCTTGGTCAGCTCTGGTTCGCTGACCCTGACACAATCAGTCAAGCTATGGGTCGCTGACCCTGACACAATCAGTCAAGCTATGGGTCGCTGACTGCATTCATATCGTTTGCTGTGTCTTCGGTCCCTGACTTTTTTCAATGGTATTATGTCAAAATATCCGTTACATTCATTCTCTCTCTCTCTCTCTCTCTCTCTCTCTCTCTCTCTTGCTCTCTCTTTCTCTGCCCCGGTTCTTTTCTATCCGTCCAGTTTTCTTAATGTCTTAATTTTGTGGAGTGCTCCTCTTCTCACCATGAGCCCAGAGAATATCGATAATCTTCTCCTTATCTTTACGGTTATATTTCATTGTTCATTAGTCGTCTCAAACATTCTTCTTTTTTTATTTCAACCGCCCAGGGAATTCTTAACAATATTCTGAAATATCACATTTCTTTTGCTTGTATTGGTAATCTCATTTTTTCGGTTAAATGTCCAAGGCTCGGTCCCATACACTAAATATTGACTCAATTAACACTTCAGAGCCAGTTATCACTGTTTACTGTGTTTGTGTGTGTATATATATATATATATATATATATATATATATATATATATATATATATATATATATATATATATATATATATATATATATATACTGAAGCACATTAAAAACGCACCACTATTATAAATACTGATGCCGAGAAGCTGGAAAAAAAAGTGCGGGAATGGATTTTCCCTGTGTTTGTCATGAGATAGAGAGCGAATGCCTGCTGGAATGGAAAGTGCATGATTCAACCCACGGGTCTGTGTACAGACTACATGAAAACAATGCAAGTTACACGTGCAACACGATTCCCAACAGCTATGACCCTGAAAATGTGTACGCGTTGTGGCAGTATACTCGGTATAAAAAGGCCGTTGAGACAAAACACACAGTACGTGAGCTTGAAATGCCACGACTATCTGAAAACGACCGCCAACGAGCCATTGGTATGTTGAAGACCGGAATGAGCTCGCGGGCCATTGCCAGAAGAATGAATTGCCACCACAGCACTATTGTACGTCTCAATGAACGTTACGGAACCACTGGAAGTGCCCGGGATAGACTTCGGAGTGGCCAACCACGAGTTACTACCCCTGCGCAAGACCGTAATATTGTGCTGAGTCACCTAAGGAATCGTTCTCTCCCGGCAAGTCAAACAGCAAGAGCAATAGTGGGTAGACGTGGGCAAGTCTCTCGAATGACAGTCATATGACGACTCAGAGATACAGGCCTTACTGCAAGACGACCTTATGTTGGGCCAAACTTGACTCACAGACATCGTCAGCATCGCCTGCAATGGGCAGAGCAAAATATCAGATGGACTAGACTGCAGTGGAATGCTGTCCTATTCACAGACGAGAGCAAATTCAATATATCCTTTGCTGATGGACGTATGTGGATTTGGCGACGGTGTGGAGAGCGCTTTGCAGATTGCTGTGTTCGTCAGCACAACCGATTTGGAGGTGGCAGTATTCACATTTGGGGAGGATTCAGTTTTCACCATCGCTTGCCTCTTCACGTCTTCCGTGGAAATGTTAATGCTGGGACATATCGAGATGAGGTTCTGGATGCATTGGTTGCTCCTGCGTTCACAAATTATCCAGACTTGCAGCTTCTCCAGCAGGATAACGCACGTGCGCACACCGCATGCATTACGCAGCAATATCTACAGCAGCAGAACATTGTGACGATTTATTGGCCTGCCCTATCACCAGACATGTCCCCTATGTCGTGAAATATTCTAATCCACATATCTAAATTAAAAGGTAAATGCAAAGCCTAACAAATAAATTTAATAAAAGGAAGAAGAATGGTAAAGAACAGTGCTGTCACAATGACTGTACTCGAAATCCCCCTTGTTTTCTACTTCGTCGGCAAATTGTAACGCCTTCACGTTGATAGTAAAAGCCTACTGTATTATTACCCGCTTTCTTCAATGAAACGTGTGCTGTATTTCTTGGAAAAACAGTGAGATACGCAAGCTGAACAATGACCTAATTTTAATATTTCATTCATTCCATTTTATACACGGCGTAACTAAAGACAGATGGACTAAAGGATAGAGAGAAGGGAGAGGCATAAAGCCGAACACGTGCAACACTAAACACGCGTCGCGCGATACACAATTACTACTATCACGCGTGTAAGGCCACATGCACTAACTTTTTCGGACGGACAGTGATAAATTCACTACCCTTCCCAATTGCATATTTTGAACGCAGCATATTAGCTCTATTAAATTTGTATATTTGGGTTCCTTAGGGTTTGCTGACAAAGAATATGTAAAACGTTACGCAAATAGTCTAGGAATTAACAAGTTATAACCAAAATAAAATAGTGGGGATGCCTGACAGCATGAAATCATTTCTGCTCATAAAATTTTTTTATAACGTGTTTAAAAAAACCGTGCGTACGGAAATAGCCTACCATGTAAACTCCAAATTGATTGGAGCGCAACAAATATAAGACTAAACACGATTGGTCGGACTATAAATACTATCTTTGGTTGTTAGGGGAGACGTAGGAAGGTAAAATTTTTTCAAACACTTGTCGAAACGTGGCTCCATTGGCCAGACTCGCTGATATAATCACTTAGGAGCGTTAGTTCGAGACCACTAGTTCAAATAAGCTTGATAAAGCAACAGTGCGTTGAAGCCAGCTCATATTTTGCTAAATAAAGCCTGGAACATAAGCAGATGGGAATTTGTGCCAGTGTTTGTGCCAGAATTCATTGCTAGTCAACGTATCTGTGTTTATTCTATGAATTGTGGGACCGTGGTCTTGATGGTATTGAGCAGCACCTGGTCAGAGCTTTGCTGAATCCAGAGTCGGACAGCATACTCCTTGGTCCATTTAGCTATCAGTGAGGTGTCTCCAGAGCCCAGGGGAGAAATCGAACAGAGGAGTCTTTTCCTGTCGCCATCACGCAAGATAAGCTGATGTGGCCAGCTGAGCTCAAAATTATGTACCTCCATCTTAAAATAACATTGTAACATAAACTTAAGAGGGGAAGTAAATTGTTTTAATATCAGGAACTGAGAACATCTCCAATACTAGTTCCAATAAAGACAAACTATTGAAGTCATGATGACAAATACCAACAGAGCTTGAACAAAACAAAACCAGTATTACCTCATATTACTACTACACAACTGACACACATAGGATACTTTTAATAATATATGTCACTACAATATTCATATTGAGAAATTCTGTACATATAACTTGTAATTAAAATTGATTGTGATTCCTGGTTCCCTTTGTATTTGAATCAGGACACATATTCATTCATGACAGCAATGAATACATATGGTTATTTGAAAAGTTATCAGTGACTCCTTTAAGATATCCTTTAGAGTGTTATATGTATGTGAGTGTCACAGTGTTGTCAAGTGTGGTGGAATAAATTAAATTGTTTATCTGTCTGTTGTTGTTATGACTTACACTTCATCATACACATACCCTAGACATACAACGTAGTCATCACACTATTCCAGAATAATTCTGACTGAGATATATATATATGTGGCAGCAAGTAAGGTTATCTATAATACACTACTCTTATTAGATATAGATACCTTCACAGCTGATCTCAGTCAGTACACTAAGTCCCCTATAAATATTTGTAACATCCCACTTCACCACATATATTGGGGTCTCGCTCTTGGGATTTTGAATCTTTACCTATTACAAATATTGGGGGTAATTCACTTCAGGGAATATAAGAATTAAAAGGTATCCTTGGGTGGAATTAAATAAGGTTGAGCTCACGGTGCCTGTGTTGTCCATTAGATATATATTTAGAGATTGAATTGTTGGTTAGACACTGTATAAATTTACCTGATAGACAATGGCGGACCTGGCCAAGTTTCGATCTGCTGCTGTTCAGACTGCAAAAGAGTTAGGATTAGATGGGCAAGTTATGGTTGCCTATGTCACTACGGAATGTGACAAATTTATTGAACGCGAAGAAAGAAGATTGACTGCAGAGAGGGAAGCAGAAAAGGAGGAGAAGAGATTACAAAGGGAACATGAGTTACGACTAAGGGAGTTTGAGTTTCAGGGCCATGCTCCTGAAAATGGTGCCAGTCCCTTTGCCTCTGATGCCACTGCTAGCCAAGGAGCCTCAACCTCAGCTATGAATTTTCATTTAGATCATTTTGTTGAGAAAGACGATGATATAGAGAGCTACCTAAATAGGTATGAACTATTAGCTACCACGTATGGGTTAGAGAGAGAGAAAGGTGGAGCTTAAAGTTATCTCAAGGACTTCGTGGGGCAGCTTATGAAGTTTTTGCAAAAATGAGCAGAGGTGATCAGGAAAATTATGACATGCTAAAGCAGGCTCTTTTGTTAAGATATGAAAAGAATGCAGAATTCTATAGGAAAAAATTTAGGAATGCTAAACTACTGTCAGGTGAAACCTATCACCAGTTCTCTGCACGAATAGAGACATACTTGGAGAAATGGACTTCTCTGGGGAAAACCCAAGATCTTAAGGAAATGGTCCTTATAGAGCAGCTAAGAGAGTCCATGGCTCCAGACCTGAGAAAGTTTCTCATGGAACAAGGTGCAGAGAGGCTGGGTGAGTTGCTAAATGTTGCTGAAAGGTATCAAGCAGCTCAAGCAGAGGTAACAGGTAATAAAAAGAAACAAGGGGATAACTTTAGGGCACCACAGAACTTTAATAAATTTGATCCTAAGGATCAAAATAAAGGTAAGCACCAATTTGATAGGCCACGGTATGAAAATAAAAATAAATTCCCACAATTCGATGAAAGGAAATATGATGAAAGAAAATCTTTCAACCAAGGAAAAAGGTGGTGTAAAAAATTGTAAGATGAACAATCATGACACTGACCGTTGCAGAAGGAAACCTGTGTATATGGCAACCCTTCAGGTCAGGTCGACCTCAAGACAGGAGGAGGATATTATGTTGGATACCACTCCAGAAGAGATGAGGAAGGCACAGGCTGGGGATAAAACACTCAAGCCTTGTTTCAGAAAATTGTCAACTTGTCATACAACTCCAGGCAAGGGAGATTTTTACATGAAAAACAAGTTGATGTATAGGAAGACTGGAGCTAGATCCAAAGGTCAGGGACAACTGGTACTTCCTAAAAGATATAGGGCAGACTTAATAAGGAGCCTACATGTGAAACCAGATGGGGACCATGAGAAGATAGGTACCATCATTCAAAAGGTGGCTCACAATTATTATTGGCCCAAAGCAAGATGGGACATTGAGAATTTTGTAGAAAGGTGTAGCATAGCACATGAGGGAAACCCACAAGTGGGAACATGGATCAGGACCTGGACACGCCACGGGGCAAAATTAGGCCTGATAATAAAAAGAAAAATAGATTTGATAAAGTGGACCAAATGGAATGGGAAGCCCCTTTTCACGGACAAGCTTCACTTAACTGTTTTACAATGGCCACTATGCGGAGAGTGCAAAAAGATGTCTTACCCCAGGATAAGCCGAAAATCCCTCAATCGGACTTAAACAAACTGGAGGAAGAGGATGTAGAGAGGAAATCTCTCATCAATAATTTTAAGTGGGGAGACAGCCCCAAGAGAAAAATTGGTAGCGGTCGTTTTGTGAATGATAATTCTGGGAGGAAAAATCATCACTATAGAGCTTCGAGTGGAAGAGACCATACCGGTGCATGGACAAATAAGTCCACAAAATTAAAGGTCCATATGTAGCTTTGTTAAGAACGTGGACTGATGAAAAGGCAGAGGAAAACATTACATCTTCATACCAATATGTGAATGAGCTGACCACTCGTTTAAAAAACTGGCTGGAAACTTGCCAATGAAAATTTGAAACAAGCCAGGAAGAAACATGCTGCCTATTATAACAGGAAGGCGAAAGACAGAAATTTGGCTGTGGGAGAGAAGGTACTGCTTCTTCTCCCCGGGAGTCAGAATAAGTTACAAATTGGATGGCAGGGTCCATATACAGTTCTAGAGAAGGTGTCTAGAACAAATTATAAGATAGATAAGAAGGGGAAAGAAAAAATCTATCATGTGAATCTCCTGAAGAAATATTTGGAAAGAGAACATCAGGAAGAGACACACTTGTTGACTTTGTCCATCGCCATGGAGATGAAAAAGGAACCACTTTCATCATTTGAATATCCATTACACCCCTGTGAGACAGCAGCACAGGTGAAAATCAGTACACATTTAACGAAAACTCAGAAAGAGAGAGTGCAACAGGTTCTAAATAATCATGCAGAGGTGTTAACAGACCGACCAGGGCATACAAACCCATTGGAATATGATATGAAACTGATAGACCCCACACCTGTCTGTATGAAACCATATTCGATTCCGTTTGCTAAGGAGAAAGCTTTGAAGGAAGAGATAGACTATCTATTGAAGGAGGGAATTATTTCACACAGTGAATCCTCATATAGTTCCGGTGTTGTACTCTTAAGGAAGCCCTCTGGAGAACATAGACTCTGTATAGATTACAGGAGACTGAATGCTATTATAGAAGGACAGGTGGATCCATTGCCGGATACAAATCAGCTGTTTGCCAGACTAAATAAAGCTAAATATTTCTCAAGGGTGGATCTGAGTAAAGGATAATATCAGATTCCAGTAAAACCTGAGATCAGACAAAATTGTTGGATGTAAACATTTAGGAGGAACGTAATGAATCCCTGAGTTGCCTCTTTGATTGAGGATATTCCGAATGTTTCATACAGGATAATAAGAAGATTATGGGATCCACTACGAAAACTCTGCTATCACCAGGTATATGTTATCTCCTCATAACGTACATTTTGAGGGAAATATAATGTTCTCTGGACATGTCATTGCGCAGACTCAGAGAAGAGAAATGGTGAATACGGGTTGCGAAGCAGCATTAAGACAAGCACTCACACTTGCGGCTGTTCAGTAACATAACCGAAATATATTATTGGTTGTAGAAGTCTGAGGCAAATTTCATGAGTAGTGCCTACTCTGAATGGACCCAAATACATAAAACCATGATAGCACCACAGCAGAGTAAAGTCAAGTTGACTTACATTTCTCTATGTGTATATAGAATAAAGGACTGACATATAATGTCTGTTTTAAGAGGGGAGGTGTCGTGAAATATTCTAATCAACATATCTAAATTAAAAGGTAAATGCAAAGCCTAACAAATAAATTTAATAAAAGGAAGAAGAATGGTAAAGAACAGTGCTGTCACAATGACTGTACTCGAAATCTCCCTTGTTTTCTACTTCGTCGGCAAATTGTAACGCCTTCACGTTGATAGTAAAAGCCTACTGTATTATTACCCGCTTTCTTCAATGAAACGTGTGCTGTATTTCTTGGAAAAACAGTGAGATACGCAAGCTGAACAATGACCTAATTTTAATATTTCATTCATTCCATTTTATACACGGCGTAACTAAAGACAGATGGACTAAAGGATAGAGAGAAGGGAGAGGCATAAAGCCGAACACGTGCAACACTAAACACGCGTCGCGCGATACACAATTACTACTATCACGCGTGTAAGGCCACATGCACTAACTTTTTCGGACGGACAGTGATAAATTCACTACCCTTCCCAGAGTTAGGTTTTAAAATCCTGAAAAACTCTTATTAGAAAAGATAACATTAGATGGGGTTACGTTTGAAAACATTACAGTACCCAGACAGCACATCTTCGAAACAGGAGGTAGAAGGAATTGCATATTTTGAACGCAGCATATTAGCTCTATTAAATTTGTATATTTGGGTTCCTTAGGGTTTGATGACAAAGAATATGTAAAACGTTACGCAAATAGTCTAGGAATTAACAAGTTATAACCAAAATAAAATAGTGGGGATGCCTGACAGCATGAAATCATTTCTGCTCATAAAATTTTTTTATAACGTGTTTAAAAAAACCGTGCGTACGGAAATAGCCTACCATGTAAACTCCAAATTGATTGGAGCGCAACAAATATAAGACTAAACACGATTGGTCGGACTATAAATACTATCTTTGGTTGTTAGGGGAGACGTAGGAAGGTAAAAATTTTTCAAACACTTGTCGAAACGTGGCTCCATTGGCCAGACTCGCTGATATAATCACTTAGGAGCGTTAGTTCGAGACCACTAGTTCAAATAAGCTTGATAAAGCAACAGTGCGTTGAAGCCAGCTCATATTTTTGCTAAATAAAGCCTGGAACATAAGCAGATGGGAATTTGTGCCAGTGTTTGTGCCAGAATTCATTGCTAGTCAACGTATCTGTGTTTATTCTATGAATTGTGGGACCGTGGTCTTGATGGTATTGAGCAGCACCTGGTCAGAGCTTTGCTGAATCCAGAGTCGGACAGCATACTCCTTGGTCCATTTAGCTATCAGTGAGGTGTCTCCAGAGCCCAGGGGAGAAATCGAGCAGAGGAGTCTTTTCCTGTCGCCATCACGCAAGATAAGCTGATGTGGCCAGCTGAGCTCAAAATTATGTACCCCCATCTTAAAATAACATTGTAACATAAACTTAAGAGGGGAAGTAAATTGTTTTAATATCAGGAACTGAGAACATCTCCAATACTAGTTCCAATAAAGACAAACTATTGAAGTCATGATGACAAATACCAACAGAGCTTGAACAAAACAAAACCAGTATTACCTCATATTACTACTACACAACTGACACACATAGGATACTTTTAATAATATATGTCACTACAATATTCATATTGAGAAATTCTGTACATATAACTTGTAATTAAAATTGATTGTGATTCCTGGTTCCCTTTGTATTTGAATCAGGACACATATTCATTCATGACAGCAATGAATACATATTGTTATTTGAAAAGTTATCAGTGACTCCTTTAAGATATCCTTTAGAGTGTTATATGTATGTGAGTGTCACAGTGTTGTCAAGTGTGGTGGAATAAATTAAATTGTTTATCTGTCTGTTGTTGTTATGACTTACACTTCATCATACACATACCCTAGACATACAACGTAGTCATCACACTATTCCAGAATAATTCTGACTGAGATATATATATATATATGTGGCAGCAAGTAAGGTTATCTATAATACACTACTCTTATTAGATATAGATACCTTCACAGCTGATCTCAGTCAGTACACTAAGTCCCCTATAAATATTTGTAACATCCCACTTCACCACACCCTATAGAACATCTGTGGGACGAGCTTGGACGCAGAGTCTACAGGCAAGGTTCTCCAGCTAATCTGCAACGGCTCGAAGCTGCTCTTACACGTGAATGGGACTTGATTCCCAGGAATTTCCTTCAGAGACTTGCGCGTTCCATGCGCAGCCGCTGCCAAGCTTGTTTGCAAGCACACGGTGGACATACCAGATACTGAGGATAGTGTGAATGAATTTTTTTATTGGTTGCAGTTTTGGTTTTCTCCCTTGCCTGCACAGAATGCAATGAATTTCATAACAATCAAATGTAAAAATTAATGACCAGCATGGATTCAAAGGAAAATGAATAAAGATTCCAAATATGTAAACTTGTAAACACTTATATTTACATTTCACACTCTGTTCCTGGATTATACAGGTGGTGCGTTTTTAATGTGCTTCAGTATATATATATATATATATATTTATATATATATATATATATATATATATATATATATATATATATATATATATATATATAAATATATATATATATATATATATGATAGTAAATAAAGAAATATTAGTTAAATCATCTCTCTTCGGCAGCAGTGGAAATTCATTTAGATCACGTGCCGTAAAACCTGATTTAACAATAAAAAATCAACATATTGAAAAGGCTTTTCTAGTAGAAGCTGCAACACCATATAATGCCCATTTAGATAACTGTTTCCAACATAAATTTTATAAGTACCATCCACTGAGTGCGGAAATTAATGAATTAGGTTATGGTACATCAGTTATAGTACTGATAATTGGTAGTTTGGGACATGTACATGCAAAGTGTGTGAGTCGGATTGATATCTTTGACGCTGAGGAAATTTGAAGCCAGAGTATAATGTAAATATATTAGCACCAGTACAAACACAGGATATGGAAGCTTCGTTGCAAAAACCACCCATATTAATATAATCGAGACATTTTTCAGACTCTTTATAATTCTAATCTCCTACAAAGTATGTCGTAATTAATATATCACACCACTGTTGTACTTAATATATTACACAACTACATGTCAATGTATTTTATGGAGAACGAAGATGCTGATATGTATATATAAGATAGGAACATGTTTGATAAACAACAACAAAAAACAAAAAAAATAAGCACACACACACACAACACCCATATTTAATTACATGTGACACACTTCACACTGCCTATTTGGTATGTTGTATTTGTTATATCATATCAGTACATATCATTGTATTTAAAGAAGAATAACGATTATATATATATATATATATATATATATATATATATATATATATATATATATATATATATATATATATATATATATATATATATTTGCCAATGTTACGACGAAGTACGTAATAATGATAAATGACCTTCCACTTTTAATCCATGTAATAGAAAGTATGTAACATTAATTTTTTTTTTTTAAATGTATTTGGTACCAACAATAAAGTACAAAACGTCTTTTTTTTCCTTTACTTCTTTTTGACTGTAAGTCATAACTGAAAACCAGTTGTTTGGATGAGTCGTCACTTCTGCCCAGAAGCTTTATCTTTGAATAAATTATACTCGGATAAGTTCAAACACCTGATGTAAAGCTTACAAAAACGTCATTCCTAGAGCTATATTTGAAACAAAAGACCCACTGACCTAGTTGTTTAAAGTAACAGATTGATTTAATCTGTACATCAACATTCCCTATTCGGCGCCTGTGCCTTCAAATATAACTAGCAGTCTATATAGGCAGTTCATTATTTCCTTTACAATAAAAGCCTTGACCTTAATGAAGTTATTTCGACCTTGTTTTACATTGTATGAGTTGTGTCAATGCGGGTCAAAACCGATAGATTACAATTTTGGAAGAGGAATCTGTACGCAAAGTTTTATCTCTCTTCGAATAGTTGAATACAGAGATTTTGAGCGTCAAAGATTTCAAAAGTCACAAATATCAGATTCGATTTTGATGTTTAAAAAAAAAAAAAACGGTTAAAAACAACAAATCCCAATTTAACGTCAAAAACGATCTTTGTTTGTGCAAGTTTGGGAGCCCGTGCCAGACATACCGGTTTTAACCCCGCTGCTTTATTCCCCTGGTGGTTTGAAATGGCGGAGGAGGGTACAGTTTAGGATATGTGATCCATCCGAAGGTCATTCTAGAATATTGTTTCGGTTGGGGTATTCATTTAGTGTAATGATTTTGTTTGCTATGGAAGACACAGCGATAAGAATTCATCATAAACATATGTAGTCCGTTACTTTGGCAGGATGTTTAGATTTTCCCTCAGTCAAGCGATATATTTTTGGACATGAACCCTTTATCATACTCAAACAATTTTATCATGCGGTATCGTGGATTACGTGCGGCTGAAAAAGCTCGTGCCGAAATGAAGTGAGGAAATAAATAAGAAACAAAAAGAAATGGACTTTAAGAGAAAGGCAGAGCGAGAGAGAGAGAATAGATAGGTTGGGGGGGGGGGGGGGGGGGGGGGGGGGGGGGGGGGGCTCTTGGGGGCTTCTTAAATTGGGGGGGGGTGGGTGGGGGGGGGGGGGGGGGGGGGGGCTTAACGAACAAGCGGCAAGATTGAGAATTAATGACAGAGTGTTGTTACGATAACGAACATTGGATAAAGACGAAGAGGCTGAAGATAAAATAGAGGTAGATTTTAAAGATGAAAGAAGAAGCAGCTTTATCCACCAAGCCAAACGATTTCATAGACAAACCTGAGACCTGCCTGAAGTTGACAGCCCCCTAAAGTCTGTGCCAGAACAAATCCCTTGGAGAGAGGAGCCTCGACAACCAGTACACATCCAGACAAAAGTGAAAGGAATATTCTACAGGGATGAACAGAACAGCGTGCAACGTAGGACAGTCACTCTCAGTTTCCTGGATGATGAATACCCACAGGACCTCTGGGTCCGAGTATACACGGATGGGTCAGCACAGAATGCAGTAAAGAATGGAGGAGCAGGAGTGTACATAGAATACCCAAACAACACTAGGGATACGGTCAGAGTACCAACGGGGAAATTCTGTAACAACTATGATGCAGAAATCCAGGAAATCAAGGTGGCAACTGAGAAACTGTTGAACACCAATCTCGGTCCACAGCCTGTAGTATTCCTGACAGATGCAAGATCAGCACTCCAAGCACTTCAGTCCAGAAAATTGCGAGGTATACAAGCCCTACTTTCTGAACTGTGCAACCAGCGCAGGGTCGCCATGCAGTGGATACTGTCTCATTGTGGAATACCAGGAAACAAGAGAGCGGACCGACTGGCTAAAGAAGGTGCTGAAGACGAGCAACCGGATGTACCAGTTACGTACCATCACAAGAAAAAGATGATCAAATCAATCAGAAAGCCACTAACACCAACACAGGATGATACCAAGCTATGAACAGATCAGAACAAATTGTCATTCTGCGCCTCAGAACAGGACACAACCGACTCCGCAGCCACATGTATACAAAATTCAAGATTGGCAATTCAGCCATGTGTACATGTGGACAGGCACCCCAGACTGTGGAGCACGTACTTCAAGATTGCCCCGAATATGATATATTGAGGCAAACCCACTGGCCCAGAGAAACAACATTGGAAGCAAAACTATACGGACCTGTGTATGAACTACAAAAGACAGTGAAGTTTATACAAGAAACAACATTGCAGATTTAGACAATATATTTCAAGCGAACAAAAGAAGGAGAAGAAGATGAAATAGAAGATGATAAAGAAAGTAACCGCCACACATTATAATATTGTAAATACAGCGTCCTATTGGCTCAGCAGTTAGAGGCTGTATTCTTATGGATCGAAACTTGGTATCGTCACACTTCGGTCTACCCACCTGTAAATGGGTACCTGGCTCTGCTCTTAGTTAGGGAAGCGAAGGCAGGGAGGAAGGGAGCTGGTCACACAACCTCATAAGCCAGATTTTGTATGGTGTAGTCTCTAACACTTCACTCCCTTACTGCAGTTTCTGATATGCAACTACCTTTATATGTTATGAATCAGTTACCCTGCATAATCCCCTATAAACACATTTTCTTACTGAAACGTCTGTAGCCAAAGAAAAAAAACTACGCGCATTGCACCACGAAATGTAAACTGAACACCCATTGATAGAACGCGCACGCCTTGCATTCTTTTCGCGGTGCTTTTTTCTGGAAAATACAGAAACCGCGCGCGCTGATTGTGAAACCTCTATTGAACTACCATTAAAAGAGCTGGTAAGACTTTCAATTTAGTTTTCTTTCATCGTGCATTGACCATTGACCATTGACTTTTGACCATAAGTCAGGATAAGTTTGACGACAAAGATCAAATAAAATTGAAATGGAAAGGACAGGAATGAAATGGTCACAGAAGAATTAGTGACGTCATCAGGACATGCAGCAGATAGAGCACGCAATAAATATTTTCCACCATATATTGACGGGTTATCTGCTCGTAATTTAAAAATATGCTTAGGAAATACTTATTTATTTTTAATATGTTACAAATTAAAGTTTTCACACATTATATCGTTGTGATATGAAAATTGAGGCAACCCTGATCGATCCACTGTATTCTCATCAACGACATGTTAAAGAAGGCTTTACTGGAGCGTTTCGAAATGAACGCTCGAAAATTTATGCAAATGTTCAGAAACAACCAAAAGGAGAGCACTGAGACATTTCAGCAGTTCTCTTCACGCCTGACGGGCTATTTGACAAAGTGCCTGGAACTTTCCGAACTTCCTCTCACGTATGAAGGAATTATGGAACTTGTTCTTACAGAACCAATAAAAACCACTTTGTCGAACGAAACCCGTAGATTTCTGGCTGGCTGAGCAGGGCGCAGTAAAGTTGGATGACATTCTGAGTAAGTCCGAAAGAAATGTAAATGAGTTGGCCGAGCTTCCCAGCACAAAACGCAAACCGACAGATGAGCCTTCTCGGAAAAATAATCTAGAGCAGTCTTCCCATTCTTCCCAGTCTTCCCAGCACTATAACCAACGAGAAACCGTACCCCAGAGACCTCCCCAGGAAAAATCGAAATTCTACAAGACCCTATATCCTACCAACAACAACAATCCTGATCAGCCCACACGGCCTGCATGCCAGCCGGCCACAAAGGTCAAGGCAAGGGAAGGCCCCTACAGCAGGGACGTCTGATCAGGGCAAGCACACCGGGCCTAATCGCATCGGATGCTTGCAAACAGCCTCGCAAGGGAGAATCAATGTCAGTGATTCTCAACCTGAGGGAGAGAGGCCCTCAACGCGAGGAACTGGTATTTTGAACGGTACTTCAGTTTCTTGTCTTTTTGACACGGGATTATCCTTTGATTGCATTGTCTCAAGGCATTTGGTTAAACCCGGTCAATAGACAGAAGAAACCGTCAAACAATGTGGAGTTTTTAAGAGTGATGCACCCAGGACGCTTCCCGTCGCATTGGTTGAAATACACTCTGATTTTGTCAGAGGTGTTATCAAAGCGGCCATTATGGAGGATCCTATCTACCCAGTTATACTTGGATGTAGATACGTGTTTATTGGGAGACCGAAAGAGCCGATTGTGGCAGCAGTACCCACTAGAGGGCAAGCCCAGAAGGAACGGGAGCTTACGCCTAATATGTTACCGAAGGAACTAAAAGAGGCGCAACAAAAGGACCCTACTCTGGAGCCCTGCTTTAGGAAACTGCGCATGGCTAAGGACCCCAGACACAACGGAGACATCTTTTCGAAGGATGGCGTATTGTATCGTAGAATGGGCGACCATGATCAAGGGCATAATCAGCTCCTGGTACCGACGCAGTACAGAAACCAGATCTTAGAAATGGGGCACTCTCTTCCCTTTAGCGGACATATGGGACAAACGCCACTATTCAGCGAATATCGACTCACTACTGGTGGCCAGGAATGAACACTGATATTATCGGATATGTGAAATCCTGCGCCCAGTGCCAACGTATGGCACCCTGTTCCCATGGGTGAAACGTCAGTAGTGGGGACTCCATTCGAACGGGTTGTAATCGACATTTTAAGACCTTTAGAAAGGACTAAAAGAAGGCACATGTTTGTCCTGACCTTAGTCGACACATGCACTTTGTGGGCAGAAGCTATACCGCTAACATACACGGATTCCAAGCATGTCGCAGAAACCCTGGTGCAGATATTTACACGGTTCGGTTTTCCTCAACAAGTTTTGACGGATAACGCGTCCCCATACCGTTGCCTGTTAATACAGGAGATCGCTAAGATCTTGAGGAACCAGCACATCTACACAAGCCCTTATATCCGGCCGGAAGTGGGTTAATAGAACGTGTCAACGGCAGCCTCACCGTGATGTTACGTAAGCTGGGACAGGAGAAACCTGAAGATTGGGACCTTTTTATACCTGCAGCCTTATTCGCCTACAGGGAAGTTCCCCAGGCCTCTACAGGATTTCCACCAGCTACAATTTTATTCGGCAGACCTATAAAGGGGCCGCTAGAAGCCTTACTTCGGTCCCTGACAGACCAGAAGGCTGACGAGACAGTCGTCTCAGCAAGCAAATACGTATCAGAGCTCAAGGATAGGTTACAACTAGGATGGGACCTAGCAACAACCAACCTTAAGAAAGCACGCGCAAGGCACGCTCAACGATACAATAAAACAGCGAAAGAGAGAGAACTCCAGCCAGGGGAGAAAGTTTTGTTGTTACTTCTAACCGGAAACAACAAACTTCGCATAGGATGGCAAGGCCCGTTTACCGTCCTTAAAACGATCTCCCGCACTAATTACAAGATCTCTTTTAAAGGAAAGGAGAAGGTCTACCACGTAAATCTACTAAAGAAATACTTGGAAAGATCGGTGACGTCTTCCGAACATCTCCTGGCGGTCGCCATAGCGACGAAAGATGAGGAAGACAGACAGGGCGCTACTGAAACAATACACTGCAGAATGTAACTATTCCACAGTTGAAAGAGAGTGCCTAGCACTGGTTCATGGCATAAGGAGACACCATGAATATCTTTACGGAGTTTCATTCACGGTGCAAACAGACCATGCTTCTCTAGCTTTTCTTGGCGCGAATAAGGAATTTAATGCGAGAATCATGCGCTGGGCCTTGCTATTAAGCGTGTACTCCTTTAAAGTGGAATATATTCCGGGAAAACAGAACGTCGGAGCAGATTTCATGAGTAGAAATTGGACCACGGTAGAAGAGGATGAAACTGAACACACCAATCATCCAGAAGCTACCGATCAGGGCAGCTCCATTATCATAAAAGAAACATGAAAAATGGTTTCACGTCTTCAAGTGGGGACGACTGTGACATGAAAATTGAGGCAACCCTGATCGATCCACTGTATTCTCATCGGGGCCCCTCACTATTTGGGTTCAAGCAACGATAGAACGTGGATTTCCCTCGCTAGCTAATTAAGCATGCACAATTAAGCACGTGGAAGCCATGTCTCTCTATTGCCAACTGTCCGATTCTTAGTTTAGCCACGCCTCCTGTCTTTGTTTCAAGCACTAATAATCCAACTATTCATAATTAACCGTCTTCTCTTTAAAAAAAAAGGGCGTTTACCTGCTGTCAGATTACGCCATCACGTCAGCGCTTGATCCATGAAACACGGGGACGGTGAGGCCACAGGTTTTATAATTTCTAAAGAGAGAACGGTTCGTTAATTGCAGTATCAGGAGGCGTTAACCACTCACCGACTGCAAGCCCTGTGATCGTGCTCCACGAGACGCAAATGTGCTCACCTAGGGAAACGAACCTAAAAGCTCGCTCGCTAGGAAAACGAATCTACGGTAGGCTTTGGTGTGATTTATGACTTTGGTTGATTCAAGAATTGAACGAAGAATCTACGAGAGGTGTGAATTTCCTCATAGTGGAGGGAAAAATCCGCCATTTCATATATAAAGTCATGCTCACCAAACTCAGTTGTCAGTTTGCTATCAGGATTTCTTGAATGGTCTAGCGCGCATTTTTGGAGTCTTATTTATCTGGATTTCCTATAGAAATACGTGGAGATTTATTTCAGTTTCTTGTGCGGCGGTAAATATATAGTTATTAGCATCAAAGTGATTTAATTGTTTAAGTTTCATTATATTTCACTGGGATTTTTGTGTTAATTGAAACGTATTAAATAAACATGTAGCAAAATTCTCCAGCGGTAAAGGTAAATTTAA
Organism: Oreohelix idahoensis; assembly: GCA_024509875.1. NCBI lineage: Eukaryota > Metazoa > Mollusca > Gastropoda > Stylommatophora > Oreohelicidae > Oreohelix > Oreohelix idahoensis. The sequence continues at coordinate 1,119,196 of JAMPIV010004331.1, read as the reverse complement.
TTACCCGCTATGTCCCCAGTGAGAGATGCTTCAAATAATTTAAAAGCCGCAAGGCGATTGATAATTTTTGTAACGCAATTTAATTCTATTCATAAGTGTGTAATTTTCTAAACGACTAGCGTTCATATCTCGTGTTTTAAGTCGTTAAGATGAACTAGACACTCGCGGGTTTAAAAAGAAAAATATATATATATATATATATAATTAAATACCGGAGTGGTTAAAATAGTCTTACCTAAAGAAATTAACGCGTGTCAGGATATGATTTATAGTATGATTACATGTTTATCTATTTTCTACATATAGGTTGGTCATACCTTGCGTCCTAGCGTTTCTTATGGTCTTACTGACTTTGGTTCTTACACCATCCAGCGATTATTGTGGTTAAATCTTCGTGTTGTGACCCCTATGTGGTCCACCTCTCCATCCATGAGAGTAGTAAAACCAAGAACTTTAACAATAAGCCATTTTAAACTATAACTGGAGAAGAACAATTGCCAGAAGTAATTCCATAAATATTACTGATCTGCTGTGGCAGAATTTATATCACTATTCTTTACACATGACAGTAAACGTTTTCCTACTGGATTACCCCCCTAAAGAAAACTCACTGGTCATACTCTGCCATCACTTCATTGAACAGCCGAGGAGTATCATTTTCCTAAAGTTCTTTTTTTCATCACGCCATAGAGTGTCTTAGCTACCTGCGGCGAGACCCCACCGGACCAATATATCTTTATATATATACGAGGGAAGGTCAAAAAGTAATGCCTCCTATTTGTTATGTATGTAAATACTGCATCGGTGTGCAATTTGTAAATTTAGCAGGATTCATCAAACAGTCTTCTGCACTGTATAGCATTACCAACCTGTTTCAGTAACAGGTGGCACCACTGTAACAGTTTAAAAATGGCTGCCAAAAGACCTTCGGTTAAAACAACGTTTTGTCATAGAATTTCTCAATGCTGAAGGAAAACCATAGCCATCAACCTCCTACACCGTTACGAAACTGAAGGAGAAGAGTTTTTATCGAATATTGTGACAGGTGATGAGACTTGGGTTCATTTTTTTGACCCAGAATCCAAGAGGCAGTCAATGGAATGGCATCACACATCATCGCCGACAAGAAAGAAGTTCAAAAGTTCACCATCTGTAGGAAAAGTTATGGCCTCCGTGTTTTGGGATGAGAAGGGTGTGATTCTTCTCGACTTCTTGGAACAGGGAAACACGGTGAATGCAGACCGTTACATTGAAACTTTGAAGAAGCTTAGAGGTCGTCTTCGGCGACTTTACCCATTAAAAGATCAGAGAACTGCACTACTGTTGCACGATAATGCCACGCCACACACCGCTAAACGCACCATTGATGCGATTGCAGAATTTGGCTGGACATTATTACTACATCCCCCTTACAGTCCCGATCTTGCACCTTCTGACTTCCATCTGTTTGGACCACTGAAAGAAGATCTTCGCGGACATCACTTTGAGGACACCGAGACCCTTAAACGCGCCGTACGCCAGTGGTTTAGGAAAAAGGACACAAATTTTTACCGTGCAGGGATACATGCCCTTGTGAGAAGATGGACAAAAACTGTAACAAATAACGGAGACTACATTGAGAAATAAATTTTTGAAGTTCAGACTTGGGGCTACATTTCAATGTAAATTTTATCTGTTTTCTTGCCTATTGAATGAAATTAAAAATTACGAGGCATTACTTTTTGACCGTCCCTCGTATATATATTCAATTCCGAGGACAGTGCCACCCCATAGAACCATTACCCCAAACATTAACTACAGTGAAAAGAGGAATATCCTGGAAGAAAAAAAGTAACGCCTCGATTTCAGCGACTACGGAAAAATAGCCGACAGCAAACCCCGTCAGTCTGGGGCTAAAATAGACAACGCAAAAGACTCTGATGGTTTTTAGTACTTACTAGAGTTTTTTATTCCATGGAATGACTGCTTCAACGATTGGTAAGTGCAGATGAAAGTGGCCAATGTAAGCATGCATTGAATGAACGAAATGCGGTAACCTTAATTTTCTTTTTTCTTGCTAACATCAGTATACTTAATTTCTTTTTCTGTGTTTGTTTCTTTCCCTCCCTAATCTGCTTAGTCACGGAATAGATTAAAAAATTAAGAACCTGTTTCTATACCCCTTACTGATTATTGCATATCCCACAGTTAAAATTGATCTCTCTTTGGGTTAATTACCTCTGATAGTAATTTTCTTTGGGTTGTTTTCCTTTACAAGAGGGGAGGGCCTACTGAGATACTATTTTTTTCCCACCTTGTCTGTAACTATGCTTTATAAATGTAACATGATTGATGTTGTGCTTTTTGTTTAGTGATAATAAACATAATAAACCTTTACTTACCGTGTTGGTCAACCCCATTGTCCCATTATATGTTATACGTAGGTTGTATTCACGTTTGTGCATTTGTGTCATCAAATTGGTGTGTGTACATGAGTGTAGGGTAACTTATAAAAAAATGGTTTAGCAAGGAGAGTAAGTGCGTCTGCAGTTAAATTAATGTCGTAAGATAGGCTGGATTAGAGAAACTGCTCGATTCAGAGACTGTCCTTCCTCTTACCCTATCACCCTCGTGAAACAGCAATCTATTTCTTACCCCTTATTCTCACAGAGTTATCACTAACACCTCTGCTCGGACGGTACCATAAATTTCTCAGACCTATCTCATCAAAAATTACGACAATCGTCTCTGTTCTAGAAGGTTGCGTCTTCACAAAATGACAGCTATTATTTGGTATACGGACTTAAAAAAGGTAAATATAGTCCCATGGAAGATATTGCTTTAGAAAACACAATCTGAAGAAAAAAAAGTATAGGTTTAAATCTCATTTGTGGCAAAACTCTTTGGAGTCATAACCCGCGAGTGGATACCCGCACCGAAGACTTCATCACTCACCCTCGTTGTGTCAGGAATTTATAAAACGAATTACTTGTCCGACGAGGAATTTTATTCTGAAGATCAGATTATCTCTTTGTGTAATGACCCAAATAGTTGTCTATCACTGATGCTGTTGATCTTAGTCTAGATACAAAAATAGAATATATGACATTGTTGCACATGTCAGAAACATCATGTATGATATTGTTCCATTTTATTTGTTTTTCAGTCAAGGAATATATGACACTGGTTGTACTTTATCTGTTTCAGTCTAGGAATGTGCGACAGTGTTGCACAATCTATATCAGACATTCGCAAAATGACACTGTTTTACGTCATCTTTGTCAGACAAAGATTGAATGACTTCGCTGCGCAACGAACGTCAGACTTGTAGAACTAAAAGAAAAAGAGAATGTAACAGTATGGTATTTACTCTGAGGTAGCCACTTGGTATGTTGTATATATTACTCTAGTTGCAAAATTAGAAAAAAGTAATATTACTACTTAACCCCAAAAAGTTTTTTGAAAACAATTTTATCATCAGGAATAAGCCACTTCCGTAAATCTGACTGCTTGGGGGATTATGTGCAATACAGATTTGAACAAACAAAGAGAGGACGCATCAGCAGACGATGAAATCCAAAATTCCAATAGATTTATTAAATAGACGACAAGAATGGTCTCAAAGTGCTACAGAACATCAAACAGATGACTGGATAGGTGGAGTAAAAATAGAAACAGAATGTCAGAAACAGCGACTGTTGCACAGAAAGCAGAATATGCCCAATATTTGTCCACTTGTTTTACTTTCCATTCGTTTTAATGACAACCCAGACGTCCCAATCCTTTCAGCTCTCTACCTTCACTCTCTCACGACAAAATAACCATGATGGCGGCAGACACCCCGCAGTAAATCAAGTTAACGCAAACCCGGAGAATCGATTGGCCGGTTCCAGACGAGGATGCAAGTAGGGCACAAAGGAAAGGTTGTTGGTCCACACATTTGTCACAGCAAAGGGCGCTATTTTGTTCACAAAGACACTATTACAGAAGACGCCTATCTCCAACAAGACTGAACATTTTAATTTAATTTTCATTCAGTGGCATTGTTTAATTTCATTTTAAAACCGAACTCCGGGAAGAGTGCATTCATTTATTTCTCTATTAACTCCCTACGGAGTATAGCTCCATCACTGCAGCTGGTACCCAAGATGTCTGAACCAAAGCATTCATGTGCTCTTTTAGCAAGTGTTTCTGAAGCAACTTGTTTAACACGGTGAGGTTGCCTGCCCTTTGCACAAATTTATGTTAGCCGCCTCTCGCGACATTCACGAGGGAGCAACAGGGATATTCTTTGTTTGTGTCGTCATAGACCCGGGGAAATACACGGGCCAGAAATAGTACATCATCATCGTCATCATCATCATCATCATCATCATCATCATCAGCTTCATCATCATTATCTTTCTACTCCCTGTGGAACACATACACACTCCAAGTCTTCCTGCCCTGTGCCATCCACTTAAGTCTTCTTTATCCATTTCATATATGTTCTAGTTCTCTTCTAGAACGTCCAATTAGCTAATCGGTTATAGCGCTTGCCTCGTGTGACCAAGTTACTGGGATCTGGGATTGAAATCTGGCAGCATCGTGCTCCACTCTACCCATCTGTAATTGGGTACTAGACACTGCTCAAGGGTGATTGAAGGCAAAGGCAGTGAGGAAGAAACTGAGCAGCCCCTATCTCATAAAGCTGGACCAAGTGTAGTAAAGTATAGTTAACAACCTTAAATATTCAATGTTACTACCCAGTCAAATATGCACTATACGTATGTCGCATGTGTATGTATACCTTTATATACACACATACACACACATCATATATAAATATAAATATATAAATATAAATAAATAAATAAAAATAAATAAATAAATAAATAAATAATATATATATACATACATACATATACACATATACATACATACATACATATATCATACATACACGCAAACACCAATATTTTTACAGTTCCGAGTATGAAGGTTAGTGTTTGGTTTGGCCAGTGACGAGAAGATATAGTTGAACTATTTATAATTTATAATATAATAATGTCATAACGTCTAACATTTACAGACCTGCCAGCAGTCATTACGCAAGCCGTGATGACAGCACGTATAGATGTTAAGTTACGAGAATGCAAAATATGTGATTTTTATTAACCAACACGACATGACGTTTATATATTTGAAGTGGTTCGAATCTTTGACGTTCAAAATCTCTGTTTGACTGATAGTAAATAAGTGAAACTGTCCATGATTCTCCCTTGCGTGGTCCATTTTAATCTTTCATGGTTTGACCGACATTGCTGTAGACGATATTATTATATAATAACTATGCGTAATGTTAAATAATGTGGAAATTACTTCACTAAAGTAAGCAAAATAATCAACTGAGAAATTAAAGGGACATGTGTCAAGTAGTGAACTGTGATTTGCCAATTCAATCATGGCGTTTCTTCAAACAACTAAGTCATTAACAAGGTCGAGTAAACTAGCTAGTGTTTAATTTTACACATGGCAAAACATTTAAATCTAACAGTTCATGTTTTGTACCGACATAACCGATTGTGACTATACGCCTTTGAATTAAGTTCCTTGGAATACAGTAACGGATCAAAATGGGTCCCTATAATCTGCTCTTTTCCTTTGCTTGTATTTTTTTTTCTTTTCAATTGTATCCTTTTAAGTGTCATGCCAACTAATTTTTGCTGGACACCCTGTACGTGGAAAAAAACAAAAAACAATCACGTATCAGAACACAGGTCAGATAACGTAGCAGTCTGCTCCACTCCGCTAGGACCAGTTCCAACTTGAAGCAGACTTAATAAAGTGTGGTCTAACTTGATCGCATCAAATCATTTCGTTTGATGACTGATCGACACGACTGTTCCCGCGGGGCGGGAATGAGACTGGTCACACGGATGATGATGATGATGATGACATAACCAGCGGCCATGGGACAAAGCCCTTTGGCACTGTAAAGCTGGGGTGTCTGTGGACTTTCCTACCAACCCGGTCAGAAGCTAATCAGCATCATAGCTCCTTCCCATCCACAGAGGGTTCGTTATGCAGAGCTTTCTTGCAACCCCAGGAAGTTCCTAGACTCTCAGACATTCTACACCAGGCCCACTATGGCGTGTGTGCGCTGTCAAGAGGTTTGAGCCTCCCTACCCTGCAGAGGAGGTCATAGCTTCCGAACGATCACCGAGACAACCATCGATTAGGGCTTCTGAGGCGGTCAGTCAACTGCCAGTAATGGGCTTTGTTAGACTGCTTAGGCGTGTGTACCTTGCCCCGAGGGGGCTCTAGTGCCACAGCCACCACCCCTATCCGCCCGGGGACGTGCTGCGGTGGCGAAGCCACTGCATTTACCGGTCTGCCGAAAAGACGCCATCTGGCACACGGATAAGTCTGGCCTGGTAAATACTAAGAGGGCAAGGTGACAGGAGTCCTAGATTGCAAGTGAACATTTTGTCCACCGGTCAACGGTTAGACCTGTACATATTTTCGGGGGAATATACAAGGTATTTATGTCGTCGGCTCTTGCTGGATGGTATATTTCATTTTAGATTTCCTCAATTCTCATTCATTTCTCTACATTCACAAGGATCAATGACGCTATAAGCAGAAAGGAAACGCAGTAGGCAGACAGACTTACAGACAAATAGAACAGAGAGAGACATGTAAACAGATAGATAAACAGACAAACTAATTAATAGACATGCCAATAGACAGACAGACAAACAAACAGATAGACAGGTAGGCAGAGAGATAAACAGACAGACAGGCATACAGAAAGTCAGATAGACTTGCAAGCAGATAGAAAAATAGAAGGACGAACGGTAGAAAAACATCAGATAGCTAGACAAGCAGATCCACAGACAGACAGACAGACAGACAGACAGACAGACAGACAGACAGACAGGCAGGCAGACAGAAAGACAGACATATAGATAGATAGATAGATAGATAGATAGATAGATAGATAGATAGATAGATAGATAGATAGATAGATAGATAGATAGATAGATAGATAGATAGATAGATTCAGTCACCACCGCTAGTAATGTCGTGCATTTCTCCACATTATCTATCCTACATTTATAAACCATATTTGCATGCATGTTATCATTTATGTTTAGAAGTGTAGTAACATTTTAAAGCTGTTGCAGATTTCAGAAATAGCCCAGCAACCCCTGTAATGGCTGATCTCAATCCGCCATGACGGTATTGAATTTCCATTGACCCAGGCTCTGAGAACAAGTTTTTGGTCATTATTATTCCCAGTCTGGTTTTGCCCAGACGTGGTCGCCATTTAAAATTGAGTCCCGTCTAAATTTAAAATGGGCGTCGAAAAAATGAGGAGGAAAGAATTCTACAGAATTTTCACAGGTACACTAGCATAGCTCGAGAAAAGAAAATGTATTTCGTATATTTCCTGTATGCATAACAAGATACACAAAAATACGAAATTAAAACACGAATCAAACAGATGAAAGACGGAATGATGATCTCAGAATGAAAGAATATGTACTGATGTGCAACTATGTTGTTGAAATGACAATTCGTTAGACTTTGCTTGATCTGACATTATTTCTATTGAGTATATTAATCTTTGTTGTACTTATTTCTGTTTTGTTATGTGATATATTCAGCATGTTTCGTAATGTGACACTGGAAATATTCATTATGTTTGATTATGTGACTTTGGGTATATTCAATATGTTTCGTTATGTGACATTTGATATATTCAATATTTTTCGTTGTGTGACATTTGATATATTCAATATGTTCAGTTATGTGACATTTGATATATTCAATATGTTTCGATATGTGACATTGGATATATTTAATATGTTTCGTTATGTGACATTAGATATATTCAATATCTTTCGTTATGTGGTGTTGGATAAACTCAATATGTTTCATTATGTGATATTGGATATATTCAACATGTTTGGTTATGTGACATTTGACATATTCAATATCTTTGGTTATGTGACGTTGGATATATTTAGTATGTTTCGTTATGTGACTTTCAACAATTTCATAAATTTTTTTCATAAGCTACTACCCCAGCCTAGATAATCTACACGAAGAATTAAACATAAAAACCTAGAATTTAAGTGACCAAATCCATGACCTGAAGGCGACTGAAAACCTTCGCTTAGTGGAACATTAAAGTACACCGGAAATACTACCTCGGTTCGCCACTTCCACCCCCCCCGCCACCCCCACCCCCGCCCCCCCCCCCCCCCCCCCCCCCCCCCCCCCCCCCCACCCACCACCGCCGCGCCCGCCCCCCCCCCCCCCCGCCCCCCCCCCCCCCCCCCCCCCCCCCCCCCCCCCCCCCTTTCAATAGTCCATTGCAGAAGGCAAAGAATGCCAAACACAAAGCCCGAAGGTTGAAAAAAAAAAAAAACCCAGAAAAAAAACGGCCTCTGCTCTAAGTTAGGGATGGCAAATGAATTAAGAAAGGCAACTGGTCTTCCCACCTCATATAACTGTACCTAGTCTAAGTAAGGTCTCTAAGTAATATTTGTTCGTCTATATATATGTCTTTTTGTGTACATCGCACTTCCTCACTTTTTCTGTTCTTCTTCAATGTGTTCAAACACCTCTGGCTCGTCTTGCTTTCTGCCCTTCCTATGTCTTTGTTTAGCCTCAGCAGATATTTGCTGCCTTCCCCTCTGCATATCACTACGATTTTTCATTTCTTTCTTTTCAGTTTATTAAAAGTAGTTCCCATGACGTCATTCGGGTTTTTTTTGGGGGGGTGTGGGGGGTGTGGGGGGGGGGTCTTTCAAATGGACGCTTGTTTGGTCTTGTACTTTTCATAATAAAGAAAATAATAATATAGATTTTCTTTGTCTCTCTGAAATAATTCTTTCGTTAGACGCGTCAGAGCTCTCGAAGTTTGTCTGGCTTTGGGATTTGGATAATCAATGGCTGCTGATTGGCAGAGGTTTTTTTTTGTTGTTGTTGATGTTGTTATTTTTCTGTATTCGCCTTTGTTCAATAGGTCCACATGCACTGACTTGTAACTGTTATTTAATGTTTTAAACACAGTATATTCATATACAAACAATATGCACACATTCGTATAACAATCAAATGCACGCCCATATTGATCATTTACACAAACACGACAAAAAATATCGGATGACCTTTTTTACAGTAACCTTATGTCACTCACTCACTTTCTCTCACAGAGAAAGGAAGAGTGGGAGAAGGAACACCTACATTAATAATCATCCTTATCCTTCAGCACCCGCTGGAGCATAGGTCTTCAACAGATAGTTCCAAGCTCTTTTTTTTAAATGGAAGTTCTGCTTGGTAAATTATTTTTTTTTTGGGGAAGGGGGGGGGGGGGGGGGGGGGGGAGGGGGGGGCTAGGCGCTAGGTACAAAGTCCGTCGGTTATTTTGGGCGCACATCCAAATATACTTCCAAGCCCTCCTGTTCTGTCCCATCGGTTTTAATGTCATTCTGTGTCTACTTTATTTCTTTACTTCTGTCTCCACTTCTGTTATTTATGTATTTTTTGTTCTCCCTCGATGTCTCACAACCTGTGGATTCCAAAACAAGGCGCGTCTTGTAACGCTATGGAAGTTTCATGAATGTGTGTCATACCACTGAACCACTCGCTAGCGTTAACACTCATTAATACAGACAATATATACTGTACTTCACATCTGCCTTCTTATTTTCTCATCGCCGCTTAGAGAAAGATATGAGCCAGGGAACAACAAAACAACTACATATTTTAAAAAAAAATGACAGGTTTAAAAGAGCAGAACACGTCACATGACAGAGGTCAGACACAGAATCAAAAAATCTGTTCTACAGTTTTGTGTGTTAGTAAAATAACAGGTAAAGGTAGTCTCATAGGAGTTACTGCCGTAGTGGAGGGAAGTGTTAAGGATTTCACAATACTAGGTCCAGCATCGAGAGGTGGGGTGATCAGTTTTCATTTTCCTTCCCTAACTGAGGAACAGAGTCAGGAAAAAGAAAAATATTGTCACAACAACAAACTAGTACAACCAGACCTGGCATTGGAAGGAACCATAGGCCGCGAGAAGGATCTAGAGAGGAAAGAAAATCCGAGAAGGTCAAGGATGACGCCACAGCAGCTGGAAATTCATAGACAGACCTAAATAAAATGTCCCGAGAAACCGGTCCAGTATGAAAACTGTATCTTCACCAACATCTTTATTACATTATTTACCTGTATGCCTCTTGTTGAGCACAGAACCATGACTGTCGGAGTTGCCAGGTAACCTGGACCAAAGATTCTATGTGCTCATGCAGCGGTACGTTTTGTAGTTATACTTTTTCACATCATGAAGTTTCTAGCCCCAGCATAATCCCACATTCGTTGCCTTTTACGACATGCCTGAATTAGGAATCGGCCCGTTCTTTGTTTATCTCATCATAGAACTAACTATACGTGGCATAATGCTCCATGTTCTGTGGTAAAGAAAGTGAATGAATGGATGATAATGATGATAATGATGATTATGAGTATAATGATGACAATAATGATGATAATAATGATGATAATGATGATGATGATGATTATAATGATCATGATGACAATGATAATGAGGATGACAATGATGGTAATAATGATGATTATAATGATGTTACTACGGATGTTGATGATAATGATGATGATAATAATGATGATAATAATGATGATTATCATAATGATCATAATGATACTGATAATGATGATGATAACGATAATGATGATGATAATGATGATGATGATAATGATGATGATAATGATGATGATGATAAGCGAATGGACACAAACAAAAACATAAAGATGATGCAAGTAATTCTAAAAACAGAAATGCATAAACTATTTCTGTTTTTTTAACCACACTCTCTTCTTCTTCCATCAGCCTAATTCCTCCCAGCCTCCCTCACTCGCCATGTTCATAACCAGAGATTTCAGTTATGACAGAACTGGTTATGTGAGGTCGTATTTAGAAAACCCACGTCGGGCATACGACGTAATACCTCTGAGTGATTAGCTTCTGTCGTGGCATTTTCCTTGGGGATGACCTCCAGTGCTCTCCGAACCGGGTCACAGAAAACATTATTTGAGGATGGAGTGTAGTCGATAATTTTATTGATGACACTGTTGTTTCTGTTGTTATTTTGTTGTTGATATTCTTGCTTTAAGAGATGTTTGTGCTCAGGTTAACATGGTTTTAATAATAGCAGCAGCAGTAGCGACCAGTGGCGTATTAAGAGGAGGGTGCGTAGGGGAGGTCCGCCCCGGATGACAGCCAGAAAAGGGGCGGGCCACTGGGCACTTTTACGATAGTAAAAAAAGGTAAAGGTTGTCCCATAGCTGATACTGCTGTAGGGGAGTGAAGTGTTAGAGACTTCACCATACTAGATCCAGCATCGAGAAATGAGGTGACCAGCTCCCTTCCTCGCTACCTTTTCCTTCCTTAACTCAAAGTCAGATACCAATTTACAGCTGGGCAGACTGGAACGTGTCGGTACCAATATTCGAACCCGGCACATGTGCCGACAGAGACCAGAGTCTAACCACTCTGTCAATATTACATTAGTACTTACTGTTAAAAATATACTTTACAAACTTATTTCTTCATTAGCTGGGGGTGGTGGCCAGATATATGTTCTCCGGGCGCTAAATACTTCTGTTACGCCCCTGATAGCAACAAAACTCCTGGTCACAGTGCAGTCTATAATAGTTTAAAAAATTGTTACGAGCATGATGGGAGTCTGTGAGGACAAAAACAGAAGGAATATGACCAACGCTCCCTCAGGCATGTCGTAAGAGGCAGTTAATATGACGCTATACATAAGGCTGGCAACATCATTGTGTAAACATAAATTGCTACATAAACCACTGTTACATAAACCACTGTTACATAAACCACTGTTACATAAACCACTGTTACATAAACCACTGTTACATAAACCACTGTTACAAGATCACATGAATACATTAATGACAGCTTCCTGTCAGGGTACAGATGATACATCAGTGGTCCCATGCTCCATAACGAACAAAAAACGGGAAAAGATAAGTTAGAAGTTAAAAATGTCATTAAAGGTAGTAAATTCTCTTTGCTATTCCCATTTGAATAACTTATTATCTACACCTTCCATTGTAGCAAAATTCATCGTCTCTGGTTATTGATGTTCATTGTAGCAAAACTCGTCGTCTCTGGTTATTGATGTTCATTGCAGCAAAACTCATCGTCTCTGGTTATTGATGTTCATTGCAGCAAAACACATAGTCTCTGGTTATTGATGTTCATTGCCGCAAAACATCGTCTCTGGTTATTGATTTTCATTGCAGCAAAACTCATCGTCTGTGGTTATTAATTTTCATTGTAGCAAAACTCATCGTCTCTGGTTATTGATGTTCATTGTAGCAAAGCTCATCGTCTCTGGTTATTGATGTTCATTGTAATATTAGTAAAGCTTGTGTCCCCAGGGGTCCCCAGGGGTCGCTGATGAACAAAAGATAGAATAGGACAGCGGCTTCTTTAGGGATAATACAAGTTTGCACATAGCACCATCATCATGTAAAACAAATTGATACACAAACCACAACAGCAAGAATGCGTGAATGCCGTGGTTCAGCCGTCCTGCAAGGTGACCAGATAGTTACATGCTCCACGTGCAGAGAAGAGAAAAGTTAATTTGAGGATTAATACTGCTCTGTCGTTACTTGTTTTAGCTGTTCACCTTTCTGCTCCCCAAGGTGCATAGGCCTTCATCAAACGTCTGCCAAATCCTCCTGTCGCGTGCCAGCACCTTCAGGCTGTCCATGTCTTTCTCATCATTTTCATTCGTGTATCCAGTTCTCTTCTTCGTGTCTTTCCGGACTACCTCGGCTCTACATTTCGTGGAAGAAAAAAAAACCCTACTTGAAAACTCTTTTTGCCACAACTGATACGAAAAGGTGAACTGAACCCAAACCTTTCTTTTGTGTAGGAGCATGAAATGCTGCTATCCTACCACATGTATACTGGTTGCAGGATACAGAATGTCCCTTTCTATGAACGAGTAATAATACTAATAATAGTAACGATAATAATAACCATAACAGCAAGAACACCAACAATGCCAGTAATACTATAAGAGAATGACAAGCCAAAAAAAAAAGCCCCCAAAAAACAAAACTTACAAATTGTATAAATACAACAACATGAGCCAAAAGAAATGATTCAAATGGAAAATAAAAACAAAGACCGTTATAAACTAATACTAAAACGGAAATTAAAAGGAAAACAAGGATTAAAAGCAAAGCAACAGGCGCCAACTACCAACAACAAAATGATTATACTGAAAATAGCCAAGAAATAAACAAACAACAAATCCTGCTATTCATTACCTATTACCAAGTACAATAAATTGCACAAAACATGAAGTAAATAACAGAACATGGAAAATAAAGTTACACTGAATGCCCTAATTATAACCGACAATTAGGTTGAACAGGGCAGACTTTCTGTCGAGTTGGTGGATGCGCGGAGGTTAATGAAGCTCGTTTGATGCTATTCCGTTCTCATTGCCGCGTCATTCCGAAGAAAAAAGACATGAAAAGCAAATAAACCTTCAGTCTATATTCCTGTATTTCACAAGAAGTCCGAACCAGAAAAACTGGAATACATTTTTACAACGGGAAAGTAGGAAGGGAAAAGGTACTAGAGTACGACAAAGAGAGAAGATTCAGTTTGCCATCGTGATCTGGCAAAAGGTCAACAACAGAACTAATGAACATCACTAGGGACAGGAAGTTGTGGACATTACTCACGCCACCTGGAATGATACTTGAAGAAGTCCGGTTTGTTTTTAACTTTCGGTGATCAATAAAAGCAACAATGATATCAACCGTGACAGTCATATTAGATCAAATGACCTCAGCATCGCTGAGTGAGTGTAGTTGTTCCGATAACATTTTAAGTGCCTTCTATTTGACGTGATTAGTCGCACGGGGCATACCAAGTGATCTTGTATTTATGTCTTCTTGTTTGCTTTCAGCTATTTCTTTAGTGTTAACCTTGCTATCGATCTCACTCTCAACATGGATGTCTATCTCACTTTCATCGTGGATGTCTATCTTACTCTAGTCCTGGATGTCTGTCTCACTCTCATCCTGGATGTCAATCTCAATCTCATCCTGGATTTCTCTCTTTCAAGCTGGATGTCTACTTCTCTCTCATCCTGGATGTCTATCACTCTCAACCTGGATGTCTATCTCACTTTCAATCTCACTGACTATATTACTTTCTACCTCACTGTTTATCTAACTCTCAACCTGGCTGTTGTCACAGCGTTATTTCGCAGTGCATTTAATGTCTTGTGTTCGTTGAAAAGCCAGTCGGAAGAGGCCGAGGTTAGCCGAACTGGTGGGGCATGTGACTACCGGAAGTCGGGAAAAAAGGCGCAAAATTAATCAGTGAGAAGTGAGTCTCTTGTCCGGGAAGGACGTTTTTCCCTTATGCCAGCGAGATCGCTGTGTGGTCTATATTGTAAGACTGTAAACTGAGTGCCTGCCATGTTTTCGGACCTTGGTGATAATTACGTTGTTAAGTCTAGAGCAGTGAAGGGTCTAGATCGTATTGTCTACAGGCCGTAGTTTGATAAGATGTCGATGATTTTGAGTGTGTCATTGTCATAGTTTTGCCGCTCTGGTGAGCGATATTTATAGCAGCCATTTGGGGTATAGTTTGTACCTTCGTGTATGGAGGTGATAGTTTAAGCTGCTAAGGCAGGTTTACAGTGGTTTTCTCATTATTGTATATGATGCGTTTTATGGCCGTGTGAGGCCTTATTGTGTGTGTATATTTATTAAAGGGAAGTACCTGTTGAAGGTGTTTATTACTTTTGTCAGCCATTGTTGTGTGGTCATACCCTTAGAAGGGCGAGCCTATAGTTGTTATTATAAACCCACACAGCAGCGGTGTAACCCGTGGGGTGTTCTCCATGATAAGTGGTTCCTGACAGCTGTCTATATCACTCTCACCCTGGATGTCTATCTCACCCTGAATGTCTTTCTCACTTTCACCCTTGATGTCTATCTCACTTTCACCCTGTGTCACGCTTTGATTGAAATTGTCTGCCCTTTAGTCTAATTGGCCTTTATGAATTCTTTCTATCTCTTGGCTACGCCTACTTTTCTGTCATTCTTTGCTCTTAGCAGCTGTAACAAAACGGGGCAACCTCTATCGATCTTTGGTTCTCTCCGGCAGTATCGGTACATTCGTGGTACTGATTTTTATTAGGTGCTGTCAACTATAGCACTTTTCTGTCTGTCTTTCTTTATTTGTCTGCTAAGTAGCAGATATGTGATTTTATCAAATCTCCCTGTAGGTGATAACTATCACAGTTGTGACACTCCTTGCAAATATGTCACCGGTTTGTTACCTGGTCATCCCAGCCTATTAAGATAGTCGCCGGCGCGTTTAGATTGAACCGCCGATAAGACGACATTGCCGCCTGTGTGACACGGGTTGGCAGACAAATGTGATGTAATTGCTTCCGGTACTTGGTTAAAAAGTAATCTTGGATTTATTACATGTTAGACAATATGAGTTTACAAATGTGTTTGTAAGAGTGTATACAAAGCATCAGATGTCCATATATGGTAATACGTGACCTTTGCATGCACGCACCTTATTTCACGTGGGACTATTTTGAAATATTACAGCCTATCCTGCATGATTTGAAATGATTGGATCTTTCTAATTAGATTCATAACATCACTGGAGGGAATATAGGCTGACAATTTCACAGTTTTATTTCTCTGTGATTTGCACGCTCGCCAAGACATCAGACCTTCGCCAGATGAAGAACTAGATTCATAATTTATAATTGTTATCCGCACCTTTTATTGGAGAACCAGATAAGACTTATAAAGCACAGGAAATCTCTTTCAAATTTCAATAAGGAACAACCGGGACTAGGAAATTGAAGAAACACGGAGTCAGAAAAGGCAATCTATGTTAAAATTAAAAGAAATCCCAGACACGTGTTGTAAGAGAACGATTCATCTCTTTTATTCATTTGTGTGACATGTCTGTAGCCAGGATTGGCGTAAGTTGGACTTACATTTCATATTTTATTACTAACCTGTGAACTATCATATATATGTATATATTACCATGAGAATTTTATTGTGTGAAACTCGCTATTGGATGTCAAAGTCATTTGAGGCTGGCAACCTCAGTATCTAGAATGGTGATTCATGAACCACCACTGCACATGCTGGTGATTGCTTTATTGATAGTTTCGTAAAGAGAACTAAAAGCATAAAGTAGTTTCAGGTTCCCTATGGAACAGGGAGGGAAAGATGAAAAGAAATGATGTACATTCTAAGCATAAGACTTACATTTTCAAAGCAGTGTAAATGTCCCTATAAACATATTCACTTTAAAATTAATGTAAAGTTTCACGCTTTAAACCAGTGTAAATGTCCATGGGAAAATATTCATATTAATTAATAGAAGTTTCAAACTTTTCCACAAGTGTAAATGTAAATGAAACCCGAATGAATTTATATTGTGAACACTTTTCAAACAGTGGTGATGTAAATGTAAAACATATTATATCTGTACGTTTAACCTTTTTCATTTAAATGCAATGTAAAGCTAAAGCTATTCAGTTTAATTGTAAAGGAAGTTTTATCCTGAGGGATTAAATTTAATTCTCATCGAGGTTAAACTCTTGAGTTAAGTGGGATGGTGAAATAAAAGAGGGGGGACACTTAACTGTGTCGGAGAACGCCATACTCAGAAGAGCGTTCTTTTCTATTCTTCTATCACAGTTATTGGTGGTACCAGCAGAACGTACTATTTCTGGAACAAGACGGGATCAGTGGCCTACGCTTTAAGACAACGAACACACTGTGTAGACTTTCCTTGAAGTTTCTCGGAGACGAGCTACACCCGGCAACCTTGACCAGAGACGAGTGATCAGTGTGAAAAGACAGAACCGTCATTGGCAGCTAAGTTCAAATATATGCTGCCATCTGAACTTTCTTACCCTTTTTGCAATCCCCAAATACGAGGATGATAGTTTTTTTCTTTATCCATAACCATTCAAAATATTTTCAAATTGTTAAATCTGAAGTGATTATTAAATTTTGTTTTTTGTAATGTTACAAAATTAACTTCGATTTGATCATTTTAAAGTTACTGCATGTTTGTCTCAGTCAATTACTACACACATTCTAAACAGAGCTATACTTGAATAAGAGAATTCCACTGAGTAAATCAGGGGTGGGGGCTTAACCAAATGATAAATAAGTGCTTAAATTCTTCACAAAAGGGGTCGGCAGGTTACAGAATTAACGTGCTTAGCGACAGCCAGCATTGTTTTCGCTTACCTGAATTTCTTGTGAAGACTCCCATGTGATAGAAGCTTTACTACTCTTCTATCTACATTTCTGCCAAGAGTAATCTTGTGTACAAATAGACTCCACTGAAGCATATATTAGATACTCTTGAGTTTGGTCACTGTTGGACCACTACTGCAAAGCAGGGAGGCAATACCGTCACAGCAGCTCGAATTATGTCTTTGTTACCTGTCAATCTCGTAAGAACCAAGCTATTCCCACCCTTTCGCACGTGCAAAGCGGCGTTTCGGCTCTTAGTCTTTTATGTAGGCATTCTTTGGGAAATCTGCTGGCACCCTGTCCCTTTGATTTTGCCGCTCTCGGTTTCCTTCCCGAAACGTAGAACGGGGAAGGCGGCATTTTGCCTACAAAATCTTTTATTTTGCGAGCGGCTAGCTTGTGCGCTCTCTTCTTCCCCGTTGGCACGGGAAACTGCTCTATCCTTTTATGACACATAAGGAAGGGAAACCCGAGGCCTGTAAACAGTAAATTAATATTAGACAAACATAAAGGTATGTTGCGCTACTTCTTTATTTCTTACGAGCGCCTGAAAACATACCCTTATGTTTGTCTAATATTAATTTTCTATCCTTTTATGTCGGGCTGTCATCGTGTTTCATCTCGGTCGGACGGCGAAACGCTGGCCGATCTTCTGGCAACTTTTCTTACTATAAAAGGGCAGGTCTCTATCACCCTTCACCAGTTGTCTCTCAAGAGGTTTTTTTTGCTATAGTCCGTTCGGAAATTCGTGCCCACAGAAAGCGTCAATTTTCTCCAAAACTGTTTGTTGTATGAACATGAATTTTTGATTGCAGTCTTAGACTTTCCATGCAGTTAAGATTTTGCAATCATTACATCCACAGCTGTCGCGAAATTTGCAAAACGGCGATTTTCTTTGATCTTCTTGAAACATTTGCCTAAATCTGCCCGTAACATTAATTCTTACAGTAAATCACAACATTTGTGCGACAAGACGGTTCAAAGGCGTCTACTAAATGTGTGATTGGTTGTTCACGTGATTTTGATACGAGGAATGATGTTCTGATAATGAACCATGATAGCAGTAAATCATCAGGAAGCTATGACGAATCGTAACTGTTTATGTGTTATTATAGATTGGCATATGAAATTAGTTTATCACAAACGAAGGAATGCGATCGACGCGCCTCATTCCGAATCGGTCGACTCCAATAAGTTCACAACAGTTATTGGTTGGATAAACTGCAAGCCATCTCGCTGCCAGTAATCTTCTTCTTCCTGTAGCACGTGTTCTTCACATTTAGCCCAGTACTCTGTGTCTATTCGTGAAAGGGCCTCACGAGTCATGTCTTTAACATCGCACATGTTAAAAGTGATGTTCTGGGCGGCCACTTGCCCTTTAACTCTAGCCCAAACCAGCTCTATTGGGTTAAGGTGAGAATGGTAAGGTGGGAGTCGAAGAGAAACATGACCCTGTGTTACGTGCAGTCTTTGATATCTTACAATATTATACATAGGTAATTTTTTAGTGCTTAAGGGAAAGTCATTATTGAGTTACTTCCCTTGAACTCCGCGGATAAATACATTTTTACTGCGATTTATTCGTTGTTTGGGTAATAATAGATTGTTCTTGCTTCAGAATATCTATGGCCTGAATTTATGTGTATTGTTTGTCTGAGTAGGACAAGTCTGTCTTATATCTGTATATCTTTACATATCTAGGTCGAACTATATGTTCTGTTGTCTCTAGAGAGGTCAAAGGCTATTCGGCGGATGTGTCGCTTGAGTGGGGTGATTTGGCTTCGTCCTGATAGGGAATGTGTGTGTTTTGCTATGTCGGCTTGATGCCTTGAAAAAGTGATCTCAGTGGTTTTGGGGAAAGTGATAGTCGTCTAGACCTATCGTGTATGCTTTACCCCAGTGTTTATTCATCTTGCCAAGGAATGGCAGTTTCATATTCCCTCTACCAAGGTAATCAAAGATACTCTTATGAACTCTCGATCGAAGCCACCATTGTCGATAATTACGATTTGAATGTTTAAGAGAATATATTTGACTCGATGAAAAACGACTTCGATTCCTAGCAGCACTATATTCTGTAGAATGCAGTCTATTGTTCATGACCAAATCTACAGAGCAACGAAATGTTGTATGAATGACTAACTTTAGAACAGATTCATTATCTGTATTCAAACGTGAGTGACAGTTCACGAGTGGAGCCATCTTGGAACCAAAACATGTAGGACTTTCAAGAAGAGAAAAGGGATGCCCGTATTATCGCTTGATCAGTCCAGAGATCACTGCTACACATGAGAACCCATTGGTAGCGGTTCAATATTATTATATGGAAAAATATGTGCTGAACATTATGTTGAAGAATCGTTGCTAAACGAGATTAGGTTTAGAAGTCATCTGAAATATTGTTTACAAGCTGACGTGCTCAGTCAGTGACGTCAGATGATATAGGTATGGGCGATACTGAGTGCTTGGCTATTGACAGTCCATTATACCATTATTCTACATGAGTGCCCATGTAACATTGCAAGACCATTTGTCCACTGTACTATGATGTATTATGGCAACCTGTGATTTGTCACTATCTGTGCTGTCGAGTGTGTACGTCCAATTAAACTTTAGAAAAGGTACACAGTCGTTGGTGTCGATGACTTCCGGTCATACATGAGTGTGAGAAGAGAACATTTGTCAACAACACGAACCCTTATCATCATTCGCACATTATACACTCCATCCATGTCTACACAACACTGCGTAGGTCAAGTTGACATTCCATACACTACAGTGGGGCAGGCAACACCATAGGGATCTTGTCAACTGATGATGATAGACGCCTGTCTTCCCGCCTAGGAGTGTTCTGGTGTACTTTATCAACATATATTATATCCAACTAAATATCAACTTTATCACCCTGCTCTTGGATGATTTTATCAATCAGATACACTTTTGTCTTATTCCTCTGTCTCACAAGCTGTAACAACTCTGGTTTTAAATAGCTGTTGTCAGCGAAGATATTTTCATTCACAAGCCACCTCCTGATTTCGTCTTTCGTGCTTGCCGAAGTGGGAGCTTTATCCTCCTGCGCTAGAACATTATGATAGGACGCATTATCTATCACCAGGCAAGACGGTCTATCTAGAGTCGGGAGGAGTGTATTCACTATCCAATCTCGAAAAATTTGCCCATTCATTTCACTGTGGTAGTCCCTACCATCTACAGACTTTGATAGAAAAATAAGCTCTGCATCACGGACAAGCCCATTCTGTCTCTCGGCAACTCCACCTTTTACTCACCCAGTTCTGGGGATGCCACAGTCCACCATAATCTTACTGTTCATGCTACTATTCGTGATCTCATCCAAGATAACTTCCTTCCTTCTAGTGCCATGTCTCTCCATATTCTTGATAGTAGTCTAGGTAAACCTTCCTTCTACATGCTTCCTAAGGTTCATAAAATTGACAATCTAGGTCGACCTATTGTTTCAGACTGCTCTTGTCCCACTGAACGTATCTCTGATTTCCTGGATAGTATTTTGCAACCATTAGTGGCCAATCTACCTTCCTATCTTAAGGACACCACCCATGCTATCACTACTTTTGATTCCATCCAATTCACACCTGACCACACTTACCGTCTTTTCCTTTTGGATTTTTGTTCGCTTTATACTTCCATTCCACACTCTGATGGCCTTAAAGCACTACAATTTTTTCTCGACAGACGCACTGACCTTACTTTTAGCACCGGCTCTCTTCTTCGCCTTGCGGAATTGGTCCTCACTCTCAACTCTTTTGAATTCAATGGCCAGTTCTTTAATCAAATTAGTGGCGTTGCTATGGGCACCAAAATGGGCCCGAGTTATGCCTGCCTCTTCATGGGTCACTTTGAATATTTGGTGCTTCAAAGTTACGATGGACCATTACCTGAGTTTTACCGTCGCTATATCGACGATGGTATTGGTGAAGTCAACCTCCGTAGATTCATTGACTATGTTGGCAATTTCCATCCTGCAATCAAATTCACTTCTCAGATTTCTACCACTTCAGTTAACTTCCTTGATCTCACTGTCAATATTACTCCTACTGGCCTTACAACCTCTGTCTTTTATAAACCTACTGATGCTCATGGTTTCCTTCTTTACACCTCTTCTCACCCTCCCAGCTGTAAAAATTCCATTCCCTACTCTCAACTTCTACGCTTACGTCGGCTATGTCACGATGAAGATGATTTCCGTGAACGAGCTCAAGAAATGCTCGAGTTTTTTTCGCCGACGTCACTATATTGAAAGAGTCTTATCTGATGCCCTTAATCGCATTAGTCCCGTCACTCGTCAGGTTGCACTTACTGCTAAACCTACTACTACATCTGACAGACTCAAACTTGTCTTAACTTTCCACCCTCACTGTTTGGCGGTGAAAACAATTCTGTTCCGTCATCTGCTTATTCTCCACTCCGATCCTGATACCAGAGAGTTGTTTCGTGATACCCCTTTGTTGGCATATCGTAAGGATAAGAATTTTAGGGATATTCTTGTGCATAGTCGCTTGAGACAAACTAGTCCTTCTCACTTTGGTACTAAACCGTGCCAACGCCGCATTTGTAAGACCTGTCCTTTTGTACTCCAAACGCAGTCAGTCTCTTTTCCGAACGGTAAATTTGTCATTGGGGAGTCTTTCACGTGCGAATCCAGAAACCTGGTTTATGCTATCATCTGCAAGAGGTGTGGCATGACCTATATTGGTGAAACTGGCAGATGTTTGGCAGACAGGTTTCGTGAGCACTTGAATGACATCCATCATGGCAAACATTTACCGGTGGCCCTTCACTTCAACAGCCCTGACCATTCAGGTAACTCTGACATTCATGTCACTGCCCTCCGTTCATGTATCGGCGACGACCGAACTCGCGTTTCGTTGGAGAGTCGTCTCATTTTTCAAATGGGCGTTTTAGCTCCTGCTGGGATGAATGTCCAGCATCATTTTGCATAATTCTGGTGGCTTCTGTCGTTATTTTCCTATCTATCCTTGCTTTTCGTTTCGTTTCCTCAATTATCAGTTCTTAGCCGTCACTAGCTCCTACGTCACTTCCGCATGACGCCTTATTTTTTCAGCCATTTTGAATGTTCCTTTCTCCGATCCAGCTAAGTGATTTTTTACGCATTTTAATATTGTTGTTCATTTATGTCTTCGTTTCGTTGATTATTTACTTTCTTGTTTCGACATGTCTTTCTGGTTTCACGATTTTCTTGCATTATTACTGTTTTCGTTTCGCTCATCACCGTGGTGTCATCTGCTTGTATCGCTTGAATTAAACATTTGACGTTATCCTCATCATCATAGACCTTGAGCGCTGGTCTGTAGTACCTATATGTAGTTCGCACGGCTAGTCCGTGGAAGGGACTGAGCGGTTGAACTGCGAAGTCCCGTGACTGTTTAGGCGGGAGTTTTTGTGACCGCTTGCAGTGTGGTTCTGGCGTTGACAGAGTGAAGTCAACGAAGGTGTTCTTTTTTGTTCGTATGATGAGCATTAACCCAAGATTCCAGTGTACACGGTAATATGATAGCCGTGTTGCCTTCTCTCAATGCCTAAGTGTTAAGGTCATTTGGAGACTGATACTTTGAATAGGCCTGTAGCTGAATATTCTTCCTGCATATGTATTCTTCCATGTGTTAGGTTATTTTGAAGGTATGTACTTTGATCGTATGAACGATGAATTGGGTGTAACAAATATTGATAGGATAGTGTACAGATAGCGTCATGAGCGCTGGTCTGTATTTATGACTGCAGTGGATGCAGCTTATGAGAGTTTTTTGCACTGTGCACGTTCTATGAGAAGTGCACCACTATTTATTGTGAGCTCTAAGAGATAGCGCTGATGATGATTTTTACTGCCGTGGAGCAGCTTTTTGTGAAGATAGACGTTGGTGCACGTTCTATGAGAAGTGCACCAAAAGTGCTATAAAGAGTCCGAGATTTGAAGGACATTGCTTTGAAGGCCAGGATTGAAGGCCAGGATTTTGTACAGGCCGCATTTGAATTAACTGCAGTAAGAAGATTATGGAGATATTATTAAGGCCAGAATTTTGTACAGGCCGCATTTGAATTAACTGCAGTAAGATGTTTATGGAGCTATTGGGATGCTATTATGAAGGCAGTCCTTGAGGGATTTACCTATTGTGCACGTTCGAATGCAGTAAGATGTATTATGGAGTAACTGGGATGCTATTATGAAGGACAGTCCTTGAGGGATTTACCTATTGTGCACGTTCGATGAGGAATGCACTATTATTCTGTAACTGAGCTCTATGAAGAAGACATTTAAGAGTCGGAGACTTATCGACTTTATAAGGCCATATTTATAACTGCGGTGAAGGCAGTCTTTAAGGGATTTTGCTATTGTGCATGTTCGATGAGAAGTGCACCACGATTTATAATGGAGCTCTGTGGGGTGTTTTGGAGCTTATGATTTGACTTACCTATGCTTTGTACTGTATGCGTAATTTTCGTCTGTGTCATCGTGACTGTGTATGTAGCGTTAATAAAAACTGTTCATTAACCATCACCAGTCGTTCTACGCTACATGGCTTCTATGTGTGTTACTGTGCTGTGACGAAAGAGTGCACCAATACACACCCACTTTGAATAGTCAAGGCATAGTGACAATAGGGACATATTTACAAATAGCCCTGAGGGGGCGTGGCCTATATAAGGAGAACACATTTACGCCTTCATCACTTATCTACCACTGGTTTCAGTTAGATAGAATTATCAGTGGTGGCCTAACATTCTAGTGGATCAGCAACCTTAGATGTATCAGTGGTATCACTTATCCACACAATATCAACAACACTAACTTTATCACTGAAGGAATCACATTCGGCGGTATCAGTGGTAGTTTCCAGTCATTGAGGGTATGGTGCCCAATACAGAAGAAGTTAATGCACAAAGGAGACAAAAGTACATTTAACATACTTGTCGGCGATATACATCAACATACAGGGTGGTTTCAATAATTTTGGAATTTAGAACCTATTTACGCCATTATCCCTGGATAACGAAAATAAGCATTAACATACTTGGTGGCCAAGACTGGTTTTATCTTCTGTTCCAGTCATTTTTGGAATTTGAAACCCGCAAAATTCGCGTTGAAAGAAGTCTCATCATTTCACGTGGTAAGATTGTTTCTACCAGACCTTGACCTGTATTTAGTGTGCCTTGTGTGTGGCGTATGCACTAACAAGTTCTCTCAGCTGTGACAGTAGTTAGCCTTGTGTAGGCGGAGCTTCGATTTAGAAGCAGGTCAGCATTACCTTTGTTATGTCGTCTTCTATGCCTACGGACTAGTATTCATATGACAATAGGAAAGAGTAGACTAGTGTCATGTTGGGAACAGATGATTATGACACATTATTCCAGCCTAAATGAGTCGGCAGTAAAACACTTCAAGCCTGTATTGACACCTGCATGGCTTACAGACAGTTTGGTGTCGCTGGTAACCTTTGATCGGTGACACGGTGATGTGTCTAATGTTTACATGCTTCCTATAACATACTTGCAGCATTCAAGTTTCAGCATTCAAGTACCAGAAGTGACAGTTAACGACGAGTTCAGTAGCGGTTCCTGTAACTTTCAACAAGGGAGTGTGCTTATGGTGTGTTGTCTGATGCTCATCAGTGGTAACAGAGAAAGAACAAGACCGTTTTCTACTTACAAGATAAGTGATTTTTTGAGTGAAAACTGTGTCTCTGTATGATGTTGTCAAGCCTTCCAATATTATTATTTATGCTATTGAGTATTCCATGTTCATAGCTTATTGTTATGAGATTTAATGCATAATTGATTGATGGCTATGTAACATAATCTTATAAGAATTATAAGTGGTTTATAAATTTTGTACACTCAGTGACTGAATCACCATGGACTGTGATACAGATCCAGAAGATATGAGGCCTATACTAGAGTTTTTAGCTAATGAAGCTGAATATGGCGAGGGATTAAAAGGCCCAGCACTAGATAGATACGTTGTTGATGGTTTTTTGTTTAATGCTGTACAAGCCATAAAGTTTTTTACTGATGATAACCCTCATTTAAATCCTGAAATGATCATGGCTAGAGATTTGGCAAAGTTGTTAGAATGTCTACGTCCGATGGTGTATGATTATACTCGGGCTAGACACAATTATATGCATAAGATTATACACAATATAATCTGCAACGACATGCAGGATGATAACAAAGAGGAATTAGAAGAGAAGGAGCGAATAAAAGTAATCAAACAGAGTGCGCTTCAGGAAAGAGAGATTATCTTGCAGGATATAGCTGAGAAGAGAAAACTACAAGAAACAGTGTCTAAACTCACAAGTGATTTGGATAAATCAAACTTGGAGCTTTCTTGTGTGAAAACAGCATTAGACTCAGAATGCAGTAGAGTAAAAGACTTGGAAGTTCAGATAGAACATATGAATAGCGTAATAGGTAATCTCACTCGGAAAGAGCAGGAAAAGAAACAAATACACGAGAAATTAAAAGTTCAAGCCAAGAAATGTGAAAACTTATGTAATGAAACACTTACTGGCTTATTGAGTGACAATGTGATTGTTAGTCACCGACTTAAAGAAAAGTATTTTGTGCCTCCCGAGAAGGTTAATGAGCTTGGGAATAGCCAGGATAGTGACACTGAGGAACTTCAGATGAACTTAACAAAGTTGAATGCAAATAAGGAAAAGGATGATAAGCAGAGGTTAGAAGAGTTAACGGTGCAGAGAAGGAAAGTGATTAAGATTGAGAGGTTACTTAGAGAAGAGAGATGTAAAGTTATGACATGTAATAACTTAAATAAGAAACTAAACCAAGAGATTACTGAATTGAGTACAAGGGTCAATGGTTTAGTGGATGTGATTTTAGGCATCAAAGATTTATCTACTACTAAGGTTGACAATAGTAGACAGAAGGTTGTTTATAAACAAGCAAAGAGCCTGCCCTATACACTCTTAGCGAATTCGAAAATGGAACATGATGGACTTAAATCTCGGCGTGGCAGATATAATTTCCCACGTACGGAAGACGCTACGTTGAAGATTAATGGCTACTGGCGTCAGACCAGCAAGGATACTTCATGTGTAATATCTAATTCTGGTAATAAATATAACAAATATCATGTTGGTAACCATAAGGATTTTATGAGTTCCACTGCTTGTCATACACAATATAGGCAGTGTGATACAGCAGATAAGCATGTTAACATAGAAAAGAATAACAACAGTTCTGGTAAAAGAGATAACCATAATGTTAGACAGTACCAGGGAAGCCCATTAAATGGTAGTTTTTCCAGACAGGCTAACAGATCTCAAAAGATTGATTCTGAAGAGTTGAGAAATTATGGTAGGAATAGTT
Source organism: Oreohelix idahoensis (assembly GCA_024509875.1). NCBI lineage: Eukaryota > Metazoa > Mollusca > Gastropoda > Stylommatophora > Oreohelicidae > Oreohelix > Oreohelix idahoensis. The sequence goes on along the minus strand of JAMPIV010004331.1, from coordinate 1,092,442 downwards.
ACATTAAAGATTACAAACTTGGTAATAATTATTCTAGGAGTCAACAAGATTCATTTACTAGATACTTCTATCCTAGAAGATATGTTAAGCATAACAATGCTAACTGCAGTTCTAGGCAGAACAAATGGAATGATAAGGGGAATGGTAATAGAGATGATAACTCTCAAAATATTACTACGCATAATCAGGTTAACTGTGTGCAACAAAATCCCAAAGTCATTGGTAGTAAATAAAGTAACAGTAACTATTGATGTCCTAAGTACTACTACTGTTATGTTTTTTGAATTACGAGAGAGAATCTCGTTGTTGTGTATGTCACTTTATTTCAGCCTACTACTGGCGTGATGACCGTCATTTTCGGTCAGGTTGACCCAAGCCTCCTGGGTTGTATATTATGTCTGAAGGAAGAGTTGTTGACATCATATGAAAACCAGATGTTTTCATAGGTAATTGTGCGTTTAACCTATCCGTTTTTCATGATAATCTTACAGTTGATTAAAATGAAGATTTTCATTTGTATTTTTCAAACAGTAGCAGCTGTGCGATAAAGGTCAGCGTGCCTGTTTTTTCCTTTACCTGTGACAGAAATGTTTGTTACCTTACGACCGTGTGTGCAGTCAAGCGTAACCCAGCCAGTTTGTTGACCTTGTATTATTTGATGTCATCCCGTGCGGTTTACAGAATACTACACCGGAGTAGTGACCTATTTATTTTTTTTTCTTTAGAAATTGATTCAAGATTACTACAATGTTTCTTATACTTCATTTTTCTAGGATAATGTATTATTGTATAGTATAATATGATTGTATTGTATAATGTTTCATTGGATATTGTGTATGTCCATATTTATGCATTATTTGTACTATATCTTGTTATTTACATAATTGTATTGTTGATAAACATTGTACGTATTATCATTGTGATGAATTGTAACATTTCATTTTGTATTGACTTGTCTTTGATTGTTAATTTTTGTTGTTGATGAAATTATGGATTTTTTGTATTTACATACACTAGTCTGAAGACTATTTCATTTGCTCATATTATGTTTGACCATATGTGGTCTGTTGTGAAATTGATACATCAAAACATTGATATGATTTTGCAGGACTAATTGTTGTGATAGTTTTTACATAATGAGATTGTCAGCCCTAAGCACAAACTCATTAGTTACGAATATGCGTTAGTCGCTTTCAGAGCGTTTTTGGTTACTAAATTTGTTTTTTATTTTTCGTATCTGACTCCATGTTTAGTTAATATATTACCTTATACAAAGGTTATATGAAGTAATTGTTGTGTTGTGAAATGTTATTTTGGAACTAAATTATAACATGTAGAATTGTCTGAGATATCAGATACTGTTGTTTGTTGAAGATTTTAGTAGTCTGACTTAAACATTTTTTCATGAGAAATAATGTTATGTTTATATGTTTGGTATATGTGCAAGTTTGTTTTTTGTATGCTCATGTTTTACTTAGAGTCGGCGTCTGTGGTTTTTTGTAGGTGCTCAGCCAATAAATGCTTGTGTTTACTTAGAGATGAGAATTTTTTTTTATGTCTCACATTTTGTTAAAGCTCGTTTCACTTTTGATTTATTAATTAGTGGTTGAAACTTGTAAAAATTTAAAATACTATTTTTATTTAACTTAACGTTAAGAAACTTTTTTGTATTTTAATTTTGAGAAATGTATTTGTTTTTCTTTGTGAAAGTATTGTATTTTTTATGTGTCCAGTGCTTAATATATTGATATGTCCACATTTAAAAAAAAAAAAAGAGAGAGAAAAAGATAATAATTTTTTTTTTCTTTTGAGATTGTGATATTTGTGTTTTTACAAATCACACTTTTTTGTGTGTGATGCCTGTGATATTTCATTTTAGTTATGAATAAGTGTTGTAATTTGGTTAAATTATTTATTATGCATTATCTAGTTATATCCTTCGTTAGTGTTTAATATATATATATATATATACTATGTCTTTCTGTTCGATGATTTTCTGTCATGACTGTATTTGTTTACAATACAATGTTTGTTTAGATATTATTAGGATGTATTACTACTTATTCTATACATTCATTTCTTGAATTTTCTTCTTTCTTTTCGGATGATTCTTCGTTTCACTTCATTTCTTTTGAAGCAGTTATACTTTCGTGATGCTTCTATGTTTCATCTTGGTGTCACTTAATTCTATTTGCATATCGTTTACTCCTTACACTTCTTATACTTCCTTCTTTAGGATTGTTATGTTAATTATATGGTTTGGTATGAGGTAGTTTTTATGTCGGTTTTATCTAGTTGAATGTAAGGATTTGATTTACTTGATTGTTATCAAATGGGATTATGGATCTTTGTTACTATATTGATTTCATTGCTGAGTTTTGATGTTGATCATGCTTCTTTTGCTTGATCTTATCTGTTACTTTCTATTTGTTGTATACTACTTGCTCTACAGTGAACATACGTTAACTTTGTTTGAAACTGTTTATTTAATGTACTTAGCAAATTATTGTACATAATTTGTTTTATTGTACACTTGCTTATATTTTTTGTCGATGTATTATTATAACCTTAACATAAGCTAATTTTTGTATGAGTATATTAGAGCTTAACTGACCCCTCATTTTTCATTGATGTAGTTTTTGTTTAAAAAATGATAAATCATTTTTTCTCCAGGGGTGGTGGTAGTATGTTAAGGTCATAAAGGGAGATGATACTTTGTATATGGGTTGGTCACAGTAAACTAAGGGTTACATCGCTTGTATACTTGATTAACGATGAATTGGGTTAACAAATATTGATAGAGGTCATAGTGTACAGATAGCGTCATGAGCGCTGGTCTGTATTGTTAGAACTGTAAATAGTTCGCACGGCTAGTCCGTGGAAGGGACTGAGCGGGGGTGAACTGCGAAGTCCCGTGACTGTTTAGGGGGGAGTTTTTGTGACCGCTTGCAGTGGGGTTCTGGCGTTGACAGAGTGAAGTCAACGAAGGTGTTTTTTTTCTAAGTGTGTGTTCCCGACCAGTGTTCGGTGAATATGGTAGAGTGTTTTTCAATGTGTGTCTCGATGGAGACTTTTTGAACAGGCCTGTAGCTGAATATTCTTCCTGCATATGTATTCTTCCATGTGTTAGGTTATTTTGAAGGTATGTACTTTGATATTTATGACTGCAGTGGATGCAGCTTATGAGAGTTTGCACTGTGCACGTTCTATGAGAAGTGCACCACTATTTATTGTGAGCTCTAAGAGATAGCGCTGATGATGATTATACTGCCGTGGAGCAGCTTTATGTGAAGATAGACGTTGGTGCACGTTCTATGAGAAGTGCACCAAAAGTGCTATAAAGAGTCCGAGATTTGAAGGACATTGCTTTGAAGGCCAGGATTGAAGGCCAGGATTTTGTACAGGCCGCATTTGAATTAACTGCAGTAAGAAGATTATGGAGATATTATTAAGGCCAGGATTTTGTACAGGCCGCATTTGAATTAACTGCAGTAAGATGTTTATGGAGCTATTGGGATGCTATTATGAAGGCAGTCCTTGAGGGATTTACCTATTGTGCACGTTCGATGAGGAATGCACTATTATTCTGTAACTGAGCTCTAGGAAGAAGACATTTAAGAGTCGGAGACTTATCGACTTTATAAGGCCATATTTATAACTGCGGTGAAGGCAGTCTTAAAGGGATTTTGCTATTGTGCATGTTCGATGAGAAGTGCACCACGATTTATAATGGAGCTCTGTGGGGTGTTTTGAACTTATGATTTGACTTACCTATGCTTTGTACTGTGTGCGTAATTTTCGTCTGTGTCATCGTGACTGTGTGTGTAGCGTTAATAAAACTGTTCATTAACCATCACCAGTCGTTCTACGCTACATGGCTTCTATGTGTGTTACTGTGCTGTGACGAAAGAATGCACCAATACACACCCACTGTGAATAGTCAAGGCATAGTGACAATAGGGACATATTTACAAATAGCCCTGAGGGGGCGTGGCCTATATAAGGAGAACACATTTACGCCTTCATCACTTATCTACCACTGGTTTCAGTTAGATAGAATTATCAGTGGTGGCCTAACATTCTAGTGGATCAGCAACCTTAGATGTATCAGTGGTATCACTTATCCACACAATATCAATGTTGCTGTCATTTTTGACGGAGTCATCTGTCAAGTTATTTGCTTATGTTTTTATCATAAGAATAATTGTGTCTTTACCTGCGATGTCAGGTTGATTAGGGGTTGTCTTCCCTTGTTTATTCATTCATTGTGTTTGACCTTTAGGGTCAAAGGTAGACAGTTCGGGCGTATGCCCATGGGCAGGTTTTTTAAAGCGGGAGTTGAGTTAGGCTTCCGGCAAGCCGGGGAGTGTCCTGGTTTCTGAAGGGACGAGAGTCCATTGTGTTTTTCGGGGAGAATCTTCGAAGTGACTGCACTGGCAGTTTTCCCCAGTGAATCTCTGTGCGTTGGAATGACAGCAGAGTTCCTTGTTAAGTTCTGTGGACTCGGTTACAGGTAATACCGACTTTTTCCATTACTATGCTTTCGGTAGCAGAACATGTTAGAAGATTGCCTAGTCTGTGAACTGCAGCTCACCGGTCCTCCATTTCAGAACTTATATTTTGTGCTCAAGGTAGCCATCCAAGACTATTAGTCTTCATACCATCCAGAAATCCAGTGACGAAGATATATTGTGGGAGCCGCAGATTGGCGGCATATTTATGTCTACAATAAGCATTACTGCAGGGTTGATGGTAACCTGCTTATCAGAAGTACACAGCCGACGTCAGAACGAGGCCTGTGTTTTCGGCTATTATACTACAGCCTGATAATGTGCAGTTGGCGGGGAATGCCAAGTTGCACCTATGTGTCAAAGTGATTAAGGTATCTGACGCGTTTAGTCAGTAATCCCAGGGCGACGCCACGAACTGTCCTTATTGAAGAACATTGTATTGACCATGCACGAATATTCAAATGTTTACCAGCTTGCTGAATGCCTAATGTATACCTATCGATTTCCGGTCAGCATGTCCTTGTTTACACTGACTGTTCCTGTTGATACCATGTGTGTTCTCGTCAATAAATGTTTTGAAACGTGCCTGCAGTGTCCAAGCATCCTTGACTACTGCATGTGAGTGTATGGGTTGCAGGGTCTACATACATACGAGCCTAAACACATTCGCGCCTTCATTCGCACCCACACTCAGTTCATCATACGCTCGCACTACACACCTAACAACATGTATACTGTCTTGGGCCAGTGATCACCTCAACAAGAGAAAAAAGACAGTTACATTTTTGGTGGCCAGTATGGGGACTCTTCTGATACATTTCTTGTGGACAGAGCGAGCAATTAACATTATTGATGACATTAATGTGGTCCAGAAATTTACATTTCATGGGGCTATTTGCGTGAGAAGGACAAGTACCCATTACATTTCTGATCTGTGGGTCTAAGGTACACACTGGACAGCTGTAACACACATCGCTAATTCTACACTTGCAAGTTTTGGCTACAACAGGACAGAAATAGGTCATCAACTGTTGACCCAGATAAACAGTGCTAGCATTTATGTTATAATGCTACATAAACCACAACAGGACAAGTACTGAAGTTAACATCTAGGCATTTGCTACGTGGACCACAACTGCAAGTCGAGTCCCTTTTTGTAAACGGTACCGCTGGTCGTTTACACGTTTAAGTCAACAACAGACTTTTCTACACCCGAGCATTCAAGCTATATTGTTCGTGGTCAAGTGTTTGTAAACAGTACGTGGAAATTGTAAACATTCTATGTGCAAGATACGAGAAGGTCATAGTAACTTTTGTTCGTGAATACCACTTTATGCTACAGTGGATTTGACATTCAGTGCGCGCTTGACATTTTGTTTCTGTGTTCGCAAGGAGCAAGAAATTTACTTTAGTTTCAGCTGTGACTGAACTTGTTTTGCAACACATTGAATTGATTGCTATTTATGTTAATTGTACTATTTTTGTGTATTTTTCTTGTGTTCTTTTGCGGGTTTTCGGTTGGTGGGTCTTACGGTAAATATGCCACTTAATCGAGGGTTACTGTAAGCGTTCTGTAGGGATTGCAATTTTCTTAATTGAAATTTGCTAGCGACTTTTGTTGCTATTTTTTTTTTTTTTTTTAGCTGTGACGACATCAGTTAGTGTTGTTTTCGTTATTTTTCTGTTCTTTGATTTTCGATTAATTTTGTTTGTATCTGTTCTTCTCTCATTCCTTCCGTTTATTTCTTTACACCTTTTCGTTTATAACAGTGTTGCCATTTGTCTTGTTTATTTTTCGCGGTCATCATTACACATTTGTGTAACATTTTCTTTACTTTTTGCTGTATTGTTTATTTGACTTCCGCGAACGTTTTCGGTCATTGTTCTGTATCTTTGTTTTTGTATTTATGATTGTTCTACATTATTGTCATACACAGTCTACATACATATACTTGGTCATGTATTATTATTGTTATTGATAAGGTACACTCTTCATATAGAGATTGTTAATAAAATATTATTATATAAGATATTTATACAAGTTCTTTGATAAAAGACTTGTTATCCACAAAGATTGAGACAAGGTGAAATACATATTCAAGTTCTTTAAAAAAAAAAAAAAAAAAGACTTGTGCCCATAGTGAGTGGGATATAAAGGAATTATTTTCCACAGGTACTCAAGTGATTTTTTGTTACATTATAAACAAGAGGACCATACAAGGTCTTTGTCTAAGACTAAGAGAGTGAAATAAAGTGAAGTGAGTATACAAGTCTAGCATTTCAGACTTGTCTCCCATTGAAGTGGTAATTGTTGAATTTTTCAGGTTACTGATCTCATTAGACAGAATGTCTACATTGGATTTCTTCATCCAGCAAGGGTTGACTCTTGGTAAGTCTGGTAAAGAATTGGAAGAATATTCATCTGCTCTATTCGCCACTGCATTAAAGTCAGAAGAAAAGAAACAAAAAGAGGAAATTAAATTGAAAGCAGAAGCTGAACAAAGGAGAGCAGATGCTGAACTAAAGAAGCTAGATGCTGAGAATAGAAGATTAGAACTTGAAGAGAAAAGGTATCAAAGAGAAGCTGCTGCTGAGGAGAGAAAAGCTCAAGCTGCTGCTGAGGAGAGAAAAGCTCAAGCTGCTGCTGAGGAGAGAAAAGCTCAGGCTGATGAAAGAAAATTCCAGATGGAAATGGAAGACAAAAAACTTCAAGCTGCTGCAGAGGAGAAAAAAATTCAAGCTCAAGCTGCTGCAGAGGAGAGAAAACTTCAAGCTGCTGCAGAGGAGAGAAAACTTCAAGCTGCTGCAGAGGAGAGAAAACTTCAAGCTGAGGCTGAAATTAGAAAAATGGAACATGAGGAAAGAAAACAGAAGATGGAACTTGATGAAAGACTCGCAACTTTGGAGTTAGAGAAATTGAAATTGGCGAGTACGGGTGCTCAGCAAACAACTTCGAGTACGACAAAGGAGTTTGTTAATAGGATTAAATTGCCTCATTTCAATCCTTTAAAGGATGACGTAGCAGATTATCTAGATAGATTCCAATTTTTATGCGATACGCATAACATAAAAAAGGAAAAATATGTTGAACAACTGATGGAATTTTTTACAGGTGACACAGTGACTACTCTTATGACAATAGACGAACATGATAGGACTAATTATGATGTTGTCAGAGCAGCATTGCTAAAAAAATACCAACTAAAAGAAGAAGACTATCGTCTTCGTTTTAGGACAATGTTGCCAGAAAATGAAGTAGATTTCTCTGATTTTGTTACAAAAATACGTCGTACATTTACACGATGGGTTGAGTTGTCTCAGACTGAGAAAACATATGAAGGTCTAATGGACTTATTATTGCGAGATAAGGTTTTGTCATCTGTTAATGATTCTTTTCTTGCATTCCTTCATGAGCGTAAGCCTAAAAACTTAAAAGATATGGAGGAATACTGTTGTCAGTATGCCACCGCGCATCCCCATGCTACAGTTAGCAATTCTAAAGTGAAAGAAGGGTTGCCAGCTGCTTCGGCAACACCATATGGCACTAATTTCAAAAAAAAATTTCAGGGTGCTCAACAAAACTGGAATAGGGGAAGTAATCAGAATTACACTCAGAAGCGGAGTAATCCAACACATGATGGTTCTTCGTCTATGAATTGGAGACAAGATGGTAGTTCTCGTAATTTTAGGGGTAATAATTTGAGACACTTTCGCAAAGGCTATCCAAATAATAACTATTCGAACTTTCGAGGTAATCATTCTCGACGTCAAGATTATGACGATGGTGAATTTAGAAACCGGGATTCAAACCGGAATGATGATTACAATAGGCAATATGATAACAATCACAGGGGAAATGATAGTCGAAATAATTACAGGGGAAATGATAATCGAGGCAGACCTAGGTTTAACAAAAAAAGACCTTTCCAGCAGGCAAACTCTGCACAACAAGAGTTTGATGGAGCCTGTAATACAGTAAATGATAGTGGTAACTCTAGGGCTATCACTGGTTGTGCTTTCGATTTTGGGAGAGCAACTGAATGCCCCCAATGCTTAACATTGTTCGACTCATCGACTGTATCTACTCTAAGTTGTGGTCACCCTCTTCCTGCTCTACCTGCTACAGTTGCGCATGATGGGAGAGGATCTCTCATCTTATATAAAGGTCTAATAAATGATAGGCTAGTCTCAGTACTTTTCGATTCGGGATGTACTACCGTCGGGGTTAGGGAGTCTCTGATAGATCCTTGCTGTGCCACTGGAAAAACAATCAAATGTGTTACATTTGGTGGTACTATGGAAAGTTATCCTACTGCTATTATTAGGATTGACACTCCCTTCTTCACAGGAGATGTCCATGCATGTCTTCTTCCTAATCCTATTGCGGATCTTATAATCGGTCGTATTCATGGGGTTAAGGAATGCACCCCGCAACAAATTTCTAGTTGGGAGAAAAAAAACTTTCAAACGGTCAATGCAGTGGTGACAAGAGCTCAAGCTCTTAATCCCCCAACTTCATCGGATAATGGTAATGAAGTTGATAGCCAAGACGAGCACTTGGTGATTTCCCATGACTCGTTTGTTAAACGTCAAGAAGAGGATCCTTCTTTGAAGAAATTCTTCCTTCTTGCAAAGAAAGGGGATCCCAATCAAAATACGAATCATAAATCGTATATTACTATGAAGAATGGTATATTGGTACGGATGGTACAACACTCGGACAAGTCTATGCACTCGCAAATTCTTGTGCCTAAAAAAAAAAAATGTTATGAGAGCCTTAATTCTTCAGCGTGCACACGATTCTCAGTGTGCTGGACATATGGGTTTTTCCAGAACTAAAACTAGAGTCCTTGCGTCTTTCTTTTGGCCATTTGTTAATAAAGACATACGAATTTATTGCCGATCTTGCAAAATTTGTCAAGAGGTCAAGTCTAGAGGTCCGAGACATGCTGCTCCTATTCAGGCTGCAGATATTCCGATTCGGCCGTTTCAGAAAATGGCTATAGACATCATTGGTCCGTTCAAAATTAAGTCAGCCAGAGGACACCAATTTATCTTCACTTGCGTGGACATGTGCACGCGTTGGCCAGAGGCTATTCCTCTGAAGAGCATATCAACTGTCGATATCGCTGATGCTCTTTGGCTCATATTTTCTCGTCTGGGATTCCCCGGAGAAATACTGTCGGACCACGGCACTCAGTTAATTTCGTACGTTATGTCTCAGGTAATGGCTACGCTAGACATTAAAAGGTCTCTCAGTAGTATTTATCATCCAATGTCCAATGGATTGGTAGAACGTCTTAACAGGACACTAAAGAACTTACTTGGCAAGATAACGGAGGATCATCCGGAGGATTGGGACAGGGTTTTACCTGCAGTCCTCTTTGCCTATAGAGAAGTTCCCAACGAGCATACAGGGTTTTCTCCTTTCGAACTTGTCTTTGGTGCGCAACCGCGCGGTCCGATGTCCTTGTTACACGATTTGATAACTTCTGATAATATTGACGATGATACACAATCGTCATATGAATATGTAATTTCTCTTAGAGAAAAGATTATCGAATCGTGCAGGTTAGCAACTTCATCTTCCGAATTTGCGAAAGAAAAAGCTAGGCGATTTGCTAACAAGAAAAGACGCCTACGTCAACTTTGTCCTGGAGACAAAGCATATGTCTTACTTCCCTCAAGAGAGAATAGACTTCTCATTTCATGGAAAGGTCCATACACTATAGTCTCCAAAATTTCCGATGTCGACTATATTGTCGATGTGGATGGAAGGCATAAAACCTTCCATATAAATATGCTAACAGAGTTTATTGAACGTCCAGACTATTTGCAGCCTATTTTCCAGGCGATGGACGACTCTCCAGTCCAACATGGTCACATCTCATCCCTGTCCGTTATACAGGATGAGGAAACTATTTTTTCTGACGTTAACTTACCTCTTCCTGCGATTCCACTGAATTCAACGGAATCGTGGAGGGACGTTACAATCTCTTCGAACTTGTCTTTTGAGGAGCAACGTCAAGTATCCTCTACGCTACAATCATATCAGGATGTCCTTACCGACATTCCTGGACACACAGATGTCATAGAACATGACATCATACTTACTGATCGTAATCCGATCAGAGTAAGACCATACCCAATACCTATTCATTTTCAAGCACAAGTCGAGAAAGAATTGGATGAAATGATTCAACTGCAAATAATTGAACCATCCACTTCAGCTTATTCTTCGTCGATAGTTATTGTTCGAAAGAAAGACAATAACATACGTCTTTGCGTTGACTATCGCAAATTAAATCAAGTTACGAAGTTCGATGCTGAACCTATGCCATTATTAGATGATCTACTTATTAGACTTTCTAAAGCTAAATTCTTTACTAAACTAGACTTGTCGAAAGGTTATTGGCAAGTCCCACTGACGGAACACGCCAAACCTCTCACTGCTTTTTCGACACCTAGGGGTCTGTTTCAATGGAATTTTATGCCTTTCGGGCTTATGAACGCCCCAGCGACTTTCGTGCGCATGATGCGACGAATTCTATCAGATCGTGCAGATGTCATCGCATATTTAGACGACATCTGTCTTTTCAGCGATACTTGGGAAGAACACTATTTGCGTCTAAAGGAATTGCTATCTACTCTACGTGAGCATAGTTTGACTGCAAAACCCTCTAAAGCTTTTGTTGGGTTTAGTGAAATTTCCTTCCTAGGTCATCGAGTTGGTCATGGTCTGTTGAAGACAGAGGACCAAAACATTTCGAAGATATTAAATATCTCGGTTCCGAAGACAAAAAAGCAAGTGCGTAGTCTCTTGGGATTGATACAATTCTATGGAAGATTCATTGAGAATCTGTCCTCCATTATGGCACCACTTTCATCGTTATTGAAAAAAGGTTCTCCTAATATGGTGCGTTGGTCCCAGGAATGCCAATCTTCATTGGATCAGGTTAAGAATTTGTTCTCATCTCATCCTATCTTAAGACTACCAACGATTGATAAGACTTTTGTTCTTCGTAGTGATGCCTCTTCCACTGGGATTGGAGCGGCGCTAATGCAGGAATATTCAGGAACTCTGCATCCTGTAATGTATATTTCTAGGAAGCTAAATGCGGCAGAAAGGAATTACTCGGTTTTAGACCGTGAATTGTTGGCTATGGTTTGGTCCATTCTTAAGCTACAAAGGTTCCTTCTGGGCGCGCATTTCTTTATGGAAACCGACCAAAAAGCTCTTACGGCTATGCAAAGTAAGGATTTGAAGAGCTCGAGATCTACTCGTTATGCTATTGCTCTTCAGCCTTTCCATTTCACGGTGCGAGCTATCCGTGGTTCGGATAATGTGATGGCGGACATATTGTCCAGATGCCCACATGATTCCAGTTAAATCTTGTGTCCTAGTTTTTCCTGATACACTTTCGGACTTAGGTCTGTCCTTAATATCCTAATATGTTGTAATACAAATGTATTTGGATGATGTTTAGATAATTTAACAAATTTCATTTTGTCCATCCATCGATGATATGTTGCTAATATAGCATTGTAATTCATGACATTTGTATATTGCTATAATTATAGTATTTAGTAATGATTGATATATGATTGGTATTGCCAGCAACTTAGGTTTCTTTAATGGTACCCCCTTAGTTTGTTTGGCTTAAAGGAGATATTTTCTCCTATGTTGGGAGATGATTTGTATCCTCTTCAGACGCTTTGTTTATGCGTCTATTGTACCTGATATTAGGTTCATTTTTTCATGAGCACATAAGTGATACTTGTGCAATCTTGCTCATGGACATATTTTAAAAAAAAAATTCATTTTTTTTTACAGGGGGGTGGTAGTAATATGTTGTTGTCATTTTTGACGGAGTCATCTGTCAAGTTATTTGCTTATGTTTTTATCATAAGAATAATTGTGTCTTTACCTGCGATGTCAGGTTGATTAGGGGTTGTCTTCCCTTGTTTATTCATTCATTGTGTTTGACCTTTAGGGTCAAAGGTAGACAGTTCGGGCGTATGCCCATGGGCAGGTTTTTTTAAGCGGGAGTTGAGTTAGACTTCCGACAAGCCGGGGAGTGTCCTGGTTTCTGAAGGGACGAGAGTCCATTGTGTTTTTCGGGGAGAATCTTCGAAGTGACTGCACTGGCAGTTTTCCCCAGTGAATCTCTGTGCGTTGGAATGACAGCAGAGTTCCTTGTTAAGTTCTGTGGACTCGGTTACAGGTAATACCGACTTTTTCCATTACTATGCTTTCGGTAGCAGAACATGTTAGAAGATTGCCTAGTCTGTGAACTGCAGCTCACCGGTCCTCCATTTCAGAACTTATATTTTGTGCTCAAGGTAGCCATCCAAGACTATTAGTCTTCATACCATCCAGAAATCCAGTGACGAAGATATATTGTGGGAGCCGCAGATTGGCGGCATATTTATGTCTACAATAAGCATTACTGCAGGGTTGATGGTAACCTGCTTATCAGAAGTACACAGCCGACGTCAGAACGAGGCCTGTGTTTTCGGCTATTATACTACAGCCTGATAATGTGCAGTTGGCGGGGAATGCCAAGTTGCACCTATGTGTCAAAGTGATTAAGGTATCTGACGCGTTTAGTCAGTAATCCCAGGGCGACGCCACGAACTGTCCTTATTGAAGAACATTGTATTGACCATGCACGAATATTCAAATGTTTACCAGCTTGCTGAATGCCTAATGTATACCTATCGATTTCCGGTCAGCATGACCTTGTTTACACTGACTGTTCCTGTTGATACCATGTGTGTTCTCGTCAATAAATGTTTTGAAACGTGCCTGCAGTGTCCAAGCATCCTTGACTACTGCATGCGAGTGTATGGGTTGCAGGGTCTACATACATACGAGCCTAAACACATTCGCGCCTTCATTCGCACCCACACTCAGTTCATCATACGCTCGCACTACACACCTAACAACATGTATACTGTCTTGGGCCAGTGATCACCTCAAAAAGAGAAAAAGTACAGTTACAATCAACAACACTAACTTTATCACTGAAGGAATCACATTCGGCGGTATCAGTGGTAGTTTCCAGTCATTGAGGGTATGGTACCCAATACAGAAGAAGTTAATGCACAAAGGAGACAAAAGTACATTTAACATACTTGTCGGCGATATACATCAACATACAGGGTGGTTTCAATAATTTTGGAATTTAGAACCTATTTACGCCATTATCCCTGGATAACGAAAATAAGCATTAACATACTTGGTGGCCAAGACTGGTTTTATCTTCTGTTCCAGTCATTTTTGGAATTTGAAACCCGCAAAATTCGCGTTGAAAGAAGTCTCATCATTTCACGTGGTAAGATTGTTTCTACCAGACCTTGACCTGTATTTAGTGTGCCTTGTGTGTGGCGTATGCACTAACAAGTTCTCTCAGCTGTGACAGTAGTTAGCCTTGTGTGGGCGGAGCTTCGATTTAGAACCAGGTCAGCATTACCTTTGTTATGTCGTCTTCTATGCCTACGGACTAGTATTCATATGACAATAGGAAAGAGTAGACTAGTGTCATGTTGGGAACAGATGATTATGACACATTATTCCAGCCTAAATGAGTCGGCAGTAAAACACTTCAAGCCTGTATTGACACCTGCATTGCTTACAGACAGTTTGGTGTCGCTGGTAACCTTTGATCGGTGACACGGTGATGTGTCTAATGTTTACATGCTTCCTATAACATACTTGCAGCATTCAAGTTTCAGCATTCAAGTACCAGAAGTGACAGTTAACGACGAGTTCAGTAGCGGTTCCTGTAACTTTCAACAAGGGAGTGTGCTTATGGTGTGTTGTCTGATGCTCATCAGTGATAACAGAGAAAGAACAAGACCGTTTTCTACTTACAAGATAAGTGATTTTTTGAGTGAAAACTGTGTCTCTGTATGATGTTGTCAAGCCTTCCAATATTATTATTTATGCTATTGAGTATTCCATGTTCATGAGGCCTATACTAGAGTTTTTAGCTAATGAAGCTGAATATGGCGAGGGATTAAAAGGCCCAGCACTAGATAGATACGTTGTTGATGGTTTTTTGTTTAATGCTGTATAAGCCATAAAGTTTTTTACTGATGATAACCCTCATTTAAATCCTGAAATGATCATGGCTAGAGATTTGGCAAAGTTGTTAGAATGTCTACGTCCGATGGTGTATGATTATACTCGGGCTAGACACAATTATATGCATAAGATTATACACAATATAATCTGCAACGACATGCAGGATGATAACAAAGAGGAATTAGAAGAGAAGGAGCGAATAAAAGTAATCAAACAGAGTGCGCTTCAGGAAAGAGAGATTATCTTGCAGGATATAGCTGAGAAGAGAAAACTACAAGAAACAGTGTCTAAACTCACAAGTGATTTGGATAAATCAAACTTGGAGCTTTCTTGTGTGAAAACAGCATTAGACTCAGAATGCAGTAGAGTAAAAGACTTGGAAGTTCAGATAGAACATATGAATAGCGTAATAGGTAATCTCACTCGGAAAGAGCAGGAAAAGAAACAAATACACGAGAAATTAAAAGTTCAAGCCAAGAAATGTGAAAACTTATGTAATGAAACACTTACTGGCTTATTGAGTGACAATGTGATTGTTAGTCACCGACTTAAAGAAAAGTATTTTGTACCTCCCGAGAAGGTTAATGAGCTTGGGAATAGCCAGGATAGTGACACTGAGGAACTTCAGATGAACTTAACAAAGTTGAATGAAAATAAGGAAAAGGATGATAAGCAGAGGTTAGAAGAGTTAACGGTGCAGAGAAGGAAAGTGATTAAAATTGAGAGGTTACTTAGAGAAGAGAGATGTAAAGTTATGACATGTAATAACTTAAATAAGAAACTAAACCAAGAGATTACTGAATTGAGTACAAGGGTCAATGGTTTAGTGGATGTGATTTTAGGCATCAAAGATTTATCTACTACTAAGGTTGACAATAGTAGACAGAAGGTTGTTTATAAACAAGCAAAGAGCCTGCCCTATACACTCTTAGCGAATTCGAAAATGGAACATGATGGACTTAAATCTCGGCGTGGCAGATATAATTTCCCACGTACGGAAGACGCTACGTTGAAGATTAATGGCTATTGGCGTCAGACCAGCAAGGATACTTCATGTGTAATATCTAATTCTGGTAATAAATATAACAAATATCATGTTGGTAACCATAAGGATTTTATGAGTTCCACTGCTTGTCATACACAATATAGGCAGTGTGATAGAGCAGATAAGCATGTTAACACAGAAAAGAATAACAACAGTTCTGGTAAAAGAGATAACCATAATGTTAGACAGTACCAGGGAAGCCCATTAAATGGTAGTTTTTCCAGACAGGCTAACAGATCTCAAAAGATTGATTCTGAAGAGTTGAGAAATTATGGTAGGAATAGTTACATTAAAGATTACAAACTTGGTAATAATTATTCTAGGAGTCAACAAGATTCATTTACTAGATACTTCTATCCTAGAAGATATGTTAAGCATAACAATGCTAACTGCAGTTCTAGGCAGAACAAATGGAATGATAAGGGGAATGGTAATAGAGATGATAACTCTCAAAATATTACTACGCATAACCAGGTTAACTGTGTGCAACAAAATCCCAAAGTCATTGGTAGTAAATAAAGTAACAGTAACTATTGATGTCCTAAGTACTACTACTGTTATGTTTTTTGAATTACGAGAGAGAATCTCGTTGTTGTGTATGTCACTTTATTTCAGCCTACTACTGGCGTGATGACCGTCATTTTCGGTCAGGTTGACCCAAGCCTCCTGGGTTGTATATTATGTGTGAAGGAAGAGTTGTTGACATCATATGAAAACCAGATGTTTTCATAGGTAATTGTGTGTTTAACCTATCCGTTTTTCATGATAATCTTACAGTTGATTAAAATGAAGATTTTCATTTGTATTTTTCAAACAGTAGCAGCTGTGCGATAAAGGTCAGCGTACCTGTTTTTTCCTTTACCTGTGACAGAAATGTTTGTTACCTTACGACCGTGTGTGCAGTCAAGCGTAACCCAGCCAGTTTGTTGACCCTGTATTATTCGATGTCATCCCGTGCGGTACAGAATACTACACCGGAGTAGTGACCTATTTATTTATTTTTCTTTAGAAATTGATTCAAGATTACTACAATGTTTCTTATACTTCATTTTTCTAGGATAATGTATTATTGTATAGTATAATATGATTGTATTGTATAATGTTTCATTGGATATTGTGTATGTCCATATTTATGCATTATTTGTACTATATCTTGGTATTTACATAATTGTATTGTTGATAAACATTGTACGCATTATCATTGTAATGAATTGTAACATTTCATTTTGTATTGACTTGTCTTTGATTGTTATTTTTTGTTGTTGATGAAATTATGTATTTTTTGTATTTACATACACTAGTCTGAAGACTATTTCATTTGCTCATATTATGTTTGACCATATGTGGTCTGTTGTGAAATTGATACATCAAAACATTGATATGATTCAGGACTAATTGTTGTGATAGTTTTATACATAATGAGATTGTCAGCCCTAAGCACAAACTCATTGGTTGTGACTATGCGTTAGTCGCTTTCAGAGAGTTTTTTGGTTACTAAATTTGTTTTTGTTTTTTTCGTATCTGATTACATGTTTAGTTAATATATTACCTTATACAAAGGTTATATGAAGAAATTGTTTTGTTATTGAATGTTATTTTGGAACTAAATTATAACATGTAGAATTGTCAGAGATAGTAGATACTGTTGTTTGATTGAAGAATTTGGTAGTCTGACTTAAACATTTTTTCATGAGAAATAATGTTATGTTTATATGTGCAAGTTGGTATAATGTTAATAGTTTGTTTTTTGTAGGTGCTCATTTGTGGTTACTTAGAGATGAGGATATTTTTTTTATGTCTCACATGTTGTTAAAGCTCGTTTCACTTTTGATTTGTTAATTAGTGGTTGAAACTTGTAAAAATTTAAAATACTATTTTTATTTAACTTAACGTTAAGAAACTTTTTTGTATTTTAATTTTGAGAAATGTATTTGTTTTTCTTTGTGAAAGTATTGTATTTTTTATGTGTCCAGTGCTTAATATATTGATATGTCCACATTTAAAAAAAAAAAAAGAGAGAGAAAAAGATAATAATTTTTTTTTTCTTTTGAGATTGTGATATTTGTGTTTTTACAAATCACACTTTTTTGTGTGTGATGCCTGTGATATTTCATTTTAGTTACGAATAAGTGTTGTAATTTGGTTAAATTATTTATTATGCATTATGTAGTTATATCCTTCGTTCGTGTTTAGTATAGATATATACTTTGTCTTTTTGTTATACGATTTTCTGTCATGATTGTATTTCTTTACAATACATGGTTTGTTTTGTACTTATTCTATACATTCATTTCTTGAATTTTCTTCTTTCTTTTCGGATGATTCTTCGTTTCACTTCATTTCTTTTGAAGCAGTTTATACTTTCGTGATGCTTCTATGTTTCATCTAGATGTCACTTAATTCTATTTGCATATCGTTTACTTCTTACACTTCGTATACTTCCTTCCTTAGGATTGTTATGTTGATTATATGGTTTGGTATGAGGTAGCTATTTATGTCGGTTGTATCTAGTTTGATGTAAGGATTTGATTTACTTGATTGTTATCAAATGGGATTATGGATCTTTGTTACTATATTGATTTCATTGCTGAGTTTTGATATTGATCATGCTTCTTTTGCTTGATCTTATCTGTTACTTTCTATTTGTTGTATACTACTTGCTCTACAGTGAACATACGTTAACTTTGTTTGAAACTGTTTATTTAATGTACTTAGCAAATTATTGTGCATAATTTGTTTTATTGTACACTTGCTTATATTTTTTGTCGATGTATTATTATAACCTTAACATAAGCTAATTTTTGTATGAGTATATTAGAGCTTAACTGACCCCTCATTTTTCATTGATGTAGTTTTTGTTTAAAAAATGATAAATCATTTTTTCTCCGGGGTAATGGTAGTATGTTAAGGTCATAAAGGGAGATGATACTTTGTATATGGGTTGGTCACAGTAAACTAAGGGTTACATCGCTTGTATACTTGATTAACGATGAATTGGGTTAACAAATATTGATAGAGGTCATAGTGTACAGATAGCGTCATGAGCGCTGGTCTGTATTGTGTAGAACTGTAAATAGTTCGCACGGCTAGTCCGTGGAAGGGACTGAGCGGTGGTGAACTGCGAAGTCCCGTGACTGTTTAGGCGGGAGTTTTTGTGACCGCTTGCAGTGGGGTTCTGGCGTTGACAGAGTGAAGTCAACGAAGGTGTTTTTCGAAGTGTGTGTTCCCGACCAGTGTTCGGTGAATATGGTAGAGTGTTTTTCAATGTGTGTCTCGATGGAGACTTTTTGAACAGGCCTGTAGCTGAATCTTCTTCCTGCATATGTATTCTTCCATGTGTTAGGTTATTTTGAAGGTATGTACTTTGATATTTATGACTGCAGTGGATGCAGCTTATGAGAGTTTGCACTGTGCACGTTCTATGAGAAGTGCACCACTATTTATTGTGAGCTCTAAGAGATAGCGCTGATGATGATTATACTGCCGTGGAGCAGCTTTATGTGAAGATAGACGTTGGTGCACGTTCTATGAGAAGTGCACCAAAAGTGCTATAAAGAGTCCGAGATTTGAAGGACATTGCTTTGAAGGCCAGGATTGAAGGCCAGGATTTTGTACAGGCCGCATTTGAATTAACTGCAGTAAGAAGATTATGGAGATATTATTAAGGCCAGGATTTTGTACAGGCCGCATTTGAATTAACTGCAGTAAGATGTTTATGGAGCTATTGGGATGCTATTATGAAGGCAGTCCTTGAGGGATTTACCTATTGTGCACGTTCGATGAGGAATGCACTATTATTCTGTAACTGAGCTCTATGAAGAAGACATTTAAGAGTCGGAGACTTATCGACTTTATAAGGCCATATTTATAACTGCGGTGAAGGCAGTCTTTAAGGGATTTTGCTATTGTGCATGTTCGATGAGAAGTGCACCACGATTTATAATGGAGCTCTGTGGGGTGTTTTGGAGCTTATGATTTGACTTACCTATGCTTTGTACTGTATGCGTAATTTTCGTCTGTGTCATCGTGACTGTGTATGTAGCGTTAATAAAACTGTTCATTAACCATCACCAGTCGTTCTACGCTACATGGCTTCTATGTGTGTTACTGTGCTGTGACGAAAGAGTGCACCAATACACACCCACTTTGAATAGTCAAGGCATAGTGACAATAGGGACATATTTACAAATAGCCCTGAGGGGGCGTGGCCTATATAAGGAGAACACATTTACGCCTTCATCACTTATCTACCACTGGTTTCAGTTAGATAGAATTATCAGTGGTGGCCTAACATTCTAGTGGATCAGCAACCTTAGATGTATCAGTGGTATCACTTATCCACACAATATCAACAACACTAACTTTATCACTGAAGGAATCACATTCGGCGGTATCAGTGGTAGTTTCCAGTCATTGAGGGTATGGTACCCAATACAGAAGAAGTTAATGCACAAAGGAGACAAAAGTACATTTAACATACTTGTCGGCGATATACATCAACATACAGGGTGGTTTCAATAATTTTGGAATTTAGAACCTATTTACGCCATTATCCCTGGATAACGAAAATAAGCATTAACACTAAGGTATTTGCTTCGAGCTGCAACCAGATGTGGTTTTTCACATAAAAAATTCCTTCCGCCAGACGTTTTTCTAAAAGTGAAGCAGACACGTCTGACAAGTTGCCAAAGAGTTGTTTTTGAGACGTTAATATCGCATTCTGCTTGCAGCCGACTTTTCAGCATGCGGAGAGTAACAAGTTGATTGGCATTAAACATATTCAAAATCAAACGTCTAATGACATTCTTGTCAAAATCATCAATTTTTTTCTTCCTTCGTTTCTTAACCGCAGCCTCTGTACAATCACCGTTCTGTTGTATCCAACGTCGAAAAGATCTTCTATCCACACCCAGTGCCTTTCGTGTTCTCCTACCTGGTTCTTGGATGTCGTGGTATAAACAACCCATCTTAGCCTCTCTGCGAAAATGCCTGTACAATATAACAGTTACCGTCTGCAAAGTGATAAATTTGCATTTCAGATTCATTG
Source organism: Oreohelix idahoensis (assembly GCA_024509875.1). NCBI lineage: Eukaryota > Metazoa > Mollusca > Gastropoda > Stylommatophora > Oreohelicidae > Oreohelix > Oreohelix idahoensis. Next base: position 1,071,749 of record JAMPIV010004331.1, on the reverse strand, counting down.
CGCTTTTCATAATTATGCAGTTTAGTTTATTAATATATTATACGCTGGTGTCGTTTTGTTTCGTTGCAGCCAACTCATTGCAATTAGCATACTGTTACGGTATATGATATTAACGCCGTCTGCTAAAGGTTATCAGACGTGCAATTGTAAAAGGTTAAGGCATTTAATATATTGCGATAGATGTTTCAATTACTGAACGCTCCATACACGATCGATCATGACGTGTATAGCGTTGTTTAGGACACAGTCGGTAACTAAGAAACGCTACCCTTTGTTACTTGACCGCCAAGCTGAATAGCTGCGTTTTTTCTAACCTTCCAATTCAATGGCATGATATAGCCATTTATATATGCATTTTTTGATGGACCAGGGTCAGTCCTAGAACTCTATATGAGAGGGAAATTTATGGAGGTTAGTATTTAACTAGAATTCTCAGAAGGAGAAGAATAATCGTCAAATTCATATGAAATATTCAGACTCGCAGTCTCACTGTCGGCAGGTAGCCATGTCTAGCTGCGCGTGCATATAGCTGTGATGTTCTGACGACAATACTGCATTGTATCCTTAAACGGACATTGACACATAAACCAGCAGTCTACGTTATTGATTAATTTATGCATGACTTATATGGACTTATGCTCTACTCCTATTGAAATGATCATCCTGTGTGTACAACTGTGGATTAAATGTACGGACTCAATGAAATGACTTATCAAATCAATCGTATTCCAAGGTTCAATTATTGTTCGGAATCTTCCACCCCCGCATTCGCTTAATCTTCCATCGAAGGCACGATGCACTATCACTGAACAAAAAAAAAAAACTAACACATCAATGAAAAAACAATGGCCAGAAATTTATAATTGTTTTATTCATATCACATGGAACATTGTTCAGAGCAAACCACCACGCAACAGTGGTGCCCGGTGTATGGGGACGAAAAACAACCAAAAACCAAAAATTTTTTCATGACTTTCGAATGAAATATTTACGATCAAGTTTCGATCACATGATCATTACGAAGCTGACGTGACGCACGTGATCATGAATAGCAACATGACGTCACTGTTGCATTGTCGCAGTGAAGAAGACATATTTTCAACGCCTCTCTAGTTCGTTCAAATTGATCAAGATGCACAAGATGGACTACCGTTGCCTGCCCATCAGGAGCAGACAGTCAAAGGCACAGGCCTAGCTGTTGACGACCTCTAGCACTGATCTAAGCAACGGAAAAGATAAGTCTAGGTGTTTAACTGTTGTTATTGCAAACAGTGCTACTAAGTCCATGCCCTCTGCCTACATCGGCATGTTTTTACCTATGTTTAATGTACTTTTTGTTGTCTTAATGTGTTGTTAATTCGTGGGAGGTAGGGAGGATGAACCGAAATAAGATTCTGTGGCTCTCACGATGCCTGAATTGATTTCGGTCGTTTCTTAGGGCAGTTAAACGATTGCACTTTTGGAAGCCCCATTGAGGTTTGCCATTGGACTGTCTGTCCAAATCTGCTGTCGTTTGACGATTTGTGTTAGCTGTACCGTTCTGTAGATAACTGGCGTATTTTATTCGTACTCAGTTAACAATTTTTTTTTAGTTTTGTATCATGTTTGTTAACTATTTCGTCCAGTCTCCTCTTACTATCATTTATTTGATGATTGTTAAATTTTCGTCCGTTATGAGTCCTGTGATGTCATCATTTTTTGCAGTCATTTTTTTTGTGTACTTTGAATATTAAGTTGACCTCGGGTCAGACCTTGACCCTTCATTTGGCTTGTGACATTTCCGCTTGTTTTATTTAGTTCATAAATTCATTTTTAATTGTGAAAATGTCTTGTTTGCGTCTTAACATTGTTTGTACCCTTTAGTTGCATCATTGTTTTGTTTGTCCTCATGATATATATTAATACTACATTAATAATATGATATTATATGCAATAATACCCTTGTAATTTAATTTAATTAATTTTTTCTGATATTTAAGGTTAATATGGGACATTGCATAATTATGCAGTGATAGTCCAAGAAAGTAGCACTACAATTTATAATAGATGCCTAGGGCATAATAATATAATATATATATTGACAAAATAAAATAATCTTATAGCTACCTTTGAGGTAATAGACCCATTGTATATTATTTAATATACTTTTCTGGTACTAAGAGAGTGACTTAGTACATTGAACAATATAATTACTAGGAATCATACCCAACATTATTGGATATTGAGATTAATTGTGTGAAGTAATTACATAATAGTTAACAGATATCATAACTATTTATGATATATAGTATTATTTAGATACAATATTGTTACAAAATATTGTCTATTAGTTGAACTTAGACATTAGAGTTCAGTACTATTGTGATTATTTATATTGAATATTTCTAAGTTGAGTAAGTATAATAATTACTCTGAAGCTACTATTGACTATTTTAATCAGTAATTATCAATAATTACTTACAGATAAAAGTCAAAATGCTTACTATAGACCATTTCGTTAAAATTGGTAGGGAATATGGTTATAAATCTCAAGAACTTCGTCAGTTTGCTGAGGCAGAACTGGAAAAATATGAAAGAAAAGAAGCAGAACAAAAGGCTGCATTAAAGAAAGAGGAAGAGGAACGTGAGATGAAGCAAATTGCCAAGGAAAATAGATTAAGAGAAATTGCTCAACAGGAAGAAGAGAATAAATTGAAACGAGAGGAAATTATTTTACAACAAGAAATGGAATTGGCGCGTATTAAATTGGAGACAGCAAAATTACAAGCACAAAGTGCTGATGCAAACCAGAATAATAACGCACAAAATGGATCATCATCCAGCCAAACTAAACATTTCTACAACTTTAAATTACCCACTCTCAACTTGAACGTGGACGACCTTTCATCGTTCCTGTCACGTTTTGAACAGACTTGCAAAACAAACCATTTGCCTGAAGAGTCATGGGTACTCAAGTTAAATGAATTCTTGGTTGGAGAACCATTGACGGCTTCTCAAAATGCTGACCCATCAATAGCAAATAACTACGGTGCTATTAAGTCCTTGCTTTTACGAAGGTTTCACCTGGACGAGGAACACTGTAGGTTGAAATTTAAGGGAATTTTACCTGAATCTCCAAAAGATTTTGCAGGATTCATTGCGAATATACGCAATACATTTAATAGATGGGTTGAACTGGCAGAAGTCAACAAATCATACGACAAATTAGTTGATTTACTACTACGGGATAAGGTATTATCTTCGGTTAGCCAGCCATTTTTTGCATATTTGCAGGAGCGTAAACCAGGTACTATGGACGATTTAGAAAAAATTTCTTTAAACTACTGTTCGGCACATCCGAATGCAACCATTTCTAACTCCTCATTAAGAGAACCTCTACCTGTGGCGTCTAATATGGCCTACAATCATAATAACAAACAAAGACATCACAGTGTAGACAGAAGCAGGTTCCAAAGAAATCACAATGTTCACTTTCAGAAGGGATATAATAATGATTTCAACAATAAAAATGAGTTCAACAGAGGTAGATCACGAGATAGAAATTATTCACCTCAAACAAACTACCACAATGGTCAACATAACACTCATTATAATCGATCACATACTCCCAATAATAATAGTAACTGGAATGGTAATAATCATGGCTCGAGACATCGAGATAATAGTTACTATAGAGGACGACGAGATAATTCTAACAATTATACTCGGAATCGATCTCATTCTCGGGGATCATCTCATTACAACCATAATACAGGGGCAGCAGTTACAAATAATACTACCCCTATAGCTCAGGTCCCACTTGACAATAATACAACACAGTCTTCTGCTGCATGTTTTGCTATTAATTATAATGTGGCAAATAGTTGCCAACAATGCAATCTTATTTTTCAGAAGGCGAAAGAAACAGTGCTTAACTGCGGACATATTACACCAGAGGTAGGTCTTGCAGTCAACGATGGAACAGGCCTACTAATTTTTAACAGGGGATTAGTTAATGGATCCGTCGTCTCAGTGCTGAGGGATTCAGGATCCACAACGATTGGTGTACGACAGTCGCTGGTACATCCTAGCTGTGCAACGGGGGAATATGTCCGTTGCATGACTTTTGGGGGAACTATTGAGTTTTACCCCACAGCTATTATTCATGTTAACACACCTTTTTTCACAGGGAACGTAAAAGTATGTATGCTAAAAAAGCCTATAGCTGATCTGATGGTTGGTCGTATACACGGCAGTAAAGATTGTACTCCAGATGAGATTATAGAATGGGAGAAACATAACCTATGCACTGGAAACGCCGTGACGACTAGAGCGCAGACTCAACTCATGGAGAAAGTTGATGATAATAAAATGGATGCAGACAACCAAGAGGAATTTGTAGTCAATTCACCTATTGACAGGGAAACATTTGCAACCAAACAAAAAGAGGATAAATCTTTAAAAAAAAAAATTTTTAAGCTGGTTGATAAAGTTGACAATCTATCCTCAGGTAATAATAACAAACATTGTTTTGTTATTAAAAATGACATATTGATTAGATGTTTTAATGACAAATCACAAATGAAACAACAAGTTATGGTCCCATATACTTTTAGACGGTACATTCTTCAACATGCACATGACTCACATTGTGCTGGACATATGGGATATACTCGAACACGATCTCGAGTACTGTCTTCATTCTTTTGGCCAGGAGTGTCAAGAGATATCTCGCAGTATGTACGTTCCTGTACTACATGCCAAGAAGTGAAAGCACGTGGAGCTTTTCACACGGCGCCTATTCAGGCTTGCGATATCTCAGTAAGACCGTTTGACAAGATGGCAATAGATATTATTGGTCCATTGCTACCATCGGCCAGAGGACATAGATTCGTCCTTACGTGCATTGATTTGTGCACACGATGGCCAGAAGCCATCCCATTAAAGACCACCACTACCACAGATGTAGCTGATGCACTACATCTCATCTTTTCTAGAATAGGGTTTCCTAGAAAACTTTTATCAGACCATGGGTCACAGTTTATATCTGACACCATGAAGGAAGTCATGAAAACTTGGAACATTGATAGGAATTTAAGTAGTATTTATCATCCGATGAGTAATGGTGCGGTTGAAAGACTTAACCGTACACTTAAACAACTACTACATAAGGTTACTGCTAAGCACCCTCATGACTGGGACAGAGCACTCCCAGCTGTTCTATTTGCTTATCGGGAGGTACCGCATGAACAAACTGGCTTCTCTCCCTTTGAATTAGTTTTTGGTGCTCCCCCAAGAGGTCCTATGGGACTAATAAAAGACTTATTAATTGACGCGGAGATGACTCAGGACACTCAGTCATCTTACGAGTACGTGATTAATCTTCGGAAGAACATTATTGAGTCTTGCCAGTTGGCAACAGCTTCTTCTGAGGCTGCAAAAGCTAAGGCTCGATCTCTACAAAATAGGTCTCGACGATTACGCCAATTATTCCCAGGCGACGAGGCTTATGTGTTACTTCCTCACAATAACAATAAATTATTGATATCTTGGAATGGTCCTTACAAAGTCATTGATAAAATTTCCGACGTTGATTACGTCTTAGATATCAAGGGACACAAAAAGATATTTCATATTAACATGCTCAAGCAATTTCATACACGTCCTGAACACTTACAGTCAATTTTTCATGAACTAGATGACAACACAGTATCTACTTGTTATTATGCTAACTTATCTGTCATCCAGGAAGAAGAATCTTCTTTTCCTGAGGTACAGTTACCGTTACCGGTACCAGTAGTTCAACCTACTGAATCTTGGCGGGATGTAACCATCTCTTCAACGGTTACACCGCAACAGCGTCTACAGATTGCTAATCTATTACAATCTTATCCAGATGTATTGACCGACGTCCCGGGTCGCACATCGGCTATCAGTCATGACATTACTCTCAATGATGATACACCTATTCGTGTACATCCCTATTCTGTTCCTTTACATTTCCTTGCTAAAACTACTAAGGAACTTGAACAGATGTTGTCTCTGGGAATCATTGAGACTAGTAATTCGCCATTCTCTTCTCCATTAGTGATTGTCCGGAAGAAGGACAATAACATCAGACTATGTGTTGATTATAGAAAATTAAATGCTAAGACTATAGTTGACAGCGAACCACATCCACTTATCGACGACTTACTGCCACGGCTATCCAACGCAACTATATTTAGTAAGATAGACTTAACTAAAGGTTATTGGCAGATACCACTGACCGAAAAGGCTAAGTACTACACCGCATTTTCCACTCCACAAGGTCTATACCAGTGGAATGTGATGCCTTTTGGGCTTGTTAATGCGCCAGCTACCTTCATTCGCCTGATGCGACAAATTTTATCAGGTAGACCAGACGTTATTACATATATTGACGACATATGCTTGTTTAGTTCGTCGTTTGAGGAACATGTTTCGGGACTTAGATATGTTTTCGACACTCTAAGGAATTATCATCTAACTGCTAAACCTACAAAGGTGCAAATTGCGTGTAATGAGATAACCTTTTTGGGACATATCATTGGATCGGGATATATCCGAACGTTACCTAGTACAGTCTCCAAAATTCTAAACATAGCAGTTCCTCAGACGAAGAAACAGGTCAGGAGTTTGTTAGGACTTGTTCAATATTACAGTAGATTCATACCAAACTTGTCATCCATCACGGCTGTATTGTCTTCATTGTTAAAAAAAGACATGCCGGTGAAGGTGACATGGACTGGTACATGCAATGAAACTTTCAACAAAATTATAAATTTGTTCTCGCATGAACCAATTTTAAGACTTCCCGATGCTTCCAAAAGATTTTTCTTACGAACAGATGCTAGTAACTACGGCATTGGTGCATGCCTGCTCCAGAACCATGATGGCATTCTACATCCTACCTTATACATTTCAAGAAAGCTAAAGCCTGCAGAAACAAAGTATTCAACAGTCGACAAGGAACTTTTATCTGTGATATGGGCAATAACTAAACTCGAAAAGTTCCTGCTTGGTGCTCCCTTCACCATACAGACGGACCAACGTGCTGTAGCATCCTTGCGTCGATCTAATCATAAAAGCCAGAAACTCGCCAGATATTCAATCATCCTACAGCCATTTGAATTCTCCATTGAACTTATTCCTGGCACTAAAAACATTGTGGCTGATGCGTTGTCACGTAATCCTATTGACGACGAATAATCAACATTAACATTCCTAAAACATATCAACTATAAAGGAACTAACCTTGCCTTCAATTTAAACTTTATAAACACTATATGCATCACAGAATGGAACTAAAGACAATCAAGGTATACATATTGACATTCAAACTTCGTCTAACGTCCATACACGATATATGAATATTCGTTGAACAATCATGGAACAATATCTGACGACAAGTCGAACTTATTGTCCTATGTGCACTTAATTCTTGGATGCTGTGATAAATGACATTTCTTTCCAACGTAAACGTTTGAACATTTTTGCCTAAAAGAATTCATCAGGATCAAGACTACGGATGGATCATCATATCCTATACTAATTAATTAGTTAACTTAACTTCTTAATTGAATTATTATCAATAAAATGAAATGTGAGAAAAAAATGAAATGAAGAGAACAAAAAAAAAAAAAAAAAAGAACGAAATATAAAAAGAAGAAATTATGAAAAGAGAAAATAAATCTCACACAAGTATTAGATTAATATTTTTTTTTTTAAATGTACCTATACATTATTTAGTTAGTTAAATTAGATAGTTATTATTCACTAACACTTAACACACACAATTAAGTTAAACTTATATTCGAATTTCTTTCTATTTCTTCTCACTTATTTTGTTTTTTTTTTCTTCTCTCATAACATCGCGTTACATTAGAATCTTAATAATTTATCTCTTAGTTTAATTCATTAATTTAATTTTAATTAGTCAAATTAATTCCTATATGACATACTAATACGACAGACCTCACTTTCATTTAATTCTATCATTCACTATTAACATTGGACATTTTATTTAGTTGATATAATAATATGTATAATTGATATATCATGTGATTAATGTTAGATGACTATGACAAATAGTTGGTTGACATGACCGCGACACGGTTCTACTCAGAACATCGTCGGCCATATGTCACAATTGTGTTAAATTTTTTTTGAAAAATTGTTAAGTCGGATAGATCTTGAAAAAAAATCTATCGATTTTTTTTTTCCCGGGTGTACAGGGAATTGTTACGGTATATGATATTAACGCCGTCTGCTAAAGGTTATCAGACGTGCAATTGTAAAAGGTTAAGGCATTTAATATATTGCGATAGATGTTTCAATTACTGAACGCTCCATACACGATCGATCATGACGTGTATAGCGTTGTTTAGGACACAGTCGGTAACTAAGAAACGCTACCCTTTGTTACTTGACCGCCAAGCTGAATAGCTGCGTTTTTCTAACCTTCCAATTCAATGGCATGATATAGCCATTTATATATGCACTTTTTGATGGACCAGGGTCAGTCCTAGAACTCTATATGAGAGGGAAATTTATGGAGGTTAGTATTTAACTAGAATTCTCAGAAGGAGAAGAATAATCGTCAAATTCATATGAAATATTCAGACTCGCAGTCTCACTGTCGGCAGGTAGCCATGTCTAGCTGCGCGTGCATATAGCTGTGATGTTCTGACGACAATACTGCATTGTATCCTTAAACGGACATTGACACATAAACCAGCAGTCTACGTTATTGATTAATTTATGCATGACTTATATGGACTTATGCTCTACTCCTATTGAAATGATCATCCTGTGTGTACAACTGTGGATTAAATGTACGGACTCAATGAAATGACTTATCAAATCAATCGTATTCCAAGGTTCAATTATTGTTCGGAATCTTCCACCCCCGCATTCGCTTAATCTTCCATCGAAGGCACGATGCCCTATCACTGAACAAAAAAAAACTAACACATCAATGAAAAAACAATGGCCAGAAATTTATAATTGTTTTATTCATATCACATGGAACATTGTTCAGAGCAAACCACCACGCAACACATACGCCGCTGAAATAATTACTCGCGACTGTTGCAATAGGTGCGCACTGGTGCGGACATGTAGTCACTACACTAATTTAAAAAAAAAAAAAAATTGAATAGCACATTTCATCGCTTGTGCTGTGCTGCAACAAAAATTAAGTGCGCATTTTTTGAACGGATCTTGTAACTTTCCTGTAAAACTAATAAAAATTAACCCACACAACGGTAAGAGTTTTTTTTATATAACTTAAAGAAGAAAATTCGAACATGACAGGGGTTTTGTAAGGGCAAAAAATATATTAATAACTGCACTGATATCAGTAGGGCACGTAGCAAATTTCAATAACATCCGTCAAGGGGTTGCAAAGCTACAACGTTCAATGTGTGGGCATGAATTTCCGAACGGACTATACCTACTTACGTGTTATTCAGTGAGAACCTATAGCCGTGTAGTGTAGATATTTTTCGCCTCGCTTGAGAGAGATCAAACAGCCTGTAACCTAGTGCTCTCTGTAACCCTAGTTGGAGCACCTTGCATTGTCAAGACATCTACTACCAATACTTGTCAACCACATACAGGTAGATCTATCGCCTTTGCCTACGGGTAGCTACATTTGCACTCCAACCTTTGAGGCATTATCTTCAGACCCATGTAGGGCCGGTTACATCGAAGTACATACTCCCAGCCTTAGCCGGATATATTTATACCTCCCGCCAGACCGACTGTCTCCTTTGCCATCGACCTGTGTCGGTAGCATTGTCCGACCCATTGACAGTCGGTAAAACCGGAGTAGTTGAAGCATTCTTCAGAAGAAGCGGCACAGGGTCAACACTAGATACCTAACTGAAGCCAAGTCACCGTTATGCAACGCAGAGAACGCTTTCCTTGAGAGCCCTCACTTATACTTGGTCTTTTTTTCGTCAGCAGTGATCTCTAGTGTCCTGCAAATTGGATTTATTGTTTGTGCCTGGATAAGCGCACTAGCATTGTCTCCGTCACCCGTGCTTGGATAGTGAGTGCACGCTGGGATTAGTCTGATACGTTTTCCACCGGGAGCTTATCTCCTTCATCACTTGGATAGCAAAAAACGAAGGAACAGGGTTAGATTTCTCGGAGTTAGGAGTACTTACCTACCAGGATTAATTTTAGCACAAGGCAGGAGAGACCGTTTTTCATCACGGAAGACCGGGGGCCCCCCTGTTAGTTAAAAAAGCTGGATGTGTGAGAGACTCTCTGGGTCTTGGTGTGGAGTGAGGCGATCTGTTTGAGTGCGATTTATCTAAGTGGTGTGGTAGAATGTTTGTATTATTGTGATTTGTTCTTTTTTTTGGGCCTTTTAGAGATCGTGAAGGCATTTTCTTCATGTGGTGGTTTTGTGTTAATAAACATATTTAAATTTGCTTTGCGGTCTGAAATCTCTTTTATGCTAACTGTCACTAGATGTTGCACTGTATGTTCTTTCTGGATTTAGAATTAGTCTGTTTGTTCAGAGAGAACGGGCGAGGGAGTGACTTAATAAATGTCAGTCGTAGGAGGCTGGGGAAATAGTCTTATTACTCTCCAGAATTCAGATCTCTTCCGATAATTATCATTAGTGACTCTATTCTTATCTACTTTCACATTACACATTTGTAACCTGTCTAACTCAGACATTCTCTATTGTTCTACCTGCGACACCCTGGATGTATATCTCACTTTCAACCTAGCTGTATATCTCACTCTCACCCTGGATGTCTATCTCACTCTCAACCTAGATGTATATCTCAGTCTCAACCTGGATGTCTATCTCACTCTTACCCTGGATGTCTATCTCACTCTGTTGTATGCCTGACTGTTTTGTGACAATTTTCATATACTCAGTTGAAATTGTTTTTTATTAGTTGTATTAATTATTTTAATATTGTATTTTCTGCAATTTCTCATTTCTTGAATTCCACTTCCTTGGTGAAGTATTAATTCGTAAAAATATTTTGCGCTTTTTGTGTGCATAGCCTAACTGTTTTTTTAACTTGTATTTTTTTATTATATTTTTTTATATTTTTTTAAAATATATCTTTCTTTTTACTATACAAGCATGGCTGGTAATTATGTACCGTGGCTTCACAAGGATGGTCTACGACTTGGTCATCTGAATATTTACCATCTTCTAGGTAAACTCCCCGAACTTACATACATTCTAAGTAATAATTTTCACATTTTTGGACTTTCAGAAAGTCGCCTAAATGACAGAATAACAGACGATGACATTGCGTTAAATGGTTTTAAAACTATTCGGCGAGACGCAAGCAAAAAACAAGAGACAGGTATAACAGTTTATATTTCCACTTCCCTTAATTTTCGCCGCAGAAACGACTTAGAGACAGCAGAGATAGAATGTGTATGGTTGGAAATAAAGCTACCGAATCAGGGCCCATTTCTGGTGGGATATCTTTATCGAAATCCTAGTGCAGGACCTATATGGTACGAAGATTTCACCATAATGATGGACAATGTATTTGCCACAGTCAAGGAGGTTGTTCTTCTTGGTGATTTCAACATCGATATACACAATTCAAATCTAACATGGAAAAATATAATATTATCGTACAACTTAAAACAAATAGTTAACCAGCCTACAAGAGTAACACAAGCATCAACCACACTAATCGACCACATCTACGTAACTTGCCCAGAAAACATCATAGAATGCTCTGTCCCTAATATTGCAATGAGTGACCACTATCCAGTATGCTGTACATGGTCAAAGAATAAATGTAAAGTTCCGAAAAATAAACATGTAAGTATCAAATTTAGAAGTTTCAAACATTTCAGTAAGGAATTATTTTTAAATGACTTGCTAACTGCACCTCTCGCCCGTGTTTACCAACTTCCTGATCCGGATGACGCTATTGAATACTGGACAAAAATTTTTTATAATGTTTTTGACACGCACGTACCAGCTAAGGAAATTCGCGTCAAACGACAATTAAAATCTCCGTGGATCACGCAGGAAGTGTTGGAGGCTATGAGGCAGAGAGATCAAGCGCACAAAAATAAGGACCTCAACACATACAGGGTATACAGGAACAAAGTTCAATATTTAATTCGGAAAGAAAAGAAAAATCGTTTTAGAAATATAGTTCAGAACAAATCAAATAGTAAGGAAATATGGAAGGCAATTAACACCTTAGCGAAAAAACGTAATGCACCAGACTCATTCTCTTCCAACACTTCATTTACTTGCACCGACTTCAGCAATCACTTTCAAGCAGAAATAAACGGTCTGAAATCCACAATACCACCTTCCTGTAGTGACTTAGACAAACTTTCAGCATTCTGTAAAAACAAATGTACAAACTCAGTTCCACCCGACATTCCTTTTATGACAGTTAATGAAGTGTATAACTATCTTATTGGCCTTAAGGATAATAGCTCATCAGGGCTTGACGGAATTAGTAATCGAATACTGCGTTACGCCGCATCAGCTATTAGTGATTCACTAACTTTTATATATAATCAATGTATTGCTAAAAGTTATTTTCCTTCAGCCTTTAAGATTGCCAAAGTATATCCTCTCTTCAAACCTGGCTCGTCAGATAACAGTAATCTTGGTAACTATAGACCTATTTCTCTTTTATCATCGCTTTCTAAACCACTAGAAAAACACATACATAAAGCAACACTACATTACCTAGTTAGCAATGACTTGCTAATTGACAGTCAGTCAGGGTTTCGACAAAAGCATTCATGCCACACAGCTCTAACTAAGATGATAGACAACTTGCACCTAAACATAAATAACGATAACATATGTGGAGCAATCTTTGTAGACTTTAGGAAAGCATTTGATATGTTAGATCACGCTGTTTTAATAAGAAAATTAGAAACAATGAAAGTTAACTTTAAACTAGTGACATTACTTAAATCATTCCTGTCCGACAGACAGCAAGTAGTGTGGTACAATAACTCCTTGTCAAGCCCAACTATTATTGACACTGGTGTTCCTCAGGGTTCTATTCTCGGCCCTCTACTTTTTTCCATTTACATAAATGACCTTCCACTACACATCGAGCACTCATCCTGCGACCTATTTGCCGATGACTGTACCATTTATACTAGTGATAAAAGTTGCAACACGCTAGAAATATTATTACAAAGCGACACAGACAATCTTATTAAGTGGAGCAATGAAAACTGCATGCAAATAAATATCACTAAAACAAAATGTATGATAATATCAACTAGACAAAAATTACAAAACTCGCCGAAAACAACACTTCAGCTCTACATTGGAACCTCTTTAATTGAAAATGTAAATGAATATAAAACACTAGGACTCATAATTGACCAACATTTAAGTTGGAATTCGCATGTACAAGCACTGACCAAACAAACGGCACAAAAAGTTTACCAGTTAGCTAAAATCAAACATTTCCTAGATGAGGAGACACGAAAAATGTTCTATACATCCCAGATACAAACACATCTAGACTATTGTTCCACAATTTGGGATGGCTGCACCATGTCCAACACTAAAAGACTCTTTTCATTACAAAAACGTGCAGTGCGCCTAATTTCAGGCAAAAACCTCACACAGTGTGTAGACGCATATACATATCTTAACATATTACCACTAAGAAAGCGCCTTCTCTTCAACAAAGCCAAATTTATTCACAAAATCTTGTCACAGAATGCTCCAACGTATCTGTGGCCTATTTTCAAATACAGCGGAAGACGCAGTCAACGCTTAAATAAATTACACATGCCCAAGCCTAGGCTCGACTTATTCAAGAAAAGTTTAGCTTTTTCTGCTGCTCATCTGTGGAATACTCTTCCACACGACTTAAAAAATACTCTTAGTCCATATTCATTCAATCACAGACTTTTCAAATACATCATGAGTGCAGATTATATGCCACCCTAATTTCGTTATGTTCTTAAATAATTACGCTGTCACCTCAGGGGCGCATTCCCATAGTCAGTTATGACTGAAGGGGCTATTATTATTATTATTATTATTACATAACATCATATGTAGGTTTTAAAGTTAATTTTGTCCTGTTTAGTATAAATTATGATACGCATCTGTAAATTTGTGTAACTGTTATTGTACTGTTACAATGTTGGGATTTTATTTTATTGTACTTTCTTGTTATTTTATTATTTAAGTAACATTTAGGATACGTGTGAGAATAAATAGATTAACTATGGAAGAAGAGAGAAAGGAAGGGCAGAATGTTAGACGGGCCTGCGTGACCAATTCTAAACCCTTTGAAAATAAAGTTTGTTCGTTCGTTCGTTCTATCTATCTATCTATCTATCTATCTATCTATCTATCTATCTATCTATCTATCTATCTATCTATCTATCTATCTATCTATCTATCTATCTATCTATCTATCTATCTATCTATCTATCTATCTATCTATCTATCTATCTATCTATCTATCTATCTATCTATCTATTATCTATCTATCTATCTATCTATCTATCTATCTATCTATCTATCTATCTATCTATCTATCTATCTATCTATCTATCTATCTATCTATCTATCTCTGATAGGATGTCTATCTCACTCTCACCCTGGATGTCTTTTTCACTCTCAACGTGGCTGTCTATCTCACTCTCACCCTGGATGACTATCTCACTCTCAACTGACAGGCCTATCTCACTCTCAACCTGGATGTCTATCTCACTCTTACCATGGATGTCTATCTCACTCTCACCCTGGCTGTCTATCTCTCTCTCTCACCCTGGATGTCTATATCACTCTCATCCTGGATGTCTATCTCACTCTCAACTTAGATGCTATCTTACTCTCAACCAGGATGCCTATCTCTCAACATAGATGTCTATCTCTCAACCTAGATGTCTATCTCACTCTAAACATAGATGTCTATCTCATTCTCAACCTGGATGTCTATCTCTCTCAACCTGGCTGTTTATCTCATTCTCAACCTGGCGTCTATCTCACTCTCAACCTGGCTGTTTATCTCACTCTCATCCTGGTTGTCTATCTCACTCTCAACTTGGCTGTCTATCTCACTCTAAATGTGAATGTCTATCTCGCTCTCAACGGTGATGCTTATCACACTTTCAACCTCACTGTTTATCTTATTCTCATCCTAACTGTCTATTTCACTCTCAACCTCACTGTTTATCTCAACCTCGCTGTACAATCTCACTCAACCTCACTGTCTATCTCAACGTCGCTATATGTCTCTCTATCTCGCTGTCTATCTCACTCTCCATCTCGCTGTATATCTCACTCTTCACCTCGCTGTCTATCTCCCTCTCCACCTCGCTGTCTATCTCACTCTCCACCTCGCTGTCTGTCGGACTCACTACCTCGCTGTCTGTCTGACTCACTACATCGCTGTCTATCTCACTCTACACCTCGCTGTCTGTCTGACTCACTACCTCGCTGTCTGTCTGACTAACTACATCGCTGTCAATCTCACTCTACACCTTGCTGTCTGTCTGACTCTCTACCTCGCTGTCTATCTCACTCACTACCTCGCTGTCTATCTCACTCTCCACCTCACTGTCTATCTCACTCTCCACCTCACTGTCTATCTCACTCTCCACCTCGCTGTCTATCTCACTCTCTCACTGTCTGTCTCACTCTCTACCTCGCTGCTTATCTCACTCTCCACCTCACTGTCTATCTCACTCACTACCTCACTGTCTATCTCACTCTCCGCCTCACTGTTTGTCTCACTCTCCACCTCACTGTCTATCTCACTCTCCACCTCACTGCATATCTCACTCTCCACCTCACTGTCTGTCTCACTCTCCCCCTCACTGTCTGTCTCACTCTCCACCTCACTGTCTATCTCACTCTCCCCCTCGCTGTCTGTCTCACTCTCCACCTCACTGTCTATCTCACTCTCCACCTCGCTGTCTGTCTCACTGTCCACCTCGCTTTCTGTCTCACTCTCCACCTCGTTGTCTGTCTCACTCTCCACCTCGCTGTCTGTCTCACTCTCCACCTCACTGTCTGTCTCACTCTCCATCTCACTGTCTGTCTCACTCTCCACCTCGCTGTCTGTCTCACTCTCCACCTCACTGTTTCACTCTCCACCTCACTGCCTATCTCACTCTTCACCTCACTGCCTATCTCACTCTCCACCTCACTGCCTATCTCACTCTCCACCTCACTGTCTGTCTCACTCTCCACCTCACTGCCTATCTCACTCTTCACCTCACTGTCTATCTCACTGTCCACCTCGCTGCCTATCTCACTCTCCACCTCGCTGTCTGTCTGACTCTCTACCTCGCTGTCTATCTCACTCACTACCTCACTGTCTGTCTCACTCTCCACCTCACTGCCTATCTCACTCTCCACCTCACTGTCTGTCTCTCAACCTCACTGCCTATCTCACTCTCCCCCTCACTGCCTGTCTCACTCTCCACCTCACTGCCTATCTCACTCTCCACCTCACTGTCTGTCTCACTCTCCACCTCACTGTCTGTCTCACTCTCCACCTCACTGCCTATCTCACTCTCCACCTCACTGTCTATCTCACTCTCCACCTCGCTGTCTATCTCACTCTCTACTTCGCTGTCTGTCTGACTCTCTACCTCACTGTCTGTCTCACTCTCCACCTCACTGTCTATCTCATTCTCCACCTCACTGTCTATCTCACTCTCCACCTCACTGTCTATCTCACTCTCCACTCACTGTCTATCTCACTCTCCACCTCACTGTCTATCTCACTCTCCACCTCACTGTCTATCTCACTCTCCACCTCACTGTCTATCCCACTCTCCACCTCACTGTTTGTCTCACTCTCCACCTCACTGCCTGTCTCACTCTCCACCTCACTGTCTGTCTCACTCTCCACCTCACTGTCTATCTCACTCTCCACCTCACTGCCTATCTCACTCTCCACTTCACTGCATATCTCACTCCCCACCTCACTGCCTGTCTCACTCTCCACCTCACTGCCTATCTCACTCTCCACCTCACTGTCTGTCTCACTCACCACCTCGCTGCCTACCTCAATCTCCACCTCACTGTCTATCTCACTCTCCACCTCGCTGCCTATCTCACTCTCCACCTCACTGTCTATCTCATTCTCCACCTCACTGTCTATCTCACTCTCCACCTCACTGTCTGTCTCACTCTCCACCTCGCTGCCTATCTCACTCTCCACCTCACTGTCTATCTCACTCTCCACCTCACTGTCTATCTCACTCTCCACCTCACTGTCTATCTCACTCTCCACCTCACTGTTTATCTCACTCTCCACCTCGCTGTCTATCTTACTCTCCACCTCACTGTCTATCTCACTCTCCACCTCCCTGTCTATCTCACTCTCCACCTCACTGTCTATCTCACTCTCCACCTCGCTGTCTATCTCACTCTCTCACTGTCTGTCTCACTCTCTACCTCGCTGCTTATCTCACTCTCCACCTCACTGTCTATCTCACTCACTACCTCACTGTCTATCTCACTCTCCGCCTCACTGTTTGCCTCACTCTCCACCTCACTGTCTATCTCACTCTCCACCTCACTGCCTATCTCACTCTCCACCTCGCTGCCTATCTCACTCTCCACCTCACTGTCTGTCTCACTCTCCACCTCGCTGCCTATCTCACTCTCCACCTCGCTGCCTATTTCACTCTCCACCTCACTGTCTGTCTCACTCTCCACCTCTCTGCCTATCTCACTCTCCACCTCACTGTCTGTCTCACTCTCCACCTCGCTGCCTTTCTCACTCTCCACCTCACTGTCTATCTCACTCTCCACCTCATTGTGTGTCTCACTCTCCACCTCACTGTCTATCTCACTCTCCATCTCACTGTCTTTCTCACTCTCCACCTCACTGTCTATCTCACTCTCCACCTCACTGTCTGTCTCACTCTCCACCTCGCTGCCTATCTCACTCTCCACCTCACTGTCTATCTCACTCTCCACCTCACTGTCTGTCTCACTCTCCACCTCACTGCCTATCTCACTCTCCACCTCGCTGCCTATCTCACTCTCCACCTCACTGTCTGTCTCACTCTCCACCTCGCTGCCTATCTCACTCTCCACCTCGCTGCCTATCTCACTCTCCACCTCACTGTCTGTCTCACTCTCCACCTCGCTGCCTATCTCACTCTCCACCTCACTGTCTGTCTCACTCTCCACCTCGCTGCCTATCTCACTCTCCACCTCACTGTCTATCTCACTCTCCACCTCACTGTCTGTCTCACTCTCCACCTCACTGTCTATCTCACTCTCCACCTCACTGTCTATCTCACTCTCCACCTCACTGTCTATCTCACTCTCCACCTCACTGTCTGTCTCACTCTCCACCTCGCTGCCTATCTCACTCTCCACCTCACTGTCTGTCTCACTCTCCACCTCACTGTCTGTCTCACTCTCCACCTCACTGTCTATCTCACTCTCCACCTCACTGTCTATCTCACTCTCCACCTCACTGCCTGTCTCACTCTCCACCTCGCTGCCTATCTTACTCTCCACCTCACTGTCTATCTCACTCTCCACCTCACTGTCTATCTTACTCTCCACCTCACTGTCTATCTCACTCTTCACCTCACTGTCTATTTCACTTTCCACCTCGCTGTCTATCTTACTCTCCACCTCACTGTCTATCTCACTCTCCACCTCACTGTCTATCTCACTCTCCACCTCACTGTCTATCTCACTCTCCACCTCGCTGTCTATCTCACTCTCTCACTGTCTGTCTCACTCTCCACCTCGCTGCCTATCTTACTCTCCACCTCACTGTCTATCTCACTCTCCACCTCACTGTCTATCTTACTCTCCACCTCACTGTCTATCTCACTCTCCACCTCACTGTCTATCTCACTCTCCACCTCACTGTCTATCTCACTCTGTTCATTAATTCCCTTCGTCATGGACGGACGTGTATTTGATCTGCTCTCACATTTCGTAGTATTAACGCAGGAAGTTTAAGTCACATTCCGTGGATTTTTATATCAGTATATTGGTTATTAGACGGTGAAATTTTTAAACATGATATTGTGTTAATGTAATGTGTAACATTTTATAGAATACCGTTGAAATGTGTATCAGTTTTTTCTCTATGTTATTGGAGGATATTTTTAACAATGACTACATGACTCATCCGAATGTGACCTTCGCCAAAGCAAGAGGTCAGTTGTTGGTCAAGCGTTGCTGTCAAGCATCATAAAATTTTCCCGGTATACAATGTTCCTCACCGATAACAAAACGCCCGGTGGAATGTAACAATGTCATGCTTGGAAGAAGGTGTTAGTTCGCAGCTAACAGTGGGCCCCAGGGACGCTCGTTTAAGACCAACGACCATAAAGAACTATGCTTTGAACAAAGAGAGGGCTATTCACCTAAAACTTAAAGGTTGTAGAACAGGGTCCGGTATAACCTTGAAGCTATCAAGTCATGGAAAATGTGTAACTATAACATTCCAGAACACCTTTCAGTACGAGGCATTTCGTTTCATTGTCATTAAATTCTACGAAACAGGACTTGTAGAGTCAAGAACAGACATAAATGGTGCACTAGTAGAAGACGTTATAACAACACCACTTCTCAAAATTCACCTTTATCACACTAAGAACAAAATTATGACCCAGGGGACTGCCGCAGCTATCGAATCATGGCTAGAAACAGAATTTGAAGAATTAAAAGAATCTGCAAAAATTGTAACTGATGTTGAGTTAGAAAACACTAAAATGGACTCCGCTGTTTCTATGCCCCACTTGGCAGTAGACTCAATGATTCCAGGCATAAGTGACTTTACTACCGACAACGACATTCTCAACATCAGCTGCAACCCAATGTCTCACAGTGAATCAGAAATTCTACCTTCTGCAGTATTGGATACAATAACAGACACCCCTACAATTTCTAAACCTATGTTGGCCATCGAATACCCCATGGACCATGAAAATATACGAAAAGCTGAAACTGTATCTCTTGAGCAACAAAAAGAAGACACCACGAAGTTACCTGTGTCGTGCTGCCAGGAGCTAATGCAAAATATGGAGGACACGCTACGAAGTTTAATTGGTGATCTCATGTCTAGTATACAGACATCGCTCAAGGCCGAAAACGAACTTCTTAAAAGGGAGATAGTATCTCTGAGGGAAGACAATTCTAGCATGAAGGACATCATCGAAAAACTGCAGAGAGACTTCTCACTCTATAAGATAAGACAACCAGATCATCCTCAAACAATAGTAGAAGATTGCGAAGAATCCATACATAAAAATACGCCAAATCAGCAAAAAGGTCACCACCAAACTGTACACAAAAAACACGAAGAGACACTCACAAACACAACATATCCCATTGGAGTCAAAATTACCAACAGATTTCAAGTTCTTGAGGATTGTTCAACAGAAAATGAGCAGGTATCAGCATCCCACCAGACAACGTTCCAGTGCCCGAAAACCAAATTCACAAATCTCAGAGCCATCACAACAGTCCACAAAAAGAACACCACAAAAGGCAGCAGCATCAATCTAATAGAAAACAAAGTGAAGAAATACGTAGTGACGTTACACATATTGTAATTGGTGACTCCCTCTTGAAGGGTATTTATTGTGAAAGAATGTCCACTACAAGAGAAGACATCGTTTCAGTTATGACAGTGCCGGGGGCTGGTATTAAAAGACTACTGGACATAATTAATAAGTTCGATATTAATCACAAGATAACAAAAACAACACTACACGTAGGAATTAATGATATCATGAATGAGCAGAGCCTAAACCCCTCAGGATTGGTGGCTACAATAAAACAAAAATTTCCCAAAGCCTCCATCTTTATTTCATCAATCATACCACCATGCTATGGGTTTCAGCGTCGCACAGCGGACACTTACAACACAAAACTACAGAACTATTGTAAACAAAACGGCCTTGGCTTCATCAACAATACTCCATTCTTTACATCTAACTCAGGAGCACCTAAGAAACGACTCTACAGAGATCAAATTCACACATCCACACTGGGAAGCAGTATCCTGGCCAAAAACATAAAATATCCAGAAAGGACACAACAAGACAGCTCAACCCATATAGAGAATGCAACGAAATCTACTGAGACATCAACATATAATTACAACGCATCACAAACCCCACCTACCCCTCAAAGAAGCACACCTATTGCAAGCAGGCAGCCTTCCAGCTATCACAACGCCACTTTCAATCAGGAAGCCGAATCTTATGATACCATGTTTCCCCCATTAGTCACAAAGCAGCCCCACTCAGGTACCTCTACCAACAGTATTCCAATGTCCCAGGCGCAGAATACTCCTACCAACACTACAACAAGGACGGAAGAAATCAGAGATCACCATGCTTCCTCCCCTAGTTCTTATTATCGTCCTCAGTGGAACCCTGAACTTGTCTATCTGATGCAATTCAGCCCTGCGTCACTTAGACAAGCATTAATGATGTCTGCCCAAAGTCATCCCTATTATATGCCCGGCAGAGACGTCAGTTATTGACGAACAAACACTTTGCTTCACTAAATCTCTGTTACTACAGCCTTCACTCCATTTGAACATTTGTTGATTTTTTAATACAACGGTAATAATCAGAACTTTTAATAGTTTATCGGTTAATATCCTCTAAAAAAAAATTTCTTTGATTACTTATTTCGTTACAATTTAAATTTCTTATTATCACGCGTAGCTTCAATTTGTTAGAATTTTCGGTGTTAAGGTGTGAAGTGTTGTATACTTAACTTGTCTGACTTGTGACTATTATTAATTTCTTCCATCTCTCGTTTAACTTCACTTTGTTGTGTTGAGCAGTTCTGGTGTGATATGTTGTATGCCTGATTGTTTTGTGACAATTTTCATATACTCAGTTGAAATTGTTTTTTATTAGTTGTATTAATTATTTTAATATTGTATTTTCTGCAATTTCTCATTTCTTGAATTCCACTTCCTTGGTGAAGTATTAATTCGTAAAAATATTTTGCGCTTTTTGTGTGCATAGCCTAACTGTTTTTTAACTTGTATTTTTTTTTATTATATTTTTTTTATATTTTTTTTAAAATATATCTTTCTTTTTACTATACAAGCATGGCTGGTAATTATGTACCGTGGCTTCACAAGGATGGTCTACGACTTGGTCATCTGAATATTTACCATCTTCTAGGTAAACTCCCCGAACTTACATACATTCTAAGTAATAATTTTCACATTTTTGGACTTTCAGAAAGTCGCCTAAATGACAGAATAACAGACGATGACATTGCGTTAAATGGTTTTAAAACTATTCGGCGAGACGCAAGCAAAAAACAAGAGACAGGTATAACAGTTTATATTTCCACTTCCCTTAATTTTCGCCGCAGAAACGACTTAGAGACAGCAGAGATAGAATGTGTATGGTTGGAAATAAAGCTACCGAATCAGGGCCCATTTCTGGTGGGATATCTTTATCGAAATCCTAGTGCAGGACCTATATGGTACGAAGATTTCACCATAATGATGGACAATGTATTTGCCACAGTCAAGGAGGTTGTTCTTCTTGGTGATTTCAACATCGATATACACAATTCAAATCTAACATGGAAAAATATAATATTATCGTACAACTTAAAACAAATAGTTAACCAGCCTACAAGAGTAACACAAGCATCAACCACACTAATCGACCACATCTACGTAACTTGCCCAGAAAACATCATAGAATGCTCTGTCCCTAATATTGCAATGAGTGACCACTATCCAGTATGCTGTACATGGTCAAAGAATAAATGTAAAGTTCCGAAAAATAAACATGTAAGTATCAAATTTAGAAGTTTCAAACATTTCAGTAAGGAATTATTTTTAAATGACTTGCTAACTGCACCTCTCGCCCGTGTTTACCAACTTCCTGATCCGGATGACGCTATTGAATACTGGACAAAAATTTTTTATAATGTTTTTGACACGCACGTACCAGCTAAGGAAATTCGCGTCAAACGACAATTAAAATCTCCGTGGATCACGCAGGAAGTGTTGGAGGCTATGAGGCAGAGAGATCAAGCGCACAAAAATAAGGACCTCAACACATACAGGGTATACAGGAACAAAGTTCAATATTTAATTCGGAAAGAAAAGAAAAATCGTTTTAGAAATATAGTTCAGAACAAATCAAATAGTAAGGAAATATGGAAGGCAATTAACACCTTAGCGAAAAAACGTAATGCACCAGACTCATTCTCTTCCAACACTTCATTTACTTGCACCGACTTCAGCAATCACTTTCAAGCAGAAATAAACGGTCTGAAATCCACAATACCACCTTCCTGTAGTGACTTAGACAAACTTTCAGCATTCTGTAAAAACAAATGTACAAACTCAGTTCCACCCGACATTCCTTTTATGACAGTTAATGAAGTGTATAACTATCTTATTGGCCTTAAGGATAATAGCTCATCAGGGCTTGACGGAATTAGTAATCGAATACTGCGTTACGCCGCACCAGCTATTAGTGATTCACTAACTTTTATATATAATCAATGTATTGCTAAAAGTTATTTTCCTTCAGCCTTTAAGATTGCCAAAGTATATCCTCTCTTCAAACCTGGCTCGTCAGATAACAGTAATCTTGGTAACTATAGACCTATTTCTCTTTTATCATCGCTTTCTAAACCACTAGAAAAACACATACATAAAGCAACACTACATTACCTAGTTAGCAATGACTTGCTAATTGACAGTCAGTCAGGGTTTCGACAAAAGCATTCATGCCACACAGCTCTAACTAAGATGATAGACAACTTGCACCTAAACATAAATAACGATAACATATGTGGAGCAATCTTTGTAGACTTTAGGAAAGCATTTGATATGTTAGATCACGCTGTTTTAATAAGAAAATTAGAAACAATGAAAGTTAACTTTAAACTAGTGACATTACTTAAATCATTCCTGTCCGACAGACAGCAAGTAGTGTGGTACAATAACTCCTTGTCAAGCCCAACTATTATTGACACTGGTGTTCCTCAGGGTTCTATTCTCGGCCCTCTACTTTTTTCCATTTACATAAATGACCTTCCACTACACATCGAGCACTCATCCTGCGACCTATTTGCCGATGACTGTACCATTTATACTAGTGATAAAAGTTGCAACACGCTAGAAATATTATTACAAAGCGACACAGACAATCTTATTAAGTGGAGCAATGAAAACTGCATGCAAATAAATATCACTAAAACAAAATGTATGATAATATCAACTAGACAAAAATTACAAAACTCGCCGAAAACAACACTTCAGCTCTACATTGGAACCTCTTTAATTGAAAATGTAAATGAATATAAAACACTAGGACTCATAATTGACCAACATTTAAGTTGGAATTCGCATGTACAAGCACTGACCAAACAAACGGCACAAAAAGTTTACCAGTTAGCTAAAATCAAACATTTCCTAGATGAGGAGACACGAAAAATGTTCTATACATCCCAGATACAAACACATCTAGACTATTGTTCCACAATTTGGGATGGCTGCACCATGTCCAACACTAAAAGACTCTTTTCATTACAAAAACGTGCAGTGCGCCTAATTTCAGACAAAAACCTCACACAGTGTGTAGACGCATATACATATCTTAACATATTACCACTAAGAAAGCGCCTTCTCTTCAACAAAGCCAAATTTATTCACAAAATCTTGTCACAGAATGCTCCAACGTATCTGTGGCCTATTTTCAAATACAGCGGAAGACGCAGTCAACGCTTAAATAAATTACACATGCCCAAGCCTAGGCTCGACTTATTCAAGAAAAGTTTAGCTTTTTCTGCTGCTCATCTGTGGAATACTCTTCCACACGACTTAAAAAATACTCTTAGTCCATATTTTCAAGTAAATACATTTAGGATACGTGTGAGAATAAATAGATTAACTATGGAAGAAGAGAGAAAGGAAGGGCAGAATGTTAGACGGGCCTGCGTGACCAATTCTAAACCCTTTGAAAATAAAGTTCGTTCGTTCGTTCGTTCTATCTATCTATCTATCTATCTATCTATCTATCTATCTATCTATCTATCTATCTATCTATCTATCTATCTATCTATCTATCTATCTATCTATCTATCTATCTATCTATCTATCTATCTATCTATCTATCTATCTTTCTATCTATCTATCTATCTATCTATCTATCTATCTATCTATCTATCTATCTATCTATCTATCTATCTATCTATCTATCTATCTATCTATCTATCTATCTATCTATCTATCTATCTATCTATCTATCTATCTATCTATCTATCTATCTATCTATCTATCTATCTATCTATCTATCTATCTATCTATCTCTGATAATGTTTGTACTTTTCAACATATGTTATGTCATGCTTATAAGTAATTAATGTTAATATGAGTGTGCTATATTATTATTTTACTTTACAACGTTGAATTCCTTGAATTTGATATGTAAAATGCATATGAGAATAAATGAATTCAGTATGAAAGGTGAGAGAAAGGAAGGGCAGAATGTCAGACGGGCCTGCGTGCCCAATTCTCAACCCTTTGAAAATAAAGTTCGTTCGTTCGTTCGTTCCACCTCACTGTCTATCTCACTCTCCACCTCGCTGTCAGCCACACGCTCATTCTCTCACCACCTAGAGAATATTTAGACCTAATATTATCCAGTCGACATTTGTATCCGAACACTTACTGTCAACAAAACTCTGTCCTCTTGCACGAAACCCAAAAATAAGCCGTCTGCACGAGCTGTACCGATGCCTGGCATACAATCACAATCACCACTAATGCATACAGTATTTCATGTTCGGCCCTCAGCATATCCATCAACTTCTTCGACCCAGCCACGCCAACAGCTTTTCAGGAAAGTAGAGACAGGCAATAATTCACTACAAGCTTTCTACTTCCTCTTCTGCTTTATTTTGTATCTGTCTGTCTGTCTGTCTGTCTGTCTTGTTCTTGGGGGTCTCCGAGTAGAAAAAAAGAAGAACATAACCTATTGCTACTCCAGGCATGACATAAAGGGGAACTAATGAGAGGTTGTGCATGAGCTACGAACCTCGTTGTGTTAAACTAATAGCCATAGAAACCCACTGCTGCAGAAGCATGTTTCTTTGGTGCAGATTTATTGCTAACAGGGTCAGCTGTAGAGTAGCTACCGTGCACGATAAGGAGCGAAAAGAGAGACAACATGGAACATCTGGTGGTACGGGGACATAAGGAGTTTTCATGCAGAGGCGGATCTACTACAAAGCTAATGAAGCTTGATCGTCAGGCCCCCAAGTCAAGTTTCCTCTATAATACGTTTCCTTCCCATCCCTAACTCTTTTATTTAATAAAATCGACAATTTTATTTAATAAAAGGGGCCCCTCTAAGAGGTCAAGATTCAGGGCCCCGAAAATATAGATCCACCACTGTTGTCATGTATTTGTTTATTTGGGAGTTGAAGGCCTTTGCTCTTAAGGAAGCCGACGGATAATTGATAAATCAATGAATATTTCATGTGAAGGTGTAACATGTATTGTGGCCCATATTTCCCATTCCAGAGTGTAACATTTGTTCTGTATATGAAGTATACGCCTACTTTTGAAGCAGAAATGAAAATAATACTATTACATTTTCACCAATTGTAATTCTTTAAAAAAAAAACCTACAGCTGTGCTCGCAATTGTCGGAAGTAGCAAAGGTAATAAAGAGAAATGTCGGAAGTAGTAAAGGTAATAAAGAGAAATGTCGGAAATAGCAAAGGTAATAAAGAGAAATGTCGGAAGTAGCAAAGGTAATAAAGATAAATGTCGGAAGTAATAAAGGTAATAAAGAGAAATGTCGGAAGTAGCAAAGGTAATAAAGAGAAATGTCGGAAGTAGCAAATGTAATAAAGAGAAATTTCGGAAGTAGCAAAGGTAATAAAGAGAAATGTCGGAAGTAGCAAAGGTAATAAAGAGAAATGTCGGAAGTAGTAAAGGTAATAAAGAGAAATGTCGGAAGTAGCAAATGTAATAAAGAGAAATGTTGGAAGTAGTAAAGGTAATAAAGAGAAATGTCGGAAGTAGTAAAGGTAATAAAGAGAAATGTCGGAAGTAGTAAAGGTAATAAAGAGAAATGTCGGAAGTAGTAAAGGTAATAAAGAGAAATGTCGGAAGTAGCAAAGGTAATAAAGAGAAATGTCGGAAGTAGTAAAAGTAATAAAGATAAATGTCGGACGTAGCAAATGTAATAAAGAGAAATGTCAGAAGTAGCAAATGTAATAAAGAGAAATGTCGGAAGTAGTAAAGGTAATAAAGAGAAATGTCGAAAGGAGCAAAGATAAAGAGAAATACATTAAACAGTCAAGCAATCGTCATCACCTTCATTACCCTTAGCTCCATCTGGAGCATAGCCCTTTAACAAGTTCACACCTAACGTTCCTGACCTGTGCCATTTATTCAAGGTCCTTCCAAGGTTTCTTTATCCATAACATTTATGTCTCTAATATCTTTCTGGTGTTTGTAGATCTTCTTATGTTTATCTTACCCAGTAAATTATTGAACTATCAGAGTGAAATGGCTTTAGGCAGTGATAGTAAACACTGTACAGAATGTTAAAAAATAAGACAATCTGATCATCAGAAGTGTTCCCCCAGTTTCGGCTCTTTTACCTCCTTTACATTACCTCTACACCTCACGGTAGAAGGGGAACGACTAAGTAAGTAAGTACATTCTAAGGGGGTCGGGCCTACTTGGGTCATGATTCCAGAGCGGCAGCCTCCTGGTGACCTAATGGGATGTGGGTAGAGAGTAAAGTGACTCAATAGACCTGTAGATAAGTAATGCAGATACCACAGAGATTGTTGTTAAGTGGTAAGTAATTGTGCCAGTGGCGTAGGTGACGGCCCGCAAAGGCCTTTGTCGGACCCCGTGGTGAACAGGCACCCCGGAACAGTGCATAATAATAACATTTTTTGTGAGAAATTTGGAAATGGGTTCCCATTTTCTCATCACATGTAAGATTCTGCTGCGTTAACTAGCTCGTACGCCTATAGCTGGTGTCCTGGAAGCAATATAAAGATCTTTCCCGGACTTCAGTAAACGAAATAAGGCATGTCAATAAGAGTACCTTATATTTCCTTTACTGCCGAAGTCACGCCTGACGGTAGCTATGTCAGAAGGTTTTTAGTGATGACTTTCTTTCTAAAAGAACATTCTACATTAGCTTCCAGTCACGTGAGGCTAAGAGCACGAAATATTGTTAACGTTATAAGTATACTGTTCAAAAAAAGAAACGCATAGCTATCCGAGGGCGCGTTTTTATGAGTTTGTAAGTAAAATTTGGTGCTAGGGTATATAAAAACCAGCCTCAAATGTTCTTTACAGTGTCACATGCACGTGTTGACCTAAATTGCGTTCGTTTTTGTAATCGTTACAACGCAGTGGTCAATAGTGTATATGACGCAATTTTTGACCACAGCTCATGTGGCGCGCACGTGAAAGCAACAACATTTGGTGTGAACACTATTCACTGACTACGCAACTGAAACCCTATAAAAGGATAACGCTACACACACAAAATTCAGTTAATTTTCAAGCTGACATTTATGCCGTCTCTATCGATAAATTTAAGAAACATTGCTATTGGCCGTTTGCACGCAGGCGAAAGTCAAAGTCAGGTTGCCAGGCATCTAAACGTGCATCAGAGTACCATCAGTCGACTTTGGCACCGGTTCCACGCATCCATGCCCAGAAGATGCCAGTCGCTGATCGATGCAAGTGGAGGCCATACACCATACTAACGGGAAAGCCCGTACGCCAAAAACTCTCGTGACCCAGATGCAAAACAACTGTCAATTGATTGGTTGAACCCTAAGGTATTCTTTTGTGCAATTTGAACAATTAACTCATTAAATTAAAAAAGTTATTGAATGTCAAAATTGTGGCTATGTGTGTGCCTTCAGTAGCTATGCGTTTCTTTTTTTGAACAGTATAATTCTAATGGCGCAAACTCCGTATTTTCGTTGGGAATTTCTCTATAGGCGAAGAGAATAGCGGGTAATATTCTATCCCAATCTTGTGGATACTTAGTCGTAACCTTTCCCAACATTTATTTAAACCTTCAGTTGCTCTTTCTATACTGTCCCAAAAAGCGAAACGCATAGCTACTGAAGGCACACACATAGCCATAATTTTGACATTCAATAACTTTTTTAATTTAATGAGTTAATTGTTCAAAATGCACAAAAGAATACCTTAGGGTTCAACCAATCAATTGACAGTTGTTTTGCATCTGGGTCACGAGAGTTTTTGGCGTATGGGCTTTCCCGTTAGTATGGTGTGTGGCCTCCTCTTGCATCGATCAGCGACTGGCATCTTCTGGGCATGGATGCATAAAACCGGTGCCAAAGTCGACTGATGGTACTCTGATGCACGTTTAGATGCCTGGCAACCTGACTTTGACTTTCGCCTGCGTGCAAACGGCCAATAGCAGTGTTCCTTAAATTTATCGAAAGAGACGGCATAAATGTCTGCTTGAAAATTAACTGAATTTTGTGTGTGTAGCGTTATCCTTTTATAGGGTTTCAATTGCGTAGTCAGTGAATAGTGTTCACCCCAAATGTTGTTGCTTTCACGTGCGCGCAACATGAGCTGTGGTCAAAAATTGCGTCATATACACTATTGATCACTGCGTTGTAACGATTACAAAAACGAACGCAATTCAGGTCAACACGTGCATGTGACACTGTAAAGAACATTTGAGGCTGGTTTTTATATACCCTAGCACCAAATTTTACTTACAAACTCATAAAAACGCGCCCTCGGATAGCTATGCGTTTCTTTTTTTGAACAGTATATATTCAAGTCAGTTTTATCCTCGTACCTAGTGAAGTTAGCGTGCTCTTTCCAAAAAAGTCGTAATTTATGAGATATCGCTTAATGATTTGTGAAAAGATGCTTGGGTAGGATTAAAGGATTGAAATGGTAAGACCAGGGCCGGATTAAGGCCAACTCATGCTCTAAGCACAGCCCCCCAACGGTGTTCCCCCCCCCCCCTTTTCCCCCCTCCCGGCTTAACTGACAAGACATTAAGACTCAATAAATGCTGAAGAGACTGAAAATTCAATTTTCTTCCTGGCCGGACTCCACTGAAATTCAAGGAGAAAAACGGTAAGACAGGCAAACATACTGAACTCTAGGTCTATTGTCTGACACTTTCAGTCACTCACTTTTTTTTTTTTAACAATTCGGGTTAAAGTCGAACACGACAAATATTGACAATTACAAAAAATTCGACTAAAGACAACTGTGGCAGTGAAAGAGATGAGAGTTAAGGGCATGATCTCTAGAGGGAAAATTCTGTGGTGCTCCCCCTTCCTTGGTGCCCTAAGCACGTGCTTATTTTGCTTAATGGTTAATCCAGCACTGGGTAAGACCATCAAATGTGGAACTGATGACAACAACCAGACAGGTGCCTGTGGAACAAGAGATGGGAAGAAGACGCTAGCGATGGATAGGACACACACTAAGGAAACTTCTTCACAGCATTATAAGGTAGTTCTTTTGGAATTTTTAGAGTAAGTGAAGTCCATAGAAAAATACAAGGAGAAGAGAACTTGACTCAGAAATTAAAGGGATAAAGAAGACACAGAAAGAGCTTGATTGGATCCCCACGATAGGAGGATCTGGCATGTATTGTTGAAGTCATATTCACCTTGGTAGGCTGAAAGGTGATGATGTTGATGATGATGGTTGTAGCGAGATTTGGTAAACACTTGCTTGGTTGTAGCGCGACACGCCCACGCGACACCCACACACACCAGCGCAGGGTCAGCGCTGCGGTCTTTCTTTGAAGTTGGTAGACAGCGGAAATGTGACTTACGGTTAAAAGCCATACAGTATTACTGAAGAATGAGGAAATAGCTATATAGGAATGTATGGCCGACTTTAAAAGTTTGCATTTACTGGACATTAAATTATTCACTACAGGAGAACGCATGGTTGGAATAATATTAAATAAATATAACTCAACAAAGGAGATAGGCTAGGAATTATATCCAAAAGGATATTATTCAAATATAAATAGTTTTAAAGATAATTAATATTTTTCACCTTCATCACATCGGCTAAAAGTTAGCTAATAATCTTTAAAAATTTATTACACTAACAAGCCTCAACGGAATTGTATAAAACTTATATGTAATGAAAGCCCCATATGGGGAAAAGGAAATGATATATAGGAAGGAAGGAAGGAGATAAGTGTGTGAGTGACAGAAGAGAAAAAAACGAGTACAGGAAAAGCACAGATTGTTTCAAATAGCTTCAAAACAGGAGATGAAACTAAAATCTTTTGGGGAATTTGGGAGCTGCTTTCTCGTACGCGCGAGAGACTGAAATATAAGGACAGAGCGGCGCATTGTAAATCACACACCAAATCCAGAAGCCAGAGTGAGAAACTGGAGGACAGCCTCTGCAAGAAAAGTTCTATTTTCACGCTGCATGCAGGGCAGATTAAGTTAAGCCAATACAGTCTCACCGTGAGCTTATTAATCCTAAGAGGGTATGTAAGTTTATTAAAAATATATGTATTACTAATATCATTTTATTTCAGATTTTATTTCTGATTGATTGTAGCAGATATAATAAAAAAGGGAATGACGCTAACCAGAGATAACCTTCACCGGCATTGTCAGGAAGCATAACCATTAATTGGTTAGCCAAATATATTATGGCTAATTCTTGCCTGGAAGCTTACGACATACCAGCAAGTACATAAGTGACTTGACATCCATAAGTGGAAGGCAAAGGTTATATCGTACCCATGTATCATAACATGTGATTTATTCATGTATATTGTTAATTCTGCACCTTATACATTATCTTATCATGCTATCTCTGTAATATACTACCATGATTCATTCATTTACATACAAACACTGAAGACATGGTCGCATCATGAACAGCAGAGGGTGGTGAGATTGTTAGAACAATGGCCACCTATTACTTCTTGTTCCAGGTTTTTATGATCAATGTTTATGATCATTCCTGATCGAGAAACTAAAGACTTGAAGAAGTTGATCCAGCTCACTGAAGCCTAGAGGTCAACCAAACTTCAACACCTTAGTCCCCCGTAGTTATAGGGCGGGCTGAAGGAAAGTCTTCCGTACTCCAGTGTGTCGGAGGAACCTCGAGCAGACGTGGATAAAGTTGAGTTTATATATTTCCATCCAACAAATCCTGTGAGCAGTTCTAAAACGACTTTCTAATGATGAAAACTAGATGGCAAGAGATAATGTGACAAACTTGTTTTATAAATTCAGTGGAAGATAAATCCAAGACTTTTTCTATTAGTTATTTTTTAATTTGTAACTGTAAATAATCATACATTTTACCATCTTCCAACACCCATTTATCATTACAAGAATATATAGATGTACATAATAAATTGGATAATTGTACTCATTTGACTTGTTAAATTTTTAACTGTTAAATTTTGAGTTACTTTTTCTAATTTAATTATAATATCACATAGGGTTACGATAGCGAAGTAGCATCTTATACTTCTGAAGCCTAAATCTATTGTCCAGCTCAGAGTATTCACAGCTGTAACTCACTTGTGATACCAGTGTACTTCTCGGGCACTGGAACTTCATACTTTCTGGAGAGAGATTCTACTTCTGCTCTACCACTACTATCATACTAGGAAAACCTTTCGCTACATTGGGGGCTCTTTCGCGGGATATTATTTTGTATCCTGGGCCACTATCTATGTATTCTTCTATCTTGAGCCACAAATAGTTTGTAAAAATAAATTTTTTTTTTTTTGGAAAAAATTCTAAAAACTTAGAAATTTGTTTGTAATAGTAGTACCATTGAGTACGAAGTAAATAGGAAACGCTCACAAGGTTTTAAGGATTTGTCTTGTTCAAAGTAATTAATTGATTTTAATTAAGTTAGTTTGTTAGTGAAGATAAAATTATATACCCTCTGGTAAGTAAGCATCATGGCTGAATTGGTGAAGTTTAGAGCTGCGATTATGCAGGAAGGAAAAGACTTGGGTATGACAGGAGATGCTCTAATTCGATATATCACAACTGAAGTGGATAAATATTTAGATAGAGAGACCAAAAGAATGGAAGTTGAGGCTGAAGCTAAGAAATTAGAGGCAGAAAGAGAGACCAAAAGAATGGAAGTTGAGGCTGAAGCTAAGAAATTAGAGGCAGAAAGAGAGACTAAAAGAATGGAAGTTGAGACTGAAGCTAAGAAATTAGAAGCAGAGAGAGAAGCCAAAAGACTGGAAAGAGAAGAAAAGAGACTAATTTTGGAAGCTGAAGAAAGAAGGTTACAAAGAGCGCATGAGTTAAGTTTAAAGGAACTTGAACTCCAGGGAGCAGCTAGCAATCATGGTGCTAGCTCACCTCACTCTGAGAGTAGCTCCAACCATAGCGCGGCAAATGGAGCCATGAGTTTCCACCTGGATCCATTTATTGAAAAAGAGGACGCCATTGAGTCGTACCTGGATAGATATGAGAGACTGGCCTCTACCTATGGATTGGAAAAGGAAAAATGGAGCCTTAAGCTATCTCAGGGGTTGAGGGGAGTTTCATACGATGTTTATTTAAAACTCTCAAAAGAAGACCAGGAAGATTATGAAATCTTAAAACAAGCTTTACTGGTCAGGTACGAAAAGAATTCTGAATCTTATAGAAAGAGATTCCGAACTGCTAAGCTACTTCCAGGAGAAAACTATCACCAGTTTTCTGCCAGATTGGAAACTTATCTGACAAAATGGATTAGCTTAGGAAAGTGTCAAGATATAAAAGAAATGGTCATGATGGAGCAACTGAGAGAATCCATGCCTCAAGAAATGAGAAAATTTCTTATGGAACAAGGAGCTGAGAGATTGGAAGATATTTTAACCATGGCTGA
Organism: Oreohelix idahoensis; assembly: GCA_024509875.1. NCBI lineage: Eukaryota > Metazoa > Mollusca > Gastropoda > Stylommatophora > Oreohelicidae > Oreohelix > Oreohelix idahoensis. The sequence goes on along the minus strand of JAMPIV010004331.1, from coordinate 1,037,871 downwards.
AAGATATCAAGCAGCTCAGTCAGAAGTATCAGGAAATAAGAAGAAGCAGGGTGAGAACTTCAAACCTTCACAAAACTTTACCAACTATGAACACAGGGACAATTCCAACAAGAACAAACACAGAACTGATTATAAAGACAAAAACCCTCTAGGATCAGAAAAGAAACCTCCAAGAAAGGAAGGAAAGTGGTGTAAATCTTGCCAAATGAGTAACCACAATACTGCGGAATGCAGACGGAAAAACCCTCCTCATCACGCTGCATGCCTTACAACAGAGAACAAGGGAAGGAAGGACCTGGCAGATAGTCAGAATGACCTCCATCATCCCCCTGTCTGTGAGGAAGTGACCTTGAATGGCACCCAAGTACTGTGCTTATATGATACAGGCTTGGACTTTGACTCAGTAGTGTGCTCTTCTCTGGTGAGTCCGGAACAGATAACCACAGAAACAGTGGAAATCAGAGGACCAGTCAAGGGAGCAGGAACCATGACACTGCCCATAGCCCGAATCAACATAAGATCTCGCTATGTGGAAGGAGAGATCAAAGCAGCAGTGATGGACAACCCTATCTACCCATTAATACTGGGATGTAGATATGTCTTTCTAGGAGAACCTATAAGACCCATAGTGATGGCAACAGTCCAGACCAGGGCAAGCTCTAAGAAAGAGGAGGACACTATCATCAATACTCATCCAGAAGAGATGAGAAAGGCTCAAACTGCTGACAGTACATTGAAGCCTTGCTTTGGCAAATTACCTAAAAGCCATAACCCTCCAGAGAAAGGAGACTTATATATGAAAAAAGGCCTACTATATAGAAAAGCTGGAACAGGACCAAAAGGACATGGACAGCTTGTAGTGCCAAAATCATACAGGGAGCAGGTTATGAAGCTAGGACATGCTATACCCTTCAGTGGACATATGGGAATAGGGGCCACTGGACAACGGATAGCCTGTCACTACTTTTGGCCAGGGATCACAGAGGACATAAAGAGGTATGTGAGATCCTGTCCAGAATGCCAAAGAGTAGCTCCTAAACATAGGACTGCACCAGCAACACTGGGAGAAATGCCCATCATGGGAACGCCCTTCGAACGTGTTGCCGTGGATATTGTTGGACCCCTCAGTAGGACCAAGAAGAGAAATGCATATATCTTAACCTTGGTCGATACTTGCTCTATGTGGGGAGAGGCAGTAGCAATGTCATCGATAGATTCGAAACATGTGGCAGAGGCACTGTTAACAATATTCACCCGATTAGGTTTCCCACATCAAATATTGACTGACAATGGTTCTCAGTTTAGGGGAAAGCTAACACAAGAAGTATTCAGGTTATTTCAAGCTAGACATTATCACTGTAGCCCGTACCACGCCCAAGGGAATGGTCAAGTAGAGCGGTTCAATGGCACGCTCATTTCAATCCTTAGAAAGTTGGCTAGTGAGAAACCTGAAACTTGGGACACATACTTACCCTCAGCACTATTTGCCTATAGGGAAGTCCCACATAACTCCACAGGATTGGCTCCAGCTACATTGTTGTTTGGACGACCAATCAAAGGTCCACTGGAAGCATTGTTGCGGACATGGACTGATGAAAAAGCAGAAGAAACCGTGACTTCTTCATACCAATACGTCAACGAGTTGACATCTCGATTGAAAACAAGTTGGAAACTGGCAAATGATAACTTGAGACAGGCCAGGAGGAAGCAGGCTGCTTACTACAATAAAACAGCAAAAGATAGGGAACTTGAGGTGGGAGAAAAGGTTCTGTTACTGTTGCCCAGCAGCAATAATAAATTGCAAATTGGATGGCAGGGACCCTACGTCATATTGGAAAAACTTTCCCGGACCAACTATAAGATTGACAAGAAAGGAAAGGAGAAGGTGTATCATGTCAACCTTCTTAAAAAGTATTATGACAGGGAAGCATCAGAAGTTGCCCATATCATGACCCTGGCCATTGCAACAGAAATGCAGGATGAACCAATTTCCTCCATGGAATACCCCCTATCAACTACGGAAAGCTATGCTCAGGTTAATGTGAGTGAACATTTAACTCTTGAGCAGAGGAAAAAGGTTCAGGAGGTGTTAGAAATCCATGCTGATGTACTCACAGATAAGCCGGGGTGTACTAATCTGTTAGAGTATGACATGACGATTACTGACCCTACACCAGTTTGTATGCGGACATACCCTATTACCAGTGAAACCAGAAGTTAGGAAACTGTTAGCCTTTAGTACACCGGATGGACATTACGAGTTCAATGTACTCCCATTTGGTTTAAAGAATGCTCCAAGTATCTTCACCAGAATGATGAGGAAATTGTTGGAACCATTACAAAATCCTCATATCACCAACTTCATGGATGATATTCTGATTGCTACCACTACATTCGAGGAACACGTAGTAGCACTCTCCATGTTGTTAGGTAGATATAGAGAAACAGAAAATTAAGGAGGAACTGCAGCATGTGTTACCAAAAAGTTAACCGTGCAGGCACTGTTTTAAAGAAGAGGGCTCTGTAGCGAGATTTGGTAAACACTTGCTTGGTTGTAGCGCGACACGCCCACGCGACACCCACACACACCAGCGCAGGGTCAGCGCTGCGGTCTTTCTTTGAAGTTGGTAGACAGCGGAAATGTGACTTACGGTTAAAAGCCATACAGTATTACTGAAGAATGAGGAAATAGCTATATAGGAATGTATGGCCGACTTTAAAAGTTTGCATTTACTGGACATTAAATTATTCACTACAGGAGAACGCATGGTTGGAATAATATTAAATAAATATAACTCAACAAAGGAGATAGGCTAGGAATTATATCCAAAAGGATATTATTCAAATATAAATAGTTTTAAAGATAATTAATATTTTTCACCTTCATCACATCGGCTAAAAGTTAGCTGATAATCTTTAAAAATTTATTACACTAACAAGCCTCAACGGAATTGTATAAAACTTATATGTAATGAAAGCCCCATATGGGGAAAAGGAAATGATATATAGGAAGGAAGGAAGGAGATAAGTGTGTGAGTGACAGAAGAGAAAAACGAGTACAGGAAAAGCACAGATTGTTTCAAATAGCTTCAAAACAGGAGATGAAACTAAAATCTTTTGGGGAATTTGGGAGCTGCTTTCTCGTACGCGCGAGAGACTGAAATATAAGGACAGAGCGGCGCATTGTAAATCACACACCAAATCCAGAAGCCAGAGTGAGAAACTGGAGGACAGCCTCTGCAAGAAAAGTTCTATTTTCACGCTGCATGCAGGGCAGATTAAGTTAAGCCAATACAGTCTCACCGTGAGCTTATTAATCCTAAGAGGGTATGTAAGTTTATTAAAAATATATGTATTACTAATATCATTTTATTTCAGATTTTATTTCTGATTGATTGTAGCAGATATAATAAAAAAGGGAATGACGCTAACCAGAGATAACCTTCACCGGCATTGTCAGGAAGCATAACCATTAATTGGTTAGCCAAATATATTATGGCTAATTCTTGCCTGGAAGCTTACGACATACCAGCAAGTACATAAGTGACTTGACATCCATAAGTGGAAGGCAAAGGTTATATCGTACCCATGTATCATAACATGTGATTTATTCATGTATATTGTTAATTCTGCACCTTATACATTATCTTATCATGCTATCTCTGTAATATACTACCATGATTCATTCATTTACATACAAACACTGAAGACATGGTCGCATCATGAACAGCAGAGGGTGGTGAGATTGTTAGAACAATGGCCACCTATTACTTCTTGTTCCAGGTTTTTATGATCAATGTTTATGATCATTCCTGATCGAGAAACTAAAGACTTGAAGAAGTTGATCCAGCTCACTGAAGCCTAGAGGTCAACCAAACTTCAACACCTTAGTCCCCCGTAGTTATAGGGCGGGCTGAAGGAAAGTCTTCCGTACTCCAGTGTGTCGGAGGAACCTCGAGCAGACGTGGATAAAGTTGAGTTTATATATTTCCATCCAACAAATCCTGTGAGCAGTTCTAAAACGACTTTCTAATGATGAAAACTAGATGGCAAGAGATAATGTGACAAACTTGTTTTATAAATTCAGTGGAAGATAAATCCAAGACTTTTTCTATTAGTTATTTTAATTTGTAACTGTAAATAATCATACATTTTACCATCTTCCAACACCCATTTATCATTACAAGAATATATAGATGTACATAATAAATTGGATAATTGTACTCATTTGACTTGTTAAATTTTTAACTGTTAAATTTTGAGTTACTTTTTCTAATTTAATTATAATATCACATAGGGTTACGATAGCGAAGTAGCATCTTATACTTCTGAAGCCTAAATCTATTGTCCAGCTCAGAGTATTCACAGCTGTAACTCACTTGTGATACCAGTGTACTTCTCGGGCACTGGAACTTCATACTTTCTGGAGAGAGATTCTACTTCTGCTCTACCACTACTATCATACTAGGAAAACCTTTCGCTACAATGGTTGTTCTATTAGTGAATTTATCACGTGTTTCCATTAACCTTTCTGTTCTTATCCTGATTCGCTTTGCATGATGTACAGACTTTGTTCTAATAAAGAAACGCGGCCGTGGAACTGAAGTTTTTCTCACATGTAATCAAAACCGCGTTTCATCAGATCTCAGTTTACGATATGCTACTTATGGTGTTTTAAAATAATTGTTCTTCAAAAAATAAATAGATGCGCTTCTGTCACGAAAGGGTTTCGTTATAGTAAAGAATAAGATTATCCTGGACAAAAAGATGTATCAGGTGATACCAGGATAGTGCCAAGTAAGAGACTGGTCTTACAAGAAATACCCCCTTTTCTGAAAGAATAAGGGTGTATTGGCATCAAAGGTTAGGATCAGCTGTATAAACCCCCAGGTGTGATGAGAGTGAATGTCCTGAAAATCTATTTGCTCCCTTTCAAGATCCGCCTAAGATATTATGTATTATTATTTGATGATGTTGGCTAATTTTGCTAGGGGTATTAATTTATGATCTATCCCTATAACTATAATATGTATCAAACAAAACTTGTATCTCAATGTAAATAATGTCAGCAAGTCTGATAGTACATATTTACTATTTTATTTAACCTATACCGGTTCTCTTTTCGGTTAGGTAATTTAAAGAAATTCAAAGATATTTACAGCATAAAATAAATAAACATAGAAACTTTAATTATTAAACAGAATCCTGTCTTGAAAGTTCTATTTTTCTCTACACTGATTAATTATTATAATTCACTATATTTTCACTAAGTTGAACTGTGAAGGAAGTAATAGATACATTCTGTCCATAAGAAATCATCCTTCACTGTGTTTTTATTTCTGTTTATATTTTATGTTATATACTGAATAGGCTTTACAGTGGCTATATATCGCCACTTATCTGGTGAGAGACGAATTCAAACTCCTCCCGCCTGTAGCGAAATCTGTGAGATAATCGCTAAATTCGGTAAGATTTTACTCCTATGATAATAAATAAACCCGCCCGTGTGTGTTTGCCTATCGTCGTCTTCTACGCCAGTAGAGCGCTGAAATTTGTGCAGTGGTAATGCTTAGAAAATGATCTCGCCGTCAAATCTTACACGCTTTACTAGTTTCGTCCTTGAGACTTACAATTAACATTGTGCCAGAACTGCAACACCAAACTGCCGTTCTGAATTAACGTAAGATTTTAACTTTAACGCCAGTAATAGTAGCAATCCGGACAATTTCCAGAAGTGCAGAACGAAACTGCAGCAAGAATTAACGCCAAATTGTAACGAGCGCGCGACAGTATTGCCTTTAGCAGATTTGAAAAACAAGACGCAAAGCCACATGCATGCATCGTACTATATTCTCGCAGTTGAAATGTATAAACACACACACAGACAGCTCTCAATTCCTGCCTAGTAGTGTATTTCTGACGTAACCCAAACAAGTTGGTTTATTTTGAATAAAAATGATAGAGAAGGGGGGAAAGATGGCTGACTTATGGGAAAGTATATAATTGACGACTAACAGTGACGAATATGAAAATCCAAACGACAATGAATATAGCCATAAAAATCATATATATGGATGGCTTAGAGTCTCCTGAGCAATAATATGTTTTAATATACATAGTAGTCCAAGTATTAACCAAGATATTGAAATAATACTATATATCTACGAACGGTAAGACTGTTGTTTTTGCTCATTCTATCCATAACGTTATTTGGGGACGCAAGTTTAAAAAGAGGCATTAGAGTGATTCAAATCCGATTGGTTAGTATAGGAGTATAGGAAGGAGGGTATTGGTTGGCCAAAAAGCTAAATATATTTTGCAGACTCACTCTTAGTATGTTTGGAGTTTTGTTTTTTCAAATTTGAATTGAATAGCTAGACCTCGCTGTGATTGGGCCAGTCTAGTGATATTGGCAAAAAGCTTCCAAGGCTTGTCGCCATTTGATACAAAATTGTTAGTATGCAAGCTGCGTTGAGAACAGCAGTGCTAAGAGTGAAATAAAAAAATCCTTGGTAGTCTGGACGAGGGCAAAGCTGAACTTATATATTAATGCTAAAGCCAGTCAACGTATGTTTGTGATATTTCCATTGAATTGTGGTAAGAACGAATTTATTAACCTTGTTATTACAAAAATTTGGTGTATAAGATACTGCTTTATTGGGAATGTTTTACAACTGAGTACATAGGTCCCCTAGCAGACTTATGCAGGGCCTGTGGTGTTGCTCACACGCAGTAGAACTGACATGAGTTGTATAACTTAAAATGATTTTCACAGTTACCAGTGGGAAGGCTAACCCACATTATCCTATGGGAGAGAATCATTGTTGAAGTGTCAGAGGCGTTGTAGCCATTAGGGAGAAGAATAGGAGTACTGGTATGGGTTGTTATCTCAGATGAAAATAGTTGAAATGGGTTGGTCAGAGGAATCTGACCCTTTTCTTTTTATTGAATTATGCCATGTATTACTTGTGGAATGATATTGTAGCTGTGTTATAAAGAATCATAACCTTGTTTCAGGGTTTTTGTTCTGGTACTAAGCTAGTGCCAGAACCCTGGTGTATTTATCTTCATGAGAGAAATTGAAAATTTTGCTGGTACACGCTGTCTACCACACTACAGCAGGGACTGTGTCAGATTGGTCATTCGGTTGAAATTTTTGCTGGTACACGCTGTCTACCACGAATCAACCCATGAAATATAGGAAATTGTCAGCATCATAACTACTACCAACAGAAAGATAAGTGCCATTGTGTCGGCACTAAGAGTTCATCCATTTTTATTAAAACATAATAAATAAAATAATTGACTGTTGAATAAACATTCCACAAGAGATAGAGAAAAGAGAGGGTATGATGAAAATACCCCAACCCACCATTAATTACCAGTGTTAACTGATTCTATAGTAATACCTAACTATAATTAGATTGCAATATTTCTTGATGGACCGAAGATCCATTGTGGTATTTAATTTATGTAAATAAAACTATAAATGTCATTTTGTGTTGGTCCTGTCTCAGAAAATTCTGAAGCAGGGCAAATAAAATTGTAATATAGCCTATTACCTAACATTCAACCACAGACTTCTATCAGATATATCCTAGAGTGTTAATCTGTTTGTGGTTGTTGTATTGACCGAGTCCTATTTATGTAATAGAATTAAAGTGTATTTGTATTGTTTTGACTTACACTGCAGTATATCTTCATTACCCTAGACACTTAGACGCAGTCACATAAATAATAAGTAAAAATATAGCGCCAAGTGAGATCATAGGGTGGTAGCAGATAGGTCCCTGAAAATACTTAACCATCAACTACTAAACTCAGGGGTCTACACAGCTGACCTCACTTGGTAGACAAATAATATTAAATAATAACATCTATAACACCAAATCCACCACACCGCCATAGACTAACACGTCTGTGAAATTTCAGGCAGTGGAACAGGGGGTGGCTGGCTACAATGACTTCACGAGCACTTGCACCTCAGAGTCCAACAGAGTTAGTTGATTCAGATTCTTCTAGTAGTTTGCAGGATAAAACCTGGAATACAAATAATCACAACCCCTGTATGGTCCAGCACTATTCTGTCCTTACATACAATGGACATAACACATAGTGTCAGACATTGTGCTAACATATGCACAGGACAATTTACCACACCACCAATCACAGCCAGTTCACTGTGACTACAATTTCCTTATAAATCATAAGTTAGATTCCTTTGTCCATGATCTGCTTCCATACAATGATTTGGTATAGTATAAATGTACTAAGTAATATCTTGATCGATTCATTACAGCAATTCCTGTCAATCCTTCCTTTGATTCCTGAAAAATTGTCATTTTTTTAAGAAATACTCTTTCCAATACATTATCAAACTTACAGTCGTATTTTTGCCATCATTCTCAATTATTCTACACTTTTCCCAATGCTGGCTTTCGTCTCTAAAAGTCAACACATGCTTGCGTTTCAGCCGACAGCACATTCGTCCTGTAATATTTCTTAACACACTCTATGCACTTCCTAACACACCAGTGGATTAATCACAGCAAAAATACATAAATATATACATAGATATATATATAGTCATTCTTACCCTCAGGCAAAACATACAAGCTGTTAATGGCATCTAATGTCTGCGCTACAGTTGCGGATGGCAAAGGTACATGACGATTACACGGTTACCGCTTCTTCTGTACAGCTTGAAGTTTTTGAATTTGGTGGCCTCAATTTAGCCAAGGGCAAGGTCTTATATACCAGCACCTCCTCCGTATCGGATGACATGGGGGAAAAAGGGTGTAAAGAATCTCAAAATGAGGCCATTTTTGCCTTCTGTTCAATTAGTAAAAACTAGTTTTTCAATTATCTTCTTTATTTGTGGGGCGATTTTGGTCACCTAAAGCCTGAATTATACTGTGAATTATTCTGTATTGATCTATCTATTTATTAGTTAGTTTGGAAAATACATTTTAATATATGCATGCTTTAACTAGCTAAGTTGGGACTAACCATGATGTAACGAAGCTCTTTCACTCGATATTTCTATCTTACAAGAACACTATTTGAGAAAGTTTTTACACCTACCTCTAAAGTATCATTCCCGTTGTTTAATTATATACTCCTTTCCGGTGATACTTCTTTATTCTTTTCATAATTAAATATCCTTGTCCCATCGGTTACACAGAATAGGCTTCTATGTTTAAGCATAGTACCTTTTCTAACACACAATAATAAGGGTGCGTTTTCATTGGCTATTGTATCAGAGAGTTCTCTACCTATGGCGCACGGAATGGTCAGATTAGAAAACCGTGTTGTGAGACAGAATAAATCACCACAGCTTCTATGAAGTATTGTAATTAATACTGAATTCTTCGCCTTCTATTTCAAAACAGAATTGTTGAATTTCTATTGAATGTGTGTCCACAAGGAAAGTTAGTGTGCCGTATTTGCAAACGTGTTAAAATTGTAGGTATGTTTCAAATGTTCTTGATGGCAATAACTGAAAAGTGCTAGTTGTACAAGAGATGAGAGGAAGACGCTGTCGATGGATAGGATACACATTGAGGAAATCTGTTGATAACAAGTGTCGTAATTTTTACAAGATAGGTCTAAGATATTTATGGTCCTGTCCGAGCAGAGGTGATAGTGGTAACTATGTGAGAATAAGGTGTAAGAAATAGTTTTTCTCACGAGGGTGATAGTGTAAGAGGAAGATCAGTCTCTGGAGTGAGTAGTTACTCTAATCCAGCCTATCTTTACGACTATATTTTAATCAGACGAACTTTCTCTCCTCATACAAAATACAAGTTACACTGCACCCACATACACACAGTTCTGTGACAAATACGCACAAACTTGAAAACAAACTATGGATAACAGATATGGGTAGGGGTTGACCAACACAATAACTTAAGGTTTATTAAGTTTATTATCACTAGAACTTCACAACATCAAGCATATACAACAATAAAGCATGGTTTACAGACAAATGAAATTAACCCAATATGTCCTCCCTCTCTTGTAAAGGAAAACAAAAGAAAATATCACAACAGATGTTAATTAACCCAAAAAGATCCAAAAAAAGTTAACAATAAACGTATGGAATAGTCAGTAAGGGAAAAAAGACAAGTTCCTAATTAAGCTATCTGTGACGTACGTCTAAGTATGACAAATGAATTTCCCTGACTCGATGGATGATAACAGAATATTGGCCTCTCATAACTTTAGAACCCCTGATCATCTGTTGTAACTTTTACCGACATGCAGCATTTCCACGAGAACCTTACACGCTGGATCATTAATATGTAGCCTGCTATCTTATGTGAACGTTTGAGATCGCATGGCCTTTGAAGGGAGATTAAATCCCGCCCACAACCATTTCTGAGAACGATTTATAGCAATCTTTTCCTTAACGCCGGCCCAAAAGAGGACGGGCCACAGACTCACTCCTGTTTCTAGAGCAATAAACAGCAGATCATTTTCTTACCTGGCTGTCACCCCGCCTGGTGGGAGTTGCCAAAGCTCTCAGAACAGCGGTACCATCAAAGACAGACAGATCTCAGAATTCAATCGCAGCGGCACACGATCTAAAGAATCAGGGGACTTTCAGCTCACAGAGTTAGCTTCTCGGAAAATTTTCGCACTCTTATGCGAGCAGCCTGAGACGGAAGAAAATCGGTAGACCGGGGAAAACGAAGGAATCGCAGCGGTTAACACATCGGCGAGGTACCTCGGTTTGTGCTCAACTTCAAGAAAGGTGCGAAAATCTAACACGCCCTATTCAAGTTACATTCGAGAAGTATAATAGAGAACTCCGAGAAACTGCATTTTATCGTTCGCTCTGACAGAATCCTAGTTGCACTAGTATAGTCGGATTCCTGCTGGATTTCATCTACCTTCGTGACTATTGGAGTGTATTCTTTCTGTGCAGACGGTAATTTATACATTAGCTTCGAGTGATCAGTGGTCGAGTTATTTCAATTGATTTCAATGGATTGTGGTGTAAATTTAACCTTATTAAATAAACCCATTTTCAAAGTTCTAGTGCAAACTAATGTTACAGCTAAAAGTATTTCCTAATACAATTGACGCGTAAATTTATTTTGCAGACGTTAAAGAGATTTATAACTTTAATACAGTTTAGTTCTGTATAGATAGATGTGCTTTTAATTGTTTTAACTCACGGGAAGTTTTCCTGATTTGTTAATTGACGACGCTAATAAGTAAATAGGCTAACTGTAATTTATCGCGTCAGATTATAATATGATTTGTAATGCATTTCTTGTTTTGATTATCTTTCATTCAGAACGATCATTCAACCTGCATCCCAGCAATTATTAATTATATACAGAGTTCTGCCAAACTCAATTCGATAACTCCAGTAACATATGAACTTTTTAAAGCTAAACTTGTGGCGACCTGTAATGGGCCCCGCTCCTCTGAACGTAACTGAGAATAAAGCCATTCAAGAAACACTTTAAAAATACTAGTTCATATAGAGTCCTTAAAGAAAACTGGAAGCAGAACATATTTTATTCACTGCCCCTATTTGTGAAGAAAAAAAACATCGATCTACCTGAACACTGTCTGTCACGTATATTCAGTGGATTTTACCCCCTCCCCCCCCCGAAGAAGAACTTACCTCAGTGTTTTTCTTAACTTGTGACATTACGGAAAAAGGAAGTTATCTCCACCAGCTGTGCCAATTTTAGGAACCACATCATACCTCACGCCTAGCCAAGTGCCTGTGCCTTTCTTTAGGAACTTTATCTAATAAACAAACAGTACCGTTAAACTTCAACGTCCAGCGATTTCGGGACACTTTGTTAACGTCAACAAACCCCAAATCTGGGGCTGTACACGGAAGAAAAATACTTTTACCTAAGCCAAGGTTTAGTGCTGTTTTTTGATGTATTTCCTATGAAGTGCCAGAATTCACCTTTCGGTAAGTCTGCGTGTGTGTTTGTGGGGATGGCCAGCCCTAGTGTGTTTTTTTTAATGAAAGGAGATTTATCTTTTCTTTACCCTTTTAATTAGTTCGACCTTGTATTAAGGTGCATTATATTCCTTGTACGGGATCTCTCCTAGCGGGATTGGGTAATTGTGTTCATTCCCCCTCCCGTAATATTTGTTGACTTAAAGGGGGACAATTGAGACCCTAGCTTTTCCTCTACACCCCCCCCCCTTTTTCTGTAACCCCTTGCCTCAGAGTAATAAATTTACCAGTGGGTTAAATTGCCTATCCCTGATCCCCCCCCCCCCCCTTTCCTGTCTTTGGGACCGGGTTTTGTCTGTTAGTAAATATAAACGGGAAACGGTGGATGGGATATTTCTCCTCAAAAACCCCTCTTCCCTTGTTATATTTGTATTCTGTAACCTTTGATTTTTGACTGTAAATGTACAATTATTTGTGACTCCCTTATAATAATAAAGGTATTAATCTTTATTTGTGTTGGTTGTCGGTTGGCCTAAAACTCCAAACATTTCCATCTGTGTAGGCTGTATTCATGTACGTTGAGCGACAGAATCACCAAATCGGTGAGTGCGCCTGAGCGACTGGAACTGACAAACAATTGTTTGTGCAGAAGAGAGATAGGAGTAGTCTGTGAGAAAACAGATATTGTCGTAATAAGAGACTGTCCTTGCTCCTTCCCAGCGCTTGTGAATCTACTACCTCATTCTCCCAAATCCTTATTCTCACAGAGCCTTCAATATCACTTTACACTCTAAAGGGACCAATATTCATCAGCACCCTCTCAGATAAAAATTACGACACTATCCCGTAAATACTCAGGTTAGTGAGAAATAATTAAAAAATAACATACTGATGGTAACAAGGGAAAATATGTTTCTCTCTTTCTGTTCATTCACTCAGTCATTCTGTGGCCACACTCATATTCGCTTACCCAGTAGTTGTCGCAGGTATCCCTTTGAAGAAAAAAAACACTAACAATAATATGACATTGCAGTGTCAGATTGTTGCCAACTCTGGCCCCAGACTAGCCTTGGTGCTTACTGCGAATGTCAAAGTAGTCGCCAAAGTTGGCGCGTTAAATGTTTTTTCTTGGATAATTCATGTATCCCTGCCTATAGTTGGTTGGAATAGTACGTATTCGTGATGGTTACCGTCATAGAAGAAAAAACCATATTGTTCCTGTGCTGTCTATCCTCTGGTGGCTAAGACACTCTGTTACGTTATGAGAAATGATAATAATAATTAGTTATCTCTGAGTTGATGGCCTATTCTGAACAGTGAATTCTCTTGAGTATAATCCCAGAGGAACTACTGTCATAGGTCAGGTAAATTGATGTATCTATATCTTGCCACAGCGGGCTGATAAGATTGATATAAAAAATCTGGTAATGTTCAAGTCCAGTTAATATTTTGTTTATTGTTTCTAGATTGGTCTCTCTCACGAGTGAAGAAAGTGGACCGCACACAAACATTTTACCACAATATAAATATCCCAACCTAACACGCGTAAAGGTAAGATCTCTTATCCATTCCGTTATTAAATTAGATTAGAAACCACAAAGGTCTCGCTTATCTTATCGTTTTTAACACGTGATATAAACCCTAGTCATTTATAAAATTACACATAATGAATTAGAAATATATATATATATATACTCCGTCAGTAGTCAATTGCCTAATGTATGTACTAGTCAATTAAAGCATCTCTTTCTGGGGAATAGCGAGTAATTAAATTTACGTTACAGCTGGAAAAAATTGACTATATGTTATTTAATACGCTAGTCAATTAACACAGAAAATCCCAGTGAAATATAATGAAGAACTTTTTTACATTCAATCACTTAAATGCTAGTATATAATTTACCGCAAAACAGAGAACAGAAGCTATCTCCACGAAATCTAAGTAATTCTCTTTGTACTAGAGCTCTATGATGTCGAGCTAGATATTTCAAAATTTCCCGAAGCGACTAGATACCGATTTTGAGGAGATGGAATATATATACAGAAATAGTGTAATCTCGCTGGACTATGGCGAAAGTCGCGCCTCGGGCAAATCAGCGGAAATCAGCGGGGTTTTCTTCCAAGATAAAGAACTTCATTTGTTGGCTCTGTTTGCCGGTGTCAATCGACAACAAAGGTTTCTGATCTCGGCGATCGTCTTCCCTGTATATACGACATCACAGGATTCGCTCGAGCTTTTGGGGAACTTCAAAAGCCGTTGCCTTGCACGTGTTTTTGGGCCCGTGCGCTGTCAGATGTCGTAATTTTGACAGCTTTGCTCACGTCGAGCTTCAGGCAAACGTACTGGGTTCGTCCCCTTTAGAGGGAATGACAGTTATAGATCTGAGTAGCCGCTCATCAGCGCGAGAAACAAGACAAATAGGCGTGGCTAAACTATGAGTTAGACAGATAGCGAGAAAGGCATGGATTTAGCGTAACAAACGTGCATACTAATGAGGAAACAAAGGTGGAAGCAAGGTTGAACTGAATGAGGGGCTAAGGTGGAAAGCAAGCGGACGGATCCATGTAATCTATTTCCATAACCTGTCACAACAAGGCAGTTCTTATTCTGAATCCACCACGGTAAGAGAGGTTATTGATCCAGTGGCGTGTGGGCTGTCGCCATTAAACTCAATGCCATGTGGTGATATTGGCATGTGCTCGCAAGTTGTTCTAAGGTAGAGGGTGACATAACACACAATGAGAAGAGAACTGGATGCAAAGATGAACGAACAAACGAACTTTATTTTCGAAGGGTTAAGAATTGGGCGCGCAGGCCCGTCTAACATTCTGCCCTTTCACTCATTAATCTTGCATTCTATATTTTTTTATTCCCACATGTTACTTTAAGCATTAATTTAAAGGCATGCAACATTATAAAGTTAACAATTCATTTACAGTATGCAATCATAATAAAAAATGAGTAGGTTTTTTTTTTAACAAAAAAGAAAGTGACTGAAGAAAAATAATAATAATAAATAAATAAAGAAAAAAATAAAATAAAATAATATAAACAAAACAATAAATAAATAAATTATGTATACCGACACACTCATGCGGTCAAAACGTCTACAAGTAATCTGTATTTTTGAATGTGTCATCAATCATCAATACAAAAATTACATAAACACATTCTCGCTTATATCCACACATTCTTGGTGGGAGGGGGGATATGAGGGCATTGAGGAATCATGAGCTGATTGCACGAGACAGGAAGATTTAGCAGAAGTTTGTTGAAAGCTCATGTTTCTTGGGCAACTGAAGGGTAAAGAATAATAATCAACATAAATGGGAATACTGCAGGTATTCATTAGAGATAAAGAAGCAGAAGACAAGAAAAAAGGAACAAAACTGATTGGCTTACCGGGGAATTGAGCCCAGGTGCCACGGGAGTGAATCGTGACTCCAAATGGATGAATGTGAGGGTGAAACATGTGGATTATGGCCCATATGTTGTACGTGAGGGTTTAGCATGTGTACTACGGCCCATATTTTCTATAAGAGGACCGCTTATCTGAGCCAATGAAAGATGCTGAAATGAATGTCGTAAAGTAATAAAGTAACTGAAGATAAAAATCGTAAAAATGGTGTACATGCAGGCAGGGCCGGCCCAATGTATTTTTTCAAGTGGGTGCGAAGTCTCGTATTGCCCCCCTTCCAACCTGCCGTACTGTATAGTAATCTTACGAGACACAGTTTCATGCTATTGAGTTGGATCACACTGTAATTTCCGCAAGTAGAGTTCACAGTAGCATTTTACAATAGCATAACACACTTGTGCTTTAAAAATGTTATGGTAAATAATTTTGTCTTTATTCATTGAGAATTTGGATGACCCATAACTTCAGAGTGCATACATACAACAGTGACTTGGAATGAGATGTCATAAAAACACCACCGTTGTAAGTTAAAAGTTAAGACTGTCCATTTGTAGAGCATGTGACCTAGCTATCGATCCTTGGTTGAGTCATTTTTACTTTGAAATTTTATGTTAAATTTTTCTTGTTCTTTTAAAATATTTATTTTTATACTTTTCGGCACCCCCATCCAAGACTGCGCCTGGTGTGGTCATGCAGGCACAGTGAATAAACAGTAGAACAAGTTGTAACCTTTCCCTCGCGCCTCTTTCTTACGTGTGCGTTATTGTTTGTTGCCAACCGTGTTATCGACAGGTCAAGTTCCGGACTGACTTGTTTTTGTCTGACGTGGGCGTGTATGGAAAGTTCCGAGTCGGACGGTAGCTCGTGAGCATGTCCGCAAATTGTTCCAGTGAGACAATGCGCTGACATGCGCAGTGCTACGAAAATGGGACCGTTAATCACAGCACGTGATTAGAGCGTCAACTCGAATCAGCACGGAAGCAAGACCTGGCGAATATGACCTGAATACAGCACACAGATTTCGTTGTTTGTGATCCGGAGGTTCGTTCCTGGGGAAAATTGATAAAGCGAGGTTTACAGCTGGACGAAATGTCTGGGGAGAACTGAATGCTTTGTTGAATGGTGGCGTAAAATTTTCTTTGTAATGTCTGCCGTGCCTCTCTCTTGACGCATGAACGTCTCTAACATAACATTTTTTGGTTTTATTTTTTAGTTTTGTTTATGGAGTCTTCATTTTCCTCTTCATCGTTCGCTCTCATACAACCACATCTGACAAGGTAAAATTAGTCGCATAGCAAATATTGCTGTAGGAAAGTGAAGTGTTTAAAACCAAATGTATGAGGTGGTGTGACCAGTTCCTTTCTTCATTGCCTTTGTCTTCCCTAGCTGCAGAGCAGAGTCTGGTACCCATGTACAGCTGGGTAGACTGGATCGTTATGCTACCAGGTTTCGAACCCGTAACCTAGTAACTCAGCCGCGAGAATCTTACTTACTTACTTAGTCGTTCCCCTTCTACCGTGAGGTGTAGAGGTTTGGAAGAGAGAGCGCCAGACCATTCTATCAGCTGTCTTCTTCCTGGCCTGGTTCCATTCTAGTCCTCGGTTCTTCAAAGATTGTCTAATGTTGTCCTCCCAGCGGACTAGCCGCGAGAATCATGCACTTTAATCACTATGCTAGTCGGAAGTTCATGACAAATTCTATTTCTCTAGTAAACTAGGTTGTCTATCTCAGACTTCTCTCACTATGACCGTTGGTGGTTCTACAGATTGTAGTTTAGACTGACTACACATGATCGTTAATAGTAGGTTCGTCATCGCTTCTAGTATTTAACACAGACTGTCTTGTCACCTTCTGTCTGTTTATCATTAACAGTATATCACTGCACATTGACATTGCGTCTAGTTAACTTACGATGGGTTGTTATGGTTTTATTGGTAGGCCTACTTTCAACCTTCAGTGCAGCGCTATCTTTTTGTTTCACTTATCCTATGTAAACTTAGCTTACCCCATATGATCAAAACTTACCGAATGTTCTACAAAGACTAAGTAGCTTAAATCTTTGCCTCAAGAGGGGGAACTCTTGCCCAAACTATATAATAACTAGTGTTACTTCCCTTTGACTATTCACAATATTTTACATCTTCCGTTTATACAACAAATCGCATTTCTGCTTTTCTATCTCATTAGGTTTGGTTTGGTTTTAAGGACTATCATCATTGCAGACCGACTACTCCAACAGCGCTCCGATCTCCTCCCTTAGATCACACAAGGAGGATCTCTGAGCAGTGCACGAACTCCGTAGCACCGGCGAGAATCCCAGTGTGTATAAATAGGAATCACACATTCTATAAATATCTTTGTGGTGAGTAGGTTTCTAATTTTTAAATTTTGCCAGGGCAGCGGCCTTATAGGCCTACTCTTTACGATTTCCAACTGCCGTGGGATTTTTAACGTGCGTAACTTGTACACTAAACCTCCTATTTTTTTCGCCTTTATCCGAGAAGGCTAGGCATCCGATCTCACTACCCAGGAGACAAGGGGGGAGTATTACATCACTAAAGCCCCTGGTGTTGAAAAAAAATTTCCATAAATTATATTCCCTCAACTGGGAATCGAACCCGGTACCTCTAGAACTCGAGGCGGACGACATACCTCTTAGCCACTCCGACCCCCCTATCTCATTATCTAGGAACTAGTCCCCCATACCGGCCACATCATCGCTAAGCAGATTTTATACCACAACAGTTAGTAAAGTCCGTGCTGTCATCCTACTCCTCTCGCGGAGCTAACACTGTTTGAGGATATGTTCTACTGTTAGGTTGACTTACCAACGTAGGCACATATATCTGTCGTGTCTTCAATTTCTTGACCAGATGGTATCTCAGCTCAAAGTGGTGGTTTCTTGTGCTGAGAACTGCCACTTGATCTCTTCTTGGCAAAGAGTAGAATGCTTCTATTATATTTGGCTCTTTATTCAATTATCGCTTTTATATTTCTCATCTTTATTCTTCTTTAGATATTACTGGGGCTTCCTCCAACTTTGTATATGTTGGTACAAGCTTCCTCCAACTTTGTATATGTTGGTACAAGCTTCCTCCAACTTTGTATATGTTGGTACAAAAGTAATGCAAAAGTCTACTTGTGTGTACTGGTGTTTCTGCAAGTGAATCCTTTGTCGCATTTGTTTGCATGATAACTACCATCTATCTGTATACTTTCACATTCAGATGCTGAATTCTTTGATTAGGTACATCACTGTTTATTGCATATCGTTTCGGTTATGAGACACAAGGGCAAGGTCATTAGCAAAATCCAGATCGTCCAACTGTCCAACATAAAAAATAAGAAAGTTTAACCCAAACATCCAAAAAGTCTTATTGTCCGGCTCTGAAGCAGAGAACAGAGAAAAGGGCAACATGTGAGTTAAAAACTGTAATCAATAGTACCTTCCACTGAATAGCTGGATTACAATGATACGGCAAGATCACCGATGGGAAACTGATGGGAGAAAACCCAGACAAATACCACAGAAACCAGAGGTGAGAACAACATGATTGATAGATAGGACACACATTGAGGAAATGAGCTAATAGAATTACAAGAAAATCCTTGTTCTTCAATTCTCAAGGGAAACGAAATAGAGACACAAAAATCACCCGGAAAAGAGAACTCGAGACATACATACGAAATAATATAGACGACATGAACGATACTGAAGTGAACTGTTAGAGGAACGTAGATAATATGCTGGGAGCTGAAATATAATGGTGATGATCGCTACAGGAATAGATGGGTAGGATATGAGTTTTTAAAAAAAATTGGGAGCAAATGAGGACACTCTAAAAGTCGTGAGAAACAGGATGACTGACGACTGTCTTTGGTCATTAATCAGTTTTATGAGTTCATATTTTAATCATCCGCATGTGTTAAGCATAAGGGTCGTCCGCATATGACGTCACGGAGTGAGGGGGTCTAAATTTGTGTGACGAATTGTGACGATTAGGGGTTAAGAAAAGTGACGTCATAATGTGAGTGAGGTCTCTTCTTTTATAAATGACATCGGACGAAGGTGGATTTTGCCACCTATGTCCTCATAAAAAGGTCAAGATAGTCCCTTAGCAGATACTGACGTAGGGAAGTGAAGTGTTAGATTCTTTACTATACTAGGCCCAGCTTCGAGAGGTGGGGTGACCAGTTGCCTTCCACGATGCCTTTGCCTTCCCTAACTCAAGCCGATACCTTTGCCGCGAGAAACCAGCACTCTTAACAACTTTGCCAATCGCACACTCTTCATTCTCATAGTCTACTTCAATCCGCAATAGTTAACAACTCTCTTGTGGACGACTTATCACAATATTATAATCTCAACTGAAATATCCAATAGTCGTTATAGCCTTTAACTAGTTTAAATTGTGTCTGAATAATATATTCTTTATTAATATAAATATACACCTTTTCAATATATGAAGTTAATCTGGAAGCAAAGGGATTTTTAATTCGTTGAATGAAGAAGTGTCTGACTATGTCGTGGGACAATGATAACGAAGATAAATAATTCAATGATTATGGCTTCAATTTTTAAACCCATTAATTTGTGTAGATTTTCTCTCAAGTTGAACATTATTTTATGAAACTTGAACATAAGTAAGAACTGCAGTAATTTATATGTTTCTTCTTCGATCCTTAACCACCGACCGTCAAAGCAGTCAGTGGCCATCACGCCTAGTGGCGTCTTGTAGGGCAACAACAAATTGATTCCACTTTGCACGTATTTATATGTTTACTTTACATTTAATTAATTAATTTTCATTATTGACTGAAATTAAATGAAGCCAAAATGAGCAATATTTTGTAACAAATTTAACAACATTTAACCAGCACAGCAGGTGTTGTAAAAGCCTGATTAATTAAGCACTATTTTACTTAAGAGATTGCTATTTCGTCTGCACTAGTTAACTAATTGACACTAGATTACATTATTTCTTTTCAGTATAAAAAAGGTATTTTTAAAAAAAGGGGGGGGGGGGGGAAGAGATTTGTGACGTGACATTAGAGGAGGCCTGTGTTTTTGCTAAATGTGAGAAGTGAAGAAGTTTAAAAAAGGCAGATTGCGTGACGTCATATATAGACGAGCACATACAAATTTAAAAAAAAAAAGAGTGAGAATATATGCTGTGATGTTATTACATACTAAAAACAAAAACC
This sequence comes from Oreohelix idahoensis, assembly GCA_024509875.1. Taxonomy (NCBI): domain Eukaryota; kingdom Metazoa; phylum Mollusca; class Gastropoda; order Stylommatophora; family Oreohelicidae; genus Oreohelix; species Oreohelix idahoensis. Next base: position 1,017,312 of record JAMPIV010004331.1, on the reverse strand, counting down.
ACCAACATGAAGTGGCTAACATGAAGCCACCGCTGCGGGTGATCCCCCTTAGAGATAGCCTGCCTCCAAGCATTCATGTGCTTCTGCCCAGGGGGTGTCTGTAGCAATTTGTTTGGCATGATAAAGTTGCCAGCCCCCATTCACAATTTTATATTGGTCGTCACATACCAGTTGTCTGAGGGAGCAGAAACCTTATTGGTTCTTTGTCGCAAATAAATAAACATTATATATAAGGATACATCGGAGATATTGCGGGTTCGGTTCCAGACCACCGCAATAAAGCGAATATCGCAGTAAAGCGGGTCACACTCATATTTTGGATTCCCAGTGCATTTAAAAGCCTAAAATCATGTTTACACAATGTCTATTAAGTGCGCAATAGCGCAAGTCTAAAAAAAACAACAATGTACTGTAAAATTAAAAATACTTTATTGATAAAAACAATGCTAATCGTCATCATCTGAGCCTTCAGCGAATCGTAATCTTTTTGCTGGTAGAAGAAGAGGGCACGTAAAAGCATGAATAATTTGATAAAGGCGCTATATCTGCGAAGCGCAATAAAGCGAGGTACGCCTGTATATATATATATATATATATATATATATATATATATATATATATATATATATATATATATATATTTTTTTTTTCCTTAACCAGCGGCACTTGGGCTTTCAGCCCTTCGGCCCAATGACATGTCATTGCGAGGCTGGGGAACCTGAGGACTTTCCTTCCAACCCGGTCAGGGGCTTCGCTCCTTCCCATCCACAGAGGGTTTATCACAGGAGCCGTTCAGGCTATTCAGTCAAATTTCCGGCCGTAAACATTTCTTCAAACGCCGACGCCCGGGTTTGAACCATGAACACCTGGTCGCCAGTACAACGCCGAAGCCATTACACCAGCGCGGCTCCCATATATATATATATATATATATATATATATATATATATATATATATATATATATATATATATATATATATATATATATATATATATATATATATATATATATATATATATATATATATATATATATATATATATATATATGCGTACACACATACACACACATATGTATGCATACCAACATACATACATACACATATATATGCATACATACATACATAATACACATATATGTGTGGGTGTGTGTGTGCGCGCACGCGCGTGTTGGGCATTATTTGTAACCCATTGTGTGTTCACCCTAATTTTAAAAACAAACAAACAACAACAAAAAACAAACAAACAGTGTCAATTCTAGCAAAACGAAAATAATAATAATAATCATCTTCGACATGCAGCAAGAGTTAACAGCCCCTGTTAGCTGTCGCAAAATAATAGACCACGTTGTGTGTACCAAACAATAACAGCTAGTTCATCTAGCACACAAATATATACTGAGCGACTTTAATTACGCATCACTATACGAGTGCCTGGTAAAGTATCTTATGGTCATGCAATTGTTCCCGAAATTAGTACACAGGTTCACAAGGTCACCGCCCAGAGGCCAGCATAGTCATTTTGCACCAGCAAAGCTGGAAACAAGAGTAGCACGTGAAACACGTAAAACATGATTTAGGTGCCTGGTAAAAATTCTGCACGGAAAACATTAATTTCTTTTCACCCAGAGCTCAGCCTAGAGCACTACGGACTGGAAAAGAGTCAATATTTTAGTCCACAACCACAAACACGTCGTCAAACCATGCCTAGACTGAGCGCTGCAGAGAGAGAAAGAGCGATAGGAATTATAACAGGCGGGATGTCCACCAGAGAAGAATCCAGACACTTGAACTGCAACCAGTCCACCATCGTCCGACTGCAACAACGTTTAATGGCCACTGGATCCATTGCAGATCGACCCCGTCAAGGTCAACCCAGAGTTACGAAACCTCAACAGGACGCGTATATACGGCAGCTTCATTTGCGAAATCGGTTTTTGGCGGCAGCATTAACAGCAAGAGATGTTGTTGGGAGACATGGAACCATATCAGAGCACACCGTGCGACGTCGACTGCAGGTGGCAGGACTCAACGCCAGACGTCCTCGAGTCGGCCCAATCCTCACCTTACGACACCGATAGCAACGATACCAGTGGGCAGAGAGGCACCGACGATGGACGAGACGTCAGTGGCAAAATGTCTTTTCAGACGAAAGTCGTTTTTGTCTGTCGCATGCTGACGGGCGACTAAGGGTGTGGCGACGAAGTGGTGAGAGGCAAGCCAACTGTTGCATTTTGGAAGCCTACAGATGGTGAGGAGGAAGCGTCATGTTATGGGGCGCATTCAGTTACAATCACCGAACCCGTCTCCTCATCTTTAACCATACTGTAAATGCTGCCACCTATAGGGATGTGCTTCAGGACCACGTTGTGCCCCTCTTCCAGTATCATCCCGAGCTCTTGTATCAATACCAGCATGATAACGCACGACCACATACAGCTAGGGCCACCACAGCGTTCCTTCAGGCCAATAACAGATATGGCACCCATTGAACACGTCTTGGACGAGATTGGACGCCAACTCTACCGGCACAGACGACCGCAGACCCTGGATCATTTGCGATGCGATATAACCAAAGTATGGGATCGACTCCCCCAGGATTTTCAACGCATACTGGTTAACTCCATGCGGAGACGCTGCCAGGCTTGCCTTGATGCCAACGGTGGCCAAACGCGCTACTGAGCGCGTTACAATGACAACAACGACATTTGTGACTTTTCAATTTGACCCCTACCTTACATTTGTGATTGTAGTTTTTTGAACACAGCATGCACTGCTACGCGGATTGCTGGAATCGGTCGGTCAATGGATACTGTTTCCAGTGATATCAAACATGTTACCATTATTTTATTCTCGGACATCTTGATGGGTGATTCATATAGTGATGCGTAATTAAAGTCGCTCAGTATACATACAATTTACAATATATAATACAACATAACAGTTTCTTTCAAGTATCACATGGTGAGAGATCATACTGTATGGCAGACAATACGAGCTTTTGGGAAACACAGAGTACGTATTTTCAACAAATTTTCGCGCGGAAACACGGTCTTTTCCCTGTCATCATTATGTTTTTGCTCAAGATTTTCTTGTACGCCGGGAAAGGTCGATTGGATTTAATTAGTGAAACAAGGAGTTAATACGGAAACTCGAAAATATCATCACGTCAGTCTCTCTCTCTCTCTCTCTCTCTCTCTCTCTCTCTCTCTCTCTCTCTCTCTCTCTCTCTCTCTCTCTCTCTCTCTCTCTCTCTCTCTCTCTTCTCTCCTAATATTTCCTGAAGTTGCCATGTGGAGATGCCAAGGACCACCACAAAATTGATTTTTATGGCTTCTTTAGACTAAACCTCGAACCAGCAACACGGACTCTTCAGAGTTCGGGCGGAACACTAAAGGACTCAAGCCACTATTTCCTCTTATTTCTCATACAACGTTATGGTGAATTATGTCAGTTTATGTGCTAAAAGAACTACGGTATATAATAAAATAATTAAGTTATAAATATTCAAAACAACAGACATTCACGTAATAAAGCCAATATGTAGGAATCCAGTTAAGTAGAAGTGCTTCTTAACAATATAATTAAATCATTATTATCATCTTGTTCGTTCCCAATAGAGTATGGGGTCATTACTGCAGACTTTCCTTTAAGGAAACCTACGTCAAATCACAAGCTCTTACAGAGCTGGTTTCTGTTGTGATTTGTTTGACATGATGAGATGGCCAGTCACAAGTGCCAGAAAGAAGCACCAGGCCTATTGTACTATCGTTAAAAAAGTAGTAATATTAAACATAAATGCCATAAAGTAAAAAAACTACTAAGAACAATATACTATAGTTCATTAGTTGGGGTGCCGCGGTAGCGCAGTGGTTAATGCACTGGTTTTATAGCTCAGTAGACCATGGTTCGATCTCCAGGAAAGGCATTAAAAATACGTGGTAACTGTACCTTACATCGAAAAATAAAGATGATGAACTCACGCCATCAATCGCGACAGAGGAAAACTTTTCTTTAACAGCACTTAGAAAGTTTTGCTATTGTCTCTATGCTCCTAGCTTAATCATAGAATAAAGAGACCCGACCCAACGGCGGACCTGAAGCATTTGGCACCCGGGGCGGAGCTTTCTTTTGGCACGCCCCCCGCCCCCCCCCCCCTTTTCCCGGAAAAAGTTGTGAAATGTAAATGCACAACAGAAAAATACATTGTGCTTACAAATAGATGTTTAAACAGCAGTGTCATAAACAAACTGTAAATTTTAAAAAAAGTATTACTTTAAAATTTCAGTGAACACGTAATACTACATTTCATTTGCAAAAAAATGTATATACACACGTACACAAAAAGGAAATAAAGTATCAACTTTCATCCTCTTCTTTAAAACGTAAATGAACAAGATTCATAAACTCTGTTTTCGAGCCTTCACGTCTGCAAACTGATTAATGACCTCATCAAAATTCATTTTCTTTGCATATTCATGCACAATATACAAAAAGAGAACGAGGGAGATCAAAGTTCGGCTTACAGCCAACCTTCGTTGTGGAGATGGCAGCTGATGATGATGATGATGAAATATATATATATATATATATATATATATATATATATATATATATATATATATATATATATATATATATATATATATATATATATTTATATATATATATATATATATATATATATATCTTTAGGCATCATCTGTTGTATTTTTATTTGAAATTCAGAGCACCGTAACACTACAGGTTCCACCGCAGCTACACTGTACCTGTAATGTTCGTGGCTGTTGGCAACTTATGATTAAGCTAAATAAGTGGCAGCGTCAGGCAGGCTGGATTTAGACATGGTGAGGCCCTAAGCCAGGGGTCGGCAACTGGTCGATCCCGATCTACTGGTAGATCTTTGGCGATTATTTGGTAGATCTTTCAGCGACTGCGGGGAAAGTAAAAGGCTGTTCATATTAGGGAAATTCCGGACAAGACCTCCCCAGACGGCGTTTAAAATCGCATTGTTCCCAGGATCAAAGGTACTTTTTCTGCATTCTCAATGAAAACTCACGACCTAGTTACTAAAATACAGTATATTTGTGAACTTTTTGAAATAGGAACGCGGTCTTTTCTTTGTAAGCTTCCTCATCCCCCCCCCCCCCCCACCCCCTACCCCCCACCCCCGGGCTTAAAATTACATCGACACACACACACACATATTTGTAGATCTTCAGAGGTCGCAATGTTACCAAAGTAGATCTTTAGAGGGCTCAGTGTTACAAAAGTAGATCTTTAGAGGGCTCAGTGTTACCAAAGTAGATCTTTAGAGGGCTCAGTGTTACCAAAGTAGATCGCAAAAGCTTATGGGTGTCATATCCATCTTCAACGTCTTCTCATTTCTTGTTCCACTGGCACTTGTCTGGTTCTTGTCATCTCTTGTTCCACTGGCACTTGTCTGGTTCTTGTCATATCTTGTTCCACTGGCACTTGTCTGGTTCTTGTCATCTCTTATTCCACTGGCACTTGTCTGGTTCTTGTCATCTCTTGTTCCACTGGCACTTGTCTGGTTCTTGTCATTAGTCCACTTCAGGGAAATTGTCAAACCATTTAAATCCTTCTATTCTACTCAAGCATTCATTTAAGAAAGTCTGTTATATTTCAGGTTATTACAACAAGAACATACAGGAGAAGTATGTCAGAAGATATGTAACTGACATATTACAAGAGAGGTACTACTGATTCTATTTCAAAACCACCGACGGCTTCAGACATACAGTGGAGGGTGCCAAGGCGACGTCACAGGCACGCAGTTCTGGTTATTGATTTTTGTTCCAGTCTGAAAGAAAAATAACTCCTTCAACCCTGGGTTAGTTATAAATAAAGTCATACAGTGTTTATTATAGTACATGGTTTATTAAATTTATCCTGACTTGTTTAATAAGGTTACTGACATGCTCGTGGTAACAAAATAAGAAATATTGACAATATGCAAGAGGGCCCAGTGATAAAATTGTATTTTATTATTTAGATTAAAGGCAAGGGTAGTCCCGTAGCATAAACTGCTTTAGGGGAGTGAATGTTAGAAACTTCACTATACAAAGTCCAGCTTCGAGAGGTTGGATAACGAGTTCCCTTCCTCACTGTTTTGCCTTCCCTAACTCAAGAGCAGAGTCATATACCCATTTAGATCTAGGTAGACAAAAGCGTTAAGCAACCGCGTTTCGAACCTGGTACTTTTGCTTCGAGAGGCCAACGCTCTAACCACTGTGCCAATCTGACGCACTGTTTATTAGATTACAAGTTTGAAATTGCAAGAAATATGGAACATACAGTACATTCAAAACCACCGAGCTCCTTGTGTAGCACACATTCAGAAACTTCACAACCAGCTCCTTGTGTAGCACACATTCAGAAACTTCACAACCAGCTCCTTGTGTAGCACACATTCAGAAACTTCACAACCAGCTCCTTGTGTAGCACACATTCAGAAACTTCACAACCAGCTCCTTGTGTAGCACACATTCAGAAACTGCACAACCAGCTCCTTGTGTAGCACACATTCAGAAACTTCACAACCAGCTTCTTGTCTTGTGCCTTCCGATCAAGCTCTTTCCATGACTTCCTTATTCCTTTTAGGTCTGCCTCCAAATATTTTTTTGAAAGTTTTTGTTCTCCAACAAAGTATCTTTCTTGAGGATTCCAAAATAAAGATTGCCGTGTACTGCTGTCAACTGGTTTCCGGAACGTGTGTTCTGCACAACTGTTCTTCACCTATTGTTCCTCTGGTGTTGTTCTGGTTCTTTCCATTAGTTCCCTATGTCATATCATTGATGTTCTTGTCGTACCATTGATGTTCTTGTCATCCTAGTGATGTTCTTGTCATATCATTGATGTTCTTGTTACACCATTGATGTTCCTGTCATACCATTGATGTTTTTGTCATACCATTGATGTTCTTGTCATACCATTGATGTTCTTGTCATACCATTGATGTTTTTGTCATCCTAGTGATGTCTTGTCATATCATTGATGTTCTTGTTACACCATTAATGTTCTTGTCATACCATTAATGTTCTTGTCATCCTATTGATGTTCTTGTCATACCATTGATATTCTTGTCATACCATTGATGTTGTCATACTATTGATGTTCTTGTCACACCATTGATGTTCTTGTCACATCGCTGGTGTTCTTGTCATACCACTCATGTTCTGGTCATACCATTGATGTTCTTGTCATGCTATTGATGCTCTTGTCATACCATTGATGTTCTTGTCACACCACTGATGTTCTTGTCACACCGCTGATGTTTTTGACATACCATTTCAATCCCTCTATACTTGGCAAACACACAAGTAGATTCATACAATAAAACTGTTTTGACATTTGAGTTCAACATATTTCTTTTTTATTGGATATGATTTCTTCAGATGTTCATATGTTGTATTTCCTGGTGCAGTGAAATTTCCACATGCCTTCTATTTTAGTATTTAGGATTTGCATTCTCTGTTTCTTCAACTATGTCAAGGCCGTGTCTCTACTTAACAAAAATAAATAAATGAAAAGCTTATATAAGCTTCATTTGCCTTCGCTCATCCACTAACTCGGAAGAGAGTCTACCCTGTTCAGCCTATCTTCCCTATTATAATTATATTATAGTATTCAGTTTGACATTCTTGTCCATTTAGTGTTTTATTTTTGCCAGAATGTTTTTTATAACCGATTGTAAGTAATTTACAGTAGATTTTGTTAGTTTTATTTCTTGTTATTTACAGTATAAATTGTTTCGATGCGGGGCATTTTCCTGCTTCAATTGATTGATTGATTTTTTTTTTCTTCATTGCGAAATAGTGGTCATTTAAAAAAATTTCCGTTTCAATTTTTGTTTTTTGTGGTGTTTCTCAGTTTATGGTTTTGAAAATTGTTTTTCTATCTTAAGTATTTTACATTTTAAATCATATTTATGTATAAAAATACTTATTTATTCCGTGTTTGCTTGTGTTTTTTTCTTTGTGTTATTATTATTGTCATTATTATTATTTCTATTTGTTCGTGTAGATAGTCTTTGTTTTCTTTTTAAATTTAGGATGACATTTATTTTATGTCATCCTTTGATTGGTTAGCTAATTTTAAAATGGTACTCCAACGAAAGAATTTGTGCAGTCCCATACTGCTATAGCAGTGACTCCGTATATTTCACTGTAAAACTGCCACAGCAAGACAGTGACTCACGTTGCAAGGGTTAATTTTTGAGTTTGAAATAAGAATACATTAGTCACGTACCTCTCCTGCATATCTTAAAGCTTCAATCTTTGCCCAATTACCCAATGTGACTATAAAAAAAAACTAGCATTAATACTAAACCTTCATGAATGTCACTAGCTCCCATGCCACATTGTAACATTCACCTGATCACTCAGCTGCTTTCTTTATATCAATCAATCAACACCCTTTAGCTCCCAAGGGAACATAGACCTTCAACTAACACACGCCAAGTCTGAAGATAGTCTTTGGGTATCCCGCAACCAATGTAAATGGAGGTAGAGGGTCTTTTACCTATGAATTATCAGACCAAGTGTAAATGGACGCATTTCTCTTGTTGATTTAAAGAATGTTGTTCTGACGTCTCATTAAGTATTCTTGTTTAGAGTAAAATACCATTAGAATGACAAACAGAACAATGTTCTCTTGTTACTGTTAAAAATATTATTTTAAAATAGTTTTTATTTTCCCCAGTACGGCATAACTTTAGTTAGTACTGTATTAATATTATTTAATTATCAGGTAGGTTGCTTCCCATGATAATAAATTACCTTCCTTTAAAAACATTCAATGATACTATAGTCAGTTTTCAGTGTTCTGTGTAATACATTTACGGCAACGAGTGGGTGGCGTCACTCGGAATGAGCTGAATCAAATCTCCGGAATTATTATTAGTTCTCACTCTTTTCTGCGGTCTGGTGTTCTCATTTTCGTTCTTTCTGTCTTTCTTTCCACAAGAGTGCCTATAATTTATCTGTGTCCATTAATTTGTCATTTATGGAAGCCCGAATTAGAGTAAACTCCCGTGCACTATCTCCTTTTTGATTGTCGCTACTACTGAGGGGCAGTGGCATAAACTTGTTTGTCCCCTTCAAAATGTCTGCCACACTACCTTTCCAATCAGGAAGTAGACTCGTTGTCACATGACTGGCGTGAGCTAATGCTGGTCATGCAGTGTACACATTTTTATGAGCAAATGGTGGCTTGTCGTTGCTAGTGATTGTGAGAGTACTATTTTTTTTTTCCTTAACCAGCGGCACTTGGGCTTTCAGCCCTTCGGCCCAATGACATGTCATTGCGAGGCTGGGGAACCTGAGGACTTTCCTTCCAACCCGGTCAGGAGCTTCGCTCCTTCCCATCCACAGAGGGTTTATCACAGGAACCGTTCAGGTTATTCAGTCAAATTTCCGGCCGTAAACATTTCTTCAAACGCTGACGCCCGGGTTTGAACCATGAACACCTGGTCGCCAGTACAACGCCGAAGCCATTACACCAGCGCGGCTCCCATGAGAGTACTATTACTGCACTCCTATTTGCTGTTCTATGTTTGGAGACATTTCATAAATTTTGTCAAATACATTTTAGAATGCTGGAGGGAAAAAATGTCTGAAGACTTTCTGGTGCAGTACGTGGTAAATGTTGCATACCTGAAGTAGGTTAATTTAATAATCTGACGTGACTGTTTTGGGAAATGAGAGAACATTTAAAAGGTTTCGTCTTTTTATGGCAGCCGGGGGACGAGACTGCGCATGTCAGCTATGCCAGGTTTCCTCAGTTTTCGTAATGGGTCTGGAATAGAAATATTCGTGCTTTTCAAATGTGTGAATATATTACCCATGAATGCGAGTTATAATGTTATATCCCAAATCATATAGCACATTACCCTGGTAGGATAATACCGCTTGCGTGGTACTGTATATTAAGCTGTGTGAGGGAAAAAAGGTGGAGTAAACTTTAACACAAATGTTAAAGGTACAGTATTATTATTATGGGAAAATAAAGGTGTCAGCGTATCGGCAATCAAGGCTTTGCTCAGGCAGAGAGGAAAAACAAGCAAGCTAACAAGGTATACGAATAAGCAAGTATTTATGTGCAGCAAAAGAGTTGTGAGATGAATTCTGATGAAGTCGGAGGTAGCAGTTTGTTATTTTGAATTTTATTTATTAATTTGTATGTGAAAAAATGCCATGTGCATGCCATATGTGCATGTTTTTACGTGTTAATAAAGTCTTCTGGAATTGTAACGTGTTTGTGTCCTAGATGTCTATTCTTTTAAAACAGCCAGGCCATTTGGCAATCGAACATTATTAACAACCTCGCTAGGTTCAATCCCCGCCCTCTCTTCAGCTCTACCATGCCCTCCTGTTTCTCTTACTCCAGCTCCACTTCAAATTCACGCTCTCTATACGACACGTCCCTTACTTCCCCCCCCCCCCCCCCCCCCCCCCCCCCAGAACGTCTGTCTTTTCATTCACATACAAGTAATATGTAACATTAACAGTTTTGCCCCATAAGTTCACACATCATTTGCTCGCAACAATTTCGACTTCAAAACAAATTAGCAAATCAACCACCAATTTCCATGGTGACATTTCAAAACATACGAATCAAAACAAACATTCAGAGTGAGTAAAAGATAAAAAAGTTCTCAATGAAAATAAAAACGCCAATATAACCACAGCTTATTTTATCCTTGGCCCTCGTGTAAAGTTATTTGCTAACTTCGAGCCCGTCAGTCGATGATCAATATCGAAGACATACATGATATTTGCATGATATCATTAAAATGCATGTTCTTCCTCACCAAAATAAAAATTATCTACGAAGTCTTTGTCTGGCGGGTTCATCTGCTAGTGGAAATTGACTTTCTGATTGAGTTTATCGAAACAGGAGATACATACAAGATTTAACTCTAGAATTATGTTCCAGTATTTTGATTCGTTTAGAGACGAAGAATAGAAATAGTTTTCTTTTTGAATTACTTGACATACTTCTTCTTCTTGTCCATGTTCTCGCCGTGGGGGGCACCGAGGTCTCCCTGGAGGTGGTCGGAAGATTGCATTTATGTCCCATTGCAGCGTTGAACTTGGCGAGGTTGTTAATAATGTTGGATCGCCAAATGGCCTGGCTGTTTTAAAAGAATAGACATCTATTTGTTTTACACGTTAAGGTTACCAGCTCCACGCATGTTTTTAGTTGCCTCCTACGTCATGTCTCAGGTAGAAGTAGTTCTAACCTGTCTTTATTTGAGGTGTTGGTTCTCTAAAGTTTTGGTAAGCAGTGACGGAGTATACGGGCCGCGAGCAGCAAGAATATAAAGGATCTGTCAATGAAACTATAAAAGAAGTAATTATTTAAAAGAGGGGGGGGGGGGAGGTGTAGATGGAAAGAGATATAACTACAGAGATGTACCAATATTGAGCGTACGACTGGCTAAGCGGTCAAAGCGCTTGCTTCCCGCTGTAGATCTACCGGGTTCCGGCATCAACACATGGTAGCGTGACACTGCTGTTTACCTATGTGTAAATAGGCACCAGAATATCTTGAGTAAGGGAACGCAAAGGCATCGAGAAGGCGAACTGGTCACTACATCTCATAAAGCTGGACTTAGTATAGTGAAGTCTCTAACACTTCGCTACCATACGGCAGTATCTGCTATTGGGCAACCTTTATGTTTTATACCAATACCAAACAAAAAGAAACGAAAAAAAAAGAAAGTACTGTTAATGAAGGATAGCACAATGTGAAAACAATATTAGCATGTCACCCACAAACATAACACAACCTTGCACAGAGTGAGAGAGCTTGAGAGTAATGTGGTAGAAAGAAAAACATTGTGTGTGAGAGTGTAAGAGGGAGTAACTGAATGTTAGAAAGAGTGTATGAAAGAGTAATCTAAAGAATGGGGCAGAGAGATGACGCGAAAGTGCGAAAATATATGAGTTTCAAAGAGCTGAATGTGTGAGGATATGGAGTTTAATGAAAGTGAGCGTGAGAGAAAAGTGAAGTGGGAGTGAGTGTAAGAGAGTGCAAGAGTAAGATAGTGTGAAAGTGTAAGAGAATGAGGCAGTGTGGACGTTAGTGTGATAAGCGAGAAAGAAGTAATAGTGGGAAGATGTAATTTCCCGTAGCTCCACGTAGTTCCTTGCACAGTCTGATGAGACACAGATTGAACAGGACTTCTACACGCTTAGGCATATCGGACAAGACGGCTAATATGACGTTGTGTATAGAGAAGGCAATGTCATCATTGAAAACAAATTGTCAACTAAACCATCACTGTAGGAGCATGTGACACGTGATGCAGGCTTCCTGATAGGGGAGACCAGCTACAGTTTTGGCTCCGTCCTCCATAAGAAGCGCAAAGGTAAATGATGATGATGAAAACGGAACTGAACGCAGGTGTGTGAGAAGGTGAGAGTTGGACACATAAGGAAGGCCTAGCTGGCCGTGGGGTCAGTGTGATTCGCTTGATAGCTAGGCGGAGTTGTCGTACGGAAGGTACGGGGTTCGAACCCTGGGTAAGCCACTCACGTCTGTTGTTTTTCTGTTGTCCAAGTGTTCTACTTCTTTATTTCTTACGAGTGCCTGAAAACATACCTTTATGTTTGTCTAATATTTATTTACTGAGAGTTGGACAGAGTGAAGTATAAGATTGGTTTTGTTTGGTTTTGGTTTTAGACCATCTTCATTGCACACGGACAACTCCATCAGTGCTCCGATCTCCTCTATTATATCACACAAGGAGGATCTCAGCACAGTGCACGAACTCCGTAGCACCGGCGAGAATCCCAATGTGTGTATATAGGATTCACACATTCTATTAATATCTTTGCAGTGGATAGGTTTCTAATTTTTAAATTTTGCCAGGGAAGTGGCCTTACAGCCTACTCTTTACGATTTCCAACTGCCGTGGGATTTTTAACGTGCGCAACTTGCACACGGGACCTCCTAATTTTTCGCCCTTATCCGAGAAGGCTAGGTATCTAATTTCACTACCTAGGAGACCAGGAGGAGTATGACATCATTAGGACCACTGGTTCTGAAAAAAAATTCCATAAATTATATTCCTTCTACTGGGAATCGAACCCAGTACATCTAGAATTCGAGGCGGACGCCATACCTCTTGGCCACTCCGATCCCTAAGTATAAGATAATGAAAGTTAGTATGAGAAGGTAAGAGCGTATTGTTACTGTTGATCAGAATCGACATCAGTGCACTCTGGGCAAACCCATTGGTGCTCAGTCTCCCTCAGTAACTGTGGAAGGATATGAATTCTAATTGTGTCTGTTACGCGCTGGTTGTTTATACGCCAGATGCATCCTCTCATACTTCCAACTCTGCTAGTCTTACGTTTGATGTCACATCCGGCAATCTTAGTCTTGTTGCTTCAACGATAGCCATGCAGTCCGTTCTCTAATAGGTGATCGTTAATTGTCCTTAACATCTTTCCGTTATCCATATCCAATGTCCCCACTATGCATTAGGGTGAGTGAGTAAGAAAGTGTCAAAGTATAACAGAATGACAGAGCGTGAAACAATGTGAGATAATGTAAAAGGTTGAGACATTTTGTGAGATAGTGAACGAATATGTCCTAGTCTGTAACCACAGTAACACAGATAGAGTTTGAGAGAGAATGAGGAAAAAAAATGATAAGGTGAGGGAGAGCAAAAGATAGTAACAGAGTAAAAGAGAGCGAGAGAAAGTGACACGGGGCGTAAAAAAACCATGAGAAAAACTTCAAGTCAAGACATAGACGACGCAAAAATCGTTAGCGAATGTAGGAGGATATTTTCAATATTAGTCTTTCTATCTGTCAGCGTCGAGTGGCAGAGCGGTTAGAGCGTTAACTTCTTGACGCAAAGTTACAGGGTTCAAAACCTGATAGCGTAATGCCCCAAGCTAGCTAGGTTTAATGGGGTACCTGACTCTGCTCCTTAGGGAAGGCAAAGGTAGCAACGAAGAGAACTGGTCAACCCTATCTAAAAATTATGGGAACTATTATAGTGAAGTCTTTTACAATTCACTTCCACCTGGCAGTATGGGATTTGGGAGCATCTTTATCTACCTGTGCTTGATTCTTGCTAAGAGAGGAAATTAGTGAGAAATAAAAAGAAGAAACAAAAGATCAGATAACATGAGAAGAATTGTCCAGTTCGCGTTAACGAAATAAGAGAAAAATATTTCACTGTAGTGTGTTTAGTATTCGAGTTAATGTGAACGAAATAAGAGAAAAACATTTCGCTGTAGTGTGTTTAGTATTCGAGTTAATGTGAACGAAATAAGAGAGAAACATTTCGCTGTAGTGTGTTTAGTATTCGAGTTAATGTGAACGAAATAAGAGAAAAACATTTCGCTGTAGTGTGTTTAGTATTCGAGTTAATGTGAACGAAATAAGAGAAAAACATTTCGCTGTAGTGTGTTTAGTATTCGAGTTAATGTGAACGAAATAAGAGAAAAACATTTCGCTGTAGTGTGTTTAGTATTCGAGTTAATGTGAACGAAATAAGAGAAAAACATTTCGCTGTAAGTGTGTTTAGTATTCGAGTTAATGTGAACGAAATAAGAGAAATATATTTCACTGTAGTGTGTTTAGTATTCGAGTTAATGCGAACGAAATAAGAGAAAAACATTTCCCTGTAGTGTGTTTAGTATTCGAGTTAATGTGAACGAAATAAGAGAAAAACATTTCGCTGTAAGTGTGTTTAGTATTCGAGTTAATGTGAACGAAATAAGAGAAATATATTTCACTGTAGTGTGTTTAGTATTCGAGTTAATGTGAACGAAATAAGAGAAAAACATTTCCCTGTAGTGTGTTTAGTATTCGAGTTAATGTGAACGAAATAAGAGAAAAACATTTCCCTGTAGTGTGTTTAGTATTCGAGTTAATGTGAACGAAATAAGAGAAAAACATTTCGCTGTAGTGTGTTTAGTATTCGAGTTAATGTGAACGAAATAAGAGAAAAACATTTCGCTGTAAGTGTGTTTAGTATTCGAGTTAATGTGAACGAAATAAGAGAAATATATTTCGCTGTAGTATGTTTAGTATTCGAGTTAATGTGAACGAAATAAGAGAAATATATTTCGCTGTAGTGTGTTTAGTATTCGAGTTAATGTGAACGAAATAAGAGAGAAACATTTCGCTGTAGTGTGTTTAGTATTCGAGTTAATGTGAACGAAATAAGAGAGAAACATTTCGCTGTAGTGTGTTTAGTTTTCGAGTTAATGTGAACGAAATAAGAGAAAAACATTTCGCTGTAAGTGTGTTTAGTATTCAAGTTAATGTGAACCAAATAAGAGAAAAACATTTCGCTGTAGTGTGTTTAGTATTCGAGTTAATGTGAACGAAATAAGAGAAATATATTTCGCTGTAGTGTGTTTAGTATTCGAGTTAATGTGAACGAAATAAGAGAGAAACATTTCGCTGTAGTGTGTTTAGTATTCAAGTTAATGTGAACGAAATAAGAGAAAAACATTTCGCTGTAGTGTGTTTAGTATTCGAGTTAATGTGAACGAAATAAGAGAAATATATTTCGCTGTAGTGTGTTTAGTATTCGAGTTACTGTGAACCAAATAAGAGGAGGAAAATTCTCTGTTACGTGTTTTATTATGTGTCTTTTATCTTGTTTCTAGAGCAAGGACACAGGATATTAGCATTCTACGTAAACAATTTGTTTAGAAGTTTCTGTTTACTTTCTCTCTACTGTTCTGTTTACTTTTCTGTATAATATGTTTACTTTCTCTGTACACTGTGTTGCTACAGTCTGCAAAGTATTACTTTGAAATTACTATGTTATGTTTACACATTCTCCTTCACTGTAAATAAACTTTTCATAATGTTTGCTTATTGCTTGAACGTGACATATTTTGTATGTTTTCATATTTTTTTTATCCTCTATTTATTCATCCTGTTTACTTATCGTTTTGAATACTTTATTTGTACATTTCATTTGACCTGAAGAAATCATCCCTAACATAACTGAAAAAAAAGTACATAGCAAACACTGCAGATACGAGTATTAATGCTTCGGTTCGATCCATTCTGTAATGAGAAACCGACAGTCACACAACAGAAAAAAAGGTGATAAAAGGATATTTTTGAAACGGCACGTTTGAACGAGTGAGTAGCGGTAGAGGCCTAGCCCCAATATCAGGACTGGGTCTTTCCAGTTACGTCATTCCAGACATCCGGTAAACATACAAACGGAAGAATAGAACCTGGTCCATGCGCGGAGCGACAGGTCACGTCGTGGTCCGGACACGGACAAGCTTGTGCGTGGCAATAAGGCCTTTGGTACAACAAATACTTATTATCATATCATCATTATTTGATACAACAAATCGTTATTATCATATCATTATTTGATACAACCAAACGTTATTATCATATCATCATTATTTGATACAACAACGCGTTATTATCATATCACCATTATTTGATACAACAAAACGTTATTATCATATAATCATTATTTGATACAACAAAACGTTATTATCATATCATCATTATTTGATACAATAAAACGTTATTATCATATCATCGTTATTTGATACAATAAATCGTTATTACCAAATCATCATTATTTGATACAACAAATCGTTATTACCATATATCATTATTTGGTACAACAAATCGTTATTACAATATCATAATTTTTTGATACACCAAAGTTTACTACCATATAATCATTATAATCTTATAATATCCCCTATATACTAATTGTATTACGGAAACAAAGGTAACCATCAATGAAAAATTCTCAAGAGCCTTTCGGGAAAATAAGGAAAAGGAGCACATTAGCACCGTGATAGCGAAATTGTACCCCCATTAGGACACATCCTACCACAACAGAAGTGTTAAGACCAACCGTGCATTTACAAAAACTGTTGTGAGAACAGAGCTGTTAAGTAATTTTTGTCACCTCACTTCATATACGTTCATTTCTAAAGGGTTGCTCTGTGACATCACAGTAATACAACCAGATAAGTTTGAGTAAACAGATCCTCTGAAGATGAAAGGTAATAGAATGGAATAAATTGACCACAGGAGAACTAGATAGTGTCATCCCCATTACATGAACCTGAAAGGGCCCCTCATAATTCTTTCCCGTCATTTTTTGACTTGTTACTTCCTAGTTAATTGGTATAGGAGAGTTCTTACTGTTTTACAAATGTACTGCGTTACCGGTTTGTCGGAAATCTCCGACGCAGTGGAGAACGCCTTTGTGACCTGCACGAAACCTTAATGTCATATGAAACATTCCACCATTGCCCATGAAAGGTAGCCAGTGATAACTTATAACGAGTTAGATGATGACGACTTCACTTCTTCGCTGCCGAGAATGATGCCATAATCCAGGATTTTGATCTTACCAAGACGAATGTGGCGAACAATGGCTGAGAGGACGAATGTGGCGAACAATGGCTGAGAGGACGAATGTGGCGAACAATGGCTGAGAAGACAAAACAACGAACAAGAGACAGAAAATGCTGCGGAGAAGATAAGGAATATGAAGAAGATAATGATATAATATTAAATTGAGCACTTCATGCACAAAGACGATTAATGTTGGGAAGACACAGAATGGTCTGACCATCAAGGACAGTCTAACTTTCGTTTTCAAATTCGTTCTCATTCACATACGACTATGCCCGCTTTCGTGCACTAATGCATAATTCTATTTTCCTTAATTGACGTAAGCTTATTTCTTTTCCAAGTGGAAATTTGAAGCTTAGTTTTGTTCTGGGTCGAAATTAGAATCTACTTTAAGTTCAAGGAGGATATTGGAAGCTTCATCCAGCTCCAGGTGGAAATAGGAAGATTTATATATCAAGTGGAAACGGGAAAGTTCCATAAGGGGGCGAAAAGGAAAATGATGATTTTGAAAGATACGAATCTTGTTCTAAGAGGAATAATCGAGTTATTATTATCTGGAAGTTAAAATTTGCGAGTAAAAGACGTTTGGTTAGGCGCTGGAACTCGGAGAATACCTGAAGCGGCAACCAAGGAGCTACACATTTTCATGGATGGATGCTTGCGTAGAGTGGAAGGATTGGAATGTTGTGGCAAGGTCGCCAAGCTGGAGCTGATGGCGGGAGCCGGACGGGTGTCAGTGGAACAAGAGATGAGGGGAGGACGCTGGCGATAGATGGGACATGCATTGAGGAAACTTGTTGATGGCGTTGCAGGACGGTCTTTGTTCTGGAGTCCCCGGGATGAGAGAGGCAGAGGTAGACGAAGGGGACACGTGGAGAGGAGAGCTGGAGACGGGTGTGAGGATAATGAGGAGGGCACGGAAAGAACTTGGGCTGATGATTCACGACACTTGGCATGTGTTTATTTTGGGCCTAATCTCCGTGGGGAGTTCAGTGGTATTGATTGATTGATTAAAAATGCGTTTTGTACAGGTATTATATTTTTGACATTGACACGCTACGTTTCACTAATTTAACGACTAGAATCATTCTCATACTTTACTTTTCGCTCCTTATTAAGCTTGAAGTCACCACTGCCCTATTTAAAGAAGCCAGCAGTGAAGCATTCATGTGCTACTGTAGCGACTTGTTTATCACGATGAGATTGCCAGCCGTATATATATATATATATATATATATATATATATATATATATATATATATATATATATATATATATATATATATATATATATATATATATATATATATATATATATATATATATATATATATATATACACCTTTATAATGGTTGCTTCTTACGAAATTCCATAGGTTGTAGTAGTCCTATACATTCGTGGACTCCTAACAGAACGCTGGGAAATACACGGGGCAAGGGTTGAATAAAGGTAAGGGTTAAGGCAGTCCCACAGTAGATAGGGGAGTGAAGTGTTAGAGACTTCACTATACCAGGACCAGCATCGACAGGTGGGGTGACCAGTTCCCTTCCTCGCTGCCTTTTCCTTCCCTGACTCAAGAGCAAAATCAGGTACCCATTTACAGCTAGGTAGACTGAAGCGACTTGATACCGTGAATCGAACCCGGCACCTATGCCGTGAATGATCAGCGCTCTAACCACTCTGTCAATCGGACGGTCGTGGCTTGACTTGGAAAACCTAAATCCTTCATGAAACAGTAAGCAGCCCCATTTTGGGGTGATATTCAGTTTTCAAGACATACACGTAATTCTACTTCAAATACAACGAGAATGCGGTTAAGACATTATTTATCATTCCTGGTCTTATTTACATTAATTTCCCCGGCGATCCTGGCTACACGCAGACCTGCTCTAGCACGTGCCAGCGTGCGTAAACAAGCAGAGAAGAACGACGAGCAGACACACAAACAACTGAAAGACACCCCTACTCTCTCAGACAAAGCAACAAGAAAAGAAAGTTAGAAAAAAAAAAAAGACAGTTAAACATTCATTATGAACATTCCTTCATCTCTCAGCCTTAACTAACAATTTTCCCTATTTCACGCAACAACACGTGTGAGCAATGTGCTTCGGCAGAGTATATACAGTGGTTCATTAAAACCGACTTTGTGGGGGTTTTTTTTTGTTTGTTAAGTTTCCAACAGAAGGTCACAGAGGATAGAGTTCAACTTCTTCATCTTTCAATAATGGAATTTCCGACCTTTCGTACTCGAACCGCTAAAAGCTATTTTTCGCCACGAATAAAAGTCTTACTTACATGACCACGGAGAGATCAAGTGATAATTTTCAGACAAAGAACCCAAGGTTCCCGACATCTCCAAACAGTTTTTCGTTGACAGAAGTGGGTTGTTGCCATATCCTTTATTAGAGTCATAAATGTGGAAGTCTGAAGGAGAACGAGGAAGAAGAAGAAGACTAAGAACCGGCCATTGCAAACTCATATACCTTCTGTTCAACAAACTGAAAATCGGACAGACATGTGGTAGTCTACGTGGGGAGGACAGACATGTGGTAGTCTACGTGGGGAGGACAGACATGTGGTAGTCTACGTGGGGAGGACAGACATGTGGTAGTCTACGTGGGGAGGACAGACATGTGGTAGTCTACGTGGGGAGGACAAAAATGCAGGCCTTCAAGACTGTTGGCTCCATGAGAAGTACAGAGTGGCAGCGTATCCTTCTCCAATTCGGTTTAGAGACGAACGAACTTTATTTTTGAAAGGGTTAGCAATCTGGCATCCTACCCTGTGTCATTTATCCTGTATCTTGATACTCGCTCATGCGGTCAAACTGTAAACAATTTATCTAGATTTTTGTATCTATCATGAATACTAAACAAATATTAACACATTATCGCATATATCAGCAGTGTTGAGGACTGTTTCGCGGTGTGAAGTAGCTTGAGATATTTTGTTTATTTTGGTATCGAAGTTTTTGCACCGCGGAACACCCGCTCAACTATGAGTACATGTTCACATACCATTGTTGATGATGATTGTTGATGTTTTAACACAATGAGAAGGGCTCATATTAGTTTTTTTATAAACAGTCACGACATGACGGTTAATGAATTCACGGGTTAACGACTGTTCACAACGATCGTGTATCTTTTTTGATGACGTTGGTAGAACAAAGGAACAGTCAGTGTGATTTTCGCTTTTGAGCGGAACTAGATGCGTTCTGCCCTCTGGATATGTGTGTGTGTGTGTGTGTGTGTGCGCGCGCGCGCGTGCGTGCGTGTGTGTGTGTGTGGCTCACGCCATTCTATTCATGTATGTGAAATAATTATTGATTATGTATATCTCAACGTGAGAATTCTATTGGAGTTTGATAGATACATGTAAGCTCAAAGTAGGAGCTGTATAACTCACTTAGTGATGGCTGATTGCAGCACGTACGTTCGTTAGAGAACAGTTAAATATAAAAGAAGTACATTATCTTCAAAGAAACCACGAGTCTTATTGCATGGGACTGTTGCTGTCATTTTTGACGGAGTCATCTGTCAAGTTATTTGCTTATGTTTTTATCATAAGAATAATTGTGTCTTTACCTGCGATGTCAGGTTGATTAGGGGTTGTCTTCCCTTGTTTATTCATTCATTGTGTTTGACCTTTAGGGTCAAAGGTAGACAGTTCGGGCGTATGCCCATGGGCAGGTTTTTTTAAGCGGGAGTTGAGTTAGACTTCCGGCAAGCCGGGGAGTGTCCTGGTTTCTGAAGGGACGAGAGTCCATTGTGTTTTTCGGCGAGAATCTTCGAAGTGACTGCACTGGCAGTTTTCCCCAGTGAATCTCTGTGCGTTGGAATGACAGCAGAGTTTCTTATATTGTTCTGTGGACTCGGTTACAGGTAATACCGACTTTTTCCATTACTATGCTTTCGGTAGCAGAACATGTTAGAAGATTGCCTAGTCTGTGAACTGCAGCTCACCGGTCCTCCATTTCAGAACTTATATGTTGTGCTCAAGGTAGCCATTCAAGACTATTAGTCTTCATACCATCCAGAAATCCAGTGACGAAGATATATTGTGGGAGCCGCAGATTGGCGGCATATTTATGTCTACAATAAGCATTACTGCAGGGTTGATGGTAACCTGCTTATCAGAAGTACACAGCCGACGTCAGAACGAGGCCTGTGTTTTCGGCTATTATACTACAGCCTGATAATGTGCAATTGGCGGGGAATGCCAAGTTGCACCTATGTGTCAAAGTGATTAAGGTATCTGACGCGTTTAGTCAGTAATCCCAGGGCGAAGCCACGAACTGTCCTTATTGAGGAACATTGTATTGACCAT
The DNA here is from genome assembly GCA_024509875.1 of Oreohelix idahoensis. NCBI lineage: Eukaryota > Metazoa > Mollusca > Gastropoda > Stylommatophora > Oreohelicidae > Oreohelix > Oreohelix idahoensis. The sequence goes on along the minus strand of JAMPIV010004331.1, from coordinate 995,572 downwards.
GCACGAATATTCAAATGTTTACCAGCTTGCTGAATGCCTAATGTATACCTATCGATTTCCGGTCAGCATGACCTTGTTTACAATGACTGTTCCTGATGATACCATGTGTGTTCTCGTCAATAAATGTTTTGAAACGTGTCTGCAGTGTCCAAGCATCCTTGACTACTGCATGTGAGTGTATGGGTTGCAGGGTCTACATACATACGAGCCTAAACACATTCGCGCCTTCATTCGCACCCACACTCAGTTCATCATCCGCTCGCACTACACACCTAACAACATGTATACTGTCTTGGGCCAGTGATCACCTCAACAAGAGAAAAGTACAGTTACATTTTTGGTGGCCAGTTACGTGGGCTCTTCTGATACATTTCTGCTGGACAGAGCGAGAAATTAACATTTCCGTGGACTTATGCTACATTTATTATGCCTCCAGTGTTGTCCAGAAATTTACATTTCTACATGTGCTACATGTCATGAGGAACAAAGTGGACAACTGAGAATAACACACATACTCTATGCTTTCAAGTTTTGTCTACACAGGACAGAAATAGGTCATCAACTGTTGACCCAGATAAACAGTGCTAGCATTTATGTTATAATGCTACATAAACCACAACAGGACAAGTACTGAAGTTAACATCTAGGCATTTGCTACGTGGACCACAACTGCAAGTCGAGTCCCTTTTTTGTAAACGGTACCGCTGGTCGTTTACACGTTTCAGTCAACAACAGACTTTTCTACACCCGAGCATTCAAGCTATATTGTTCGAGGTCAAGTTCCTGTTTATAAACAGTACGTGGAAATTGTAAACATTCAATGTGTAAGTCCTAAGTCGAGAAGGTCATAGTAACTTTTGTTCGTGAATACCACTTTATGCTACAGTGGATTTGACATTCAGTGCGCGCTTGACATTTTGTTTCTGTGTTCGCAAGGAGCAAGAAATTTACTTTAGTTTCAGCTGTGACTGAACTTGTTTTGCAACACATTGAATTGATTGCTATTTATGTTAATTGTATTATTGTTGTGTATTTTTCTTGTGTTCTTTTGCGGGTTTTCGGTTGGTGGGTCTTACAGTAAATATGCCACTTAATCGAGGGTTACTGTAAGCGTTCTGTAGGGATTGCAATTTTCTTAATTGAAATTTGCTAGCGACTTTTGTTGCTTTTTTTTTTTTTTAGCTGTGACGAAATCAGTTAGTGTTGTTTTCGTTATTTTTCTGTTCTTTGATTTTCGATTAATTTTGTTTGTATCTGTTCTTCTCTCATTCCTTCCGTTTATTTCTTTACACCTTTTCGTTTATAACAGTGTTGCCATTTGTCTTGTTTATTTTTCGCGGTCATCATTACACATTTGTGTAACATTTTCTTTACTTTTTGCTGTATTGTTTATTTGACTTCCGCGAACGTTTTCGGTCATTGTTCTGTATCTTTGTCTTTGTATTTATGATTGTATTACATTATTGTCATACACAGTCTACATACATATACTTGGTCATGTATTATTATTGTTATTGATAAGGTACACTCTTCATATAGAGATTGTTAATAAAATATTATTATCTAAGATATTTATACAAGTTCTTTGATAAAAGACTTGTTATCCACAAAGATTGAGACAAGGTGAAATACATATTCAAGTTCTTTAAAAAAAAAAAAAAAGACTTGTGCCCATAGTGAGTGGGATATAAAGGAATTATTTTCCACAGGTACTCAAGTGATTTTTTGTTACATTATAAACAAGAGGACCAAACAAGGTCTTTGTCTAAGACTAAGAGAGTGAAATAAAGTGAAGTGAGTATACAAGTCTAGCATTTCAGACTTGTCTCCCAATGATTGGGATATACAGGTAATTTAGTTAATTTTTTCAGGTTTCTGATCTCATTAGACAGAATGTCTACATTGGATTTCTTCATCCAGCAAGGGTTGACTCTTGGTAAGTCTGGTAAAGAATTGGAAGAATATTCATCTGCTCTATTCGCCACTGCATTAAAGTCAGAAGAAAAGAAACAAAAAGAGGAAATTAAATTGAAAGCAGAAGCTGAACAAAGGAGAGCAGATGCTGAACTAAAGAAGCTAGATGCTGAGAATAGAAGATTAGAACTTGAAGAGAAAAGGTATCAAAGAGAAGCTGCTGCTGAGGAGAGAAAAGCTCAAGCTGCTGCTGAGGAGAGAAAAGCTCAGGCTGATGAAAGAAAATTCCAGATGGAAATGGAAGACAAAAAACTTCAAGCTGCTGCAGAGGAGAAAAAAATTCAAGCTCAAGCTGCTGCAGAGGAGAGAAAACTTCAAGCTGCTGCAGAGGAGAGAAAACTTCAAGCTGCTGCAGAGGAGAAAAAAATTCAAGCTCAAGCTGATGCAGAGGAGAGAAAACTTCAAGCTGCTGCAGAGGAGAGAAAACTTCAAGCTGCTGCAGAGGAGAAAAAAATTCAAGCTCAAGCTGCTGCAGAGGAGAGAAAACTTCAAGCTGAGGCTGAAATTAGAAAAATGGAACATGAGGAAAGAAAACAGAAGATGGAACTTGATGAAAGACTCGCAACTTTGGAGTTAGAGAAATTGAAATTGGCGAGTACAGGTGCTCATCAAACAACTTCGAGTACGACAAAGGAGTTTGTTAATAGTGTGACAGGGGCGCTAGGTGGTACCTCACACCCCAGACCCGTGCACCAAGAAAATTTATAAAGGATCGTTTGACAGGGGTTGCAATTATTGGTTGCTTGCAACCCTCTCAGCAGCAGACTTAACAATTCAAGCAACCCAAAGCCTTATGCAGATCAACATTTAATTCTACCGAACAGAACCGAACACCAAACAAACAATCCAACAAACAATCAAACGAACACCCAGTCAGTGTTCATAGACTGTCTGAAAAATAATAAATAAAACAACGTCTAAGTGAACATCAATAGCATGGATAATAACACTTAATAATAATAATAAATTCTTTAAGCGCCAAACACGGCGCATAAGGCAGAAACCAGTGCTCTCCAGGTTGTTCGTTGTGACGCCACTCCTCTTAGCTCTTGCACATTATTTAGGCCCAACGTTCTTCCTTCTCTTATTATTGTTCTTCTGAGTGTTTCTTTTGGTCTTCCTTTTTTCCGCTTACCCTCAGGAACCCAAGTGAGCGCCTGTAGTGGTATTCTGTTGTTTTGCATTCGTAGGACATGACCGATATATGACCATCGTCTTTTCCTTATATAGTCGGAGACATATTTCTGCCTAGAGTCTTCTCTTATTTGTAATAACACTTACCATACAGAAAACATGCGCCCACCTGATATCATCAACTATCTCACACACTCATGCGTGTCGTCCAATGCGACTAGTATGGTGTTGTGCATGAGGCTGGCAATCGCACTGGGTAACATAGGTTGCTACCGAAACCACTACTGCAAGAGCATCTGAATGCTTCATGCTGAGGCAAACCACACCGGTGGCCCCATGCTCCCTCAGGAGCGGAGAAGAGAAATATACATCTCCAAGTACGCCCACGTGCTCTCACAAACCATGTTCACATAACAATAATAATCAACTGGACATAAAATAATATTCTTCAATACATGTACAACAAATAATCTCAATAATGAGAATTAACTACTACCTCTCAACCGACCCACATCAATACTCGTTCCCGCACTCTGAACATGTCGTAAGTGACGACTGGTGCGCCTGGCCACAAACGTGTCATATGTGACCCCTGACGAGATTGGGAACTCATCACATGAAACACATTATTACAGGAACAACCACTGTAACAGCATAAAAATGCTTCTGTCGACTTGTGGTGGACACCAGCCGCATTGGTGTTTCCATGCTCCACCGGGAGCAAACAGAGAAATACCTGTCTCAACTTGCCTTACGCACCAGAAATCTAAATGACTATTCTCCCTTCTAAGTAACCACTAAAGATAAACAGTAGAATAATCAATAATCGTGAAATACACTTAATTACTTTTACATTAAAGGATAAAATAAAATTACTCTTACATTAAAGAATAATATTCTTGGCTTTAACCAAAAACTGGAACTAAATACACCGCGTGTCGCTCGGCATAACATATTATAGGTTTAACACGCGGAGCGTGTTTAATCAGACTCGCTATCACCGCCTTTTATCACCACGAGGTTGCTATCTTGCGATTGTTAATCTTATCTAAATTTCGCAGTGAAATAGCCTCACACTATGTCTGCCTTTCTGAAGAATGAAATAATCGCTCTTAAACTTTCACATCTATCTATCTATCTATTTATTCCATTAAACATTAAAATAGCCACATCGATATAATTTCAGAATCCTAGAAAACTAATGCTAATTTAAATTAACTCACGTGCTCAAGGCATTTACAGCTTGGCTCTTGTGTGTCTTCTTAGTCTGTTCTCACTGGGCGGCTCTCTCAAACATAGACCGGTTTCGCCGCTTGCTACCCCTTTTTATAGGCCCTGGCCTAACCACTCAATTTATTGCGCGCTTACGCGCATTAATCTGCGCCACACAGATAACACACGCGATTATTGCTCCAGAATGCATGAAAACACAGATATACACAACTAGAGCAAAAACACTACTAATATGTAGGCTTATTATGGCCTTGTAATAAATCTGCTTGAAGATAACGTGATCAAAAGGCACTAAACCACATAGACAACATGACTGCCCAGATGGGGCCAGCGCCGAGAACGACAGATCTCAAGATGGCGCTGTCACAATAGGATTAAATTGCCTCATTTCAATCCTTTAAAGGATGACGTCGCAGATTATCTAGATAGATTCCAATTTTTATGCGATACGCATAACATAAAAAAGGAAAAATATGTTGAACAACTGATGGAATTTTTTACAGGTGACACAGTGACTACTCTTATGACAATAGACGAACATGACAGGACTAATTATGATGTTGTCAGAGCAGCATTGCTAAAAAAAATACCAACTAAAAGAAGAAGACTATCGTCTTCGTTTTAGGACAATGTTGCCAGAAAATGGAGTAGATTTCTCTGATTTTGTTACAAAAATACGTCGTACATTTACACGATGGGTTGAGTTGTCTCAGACTGAGAAAACATATGAAGGTCTAATGGACTTATTATTGCGAGATAAGGTTTTGTCATCTGTTAATGATTCTTTTCTTGCATTTCTTCATGAGCGTAAGCCTAAAAACTTAAAAGATATGGAGGAATGCTGTTGTCAGTATGCCACCGCGCATCCCCATGCTACAGTTAGCAATTCTAAAGTGAAAGAAGGGTTGCCAGCTGCTTCGGCAACACCATATGGCCCTAATTTCAAAAAAAAATTTCAGGGTGCTCAACAAAACTGGAATAGGGGAAGTAATCAGAATTACACTCAGAAGCGGAGTAATCCAACACATGATGGTTCTTCGTCTATGAATTGGAGACAAGATGGTAGTTCTCGTAATTTTAATGGTAATAATCTTAGACACTTTCGCAAGGGTTATCGTAATAATAACCATTCGAGCTTTCGAGATAACCATTCTCGACGTCAAGATTATGACGATGGTGAATTTAGAAACCGGGATTCAAACCGGAATGATGATTACAATAGGCAATATGATAACAATTACAGGGGAAATGATAGTCGAAATAATTACAGGGGAAATGATAATCGAGGCAGACCTAGGTTTAACAAAAAAAGACCTTTCCAACAGGCAAACTCTGCACAACAAGAGTTTGATGGAGCCTGTAATACAGTAAATGATAGTGGTAACTCTAGGGCTATCACTGGTTGTGCTTTCGATTTTGGGAGAGCAACTGAATGCCCCCAATGCTTAACATTGTTCGAATCATCGACTGTATCTACTCTAAGTTGTGGTCACCCTCTTCCTGCTCTACCTGCTACAGTTGCGCATGATGGGAGAGGATCTCTCATCTTACATAAAGGTCTAATAAATGATAGGCTAGTCTCAGTACTTTTCGATTCGGGATGTACTACCGTCGGGGTTAGGGAGTCTCTGATAGATCCTTGCTGTGCCACTGGAAAAACAATCAAATGTGTTACATTTGGTGGTACTATGGAAAGTTATCCTCTAAAGAGCATATCAACTGTCGATATCGCTGATGCTCTTTGGCTCATATTTTCTCGTCTGGGATTCCCCGGAGAAATACTGTCGGACCACGGCACTCAGTTAATTTCGGACGTTATGTCTCAGGTAATGGCTACGCTAGACATTAAAAGGTCTCTCAGTAGTATTTATCATCCAATGTCCAATGGATTGGTAGAACGTCTTAACAGGACACTAAAGAACTTACTTGGCAAGATAACGGAGGATCATCCGGAGGATTGGGACAGGGTTTTACCTGCAGTCCTCTTTGCCTATAGAGAAGTTCCCAACGAGCATACAGGGTTTTCTCCTTTCGAACTTGTCTTTGGTGCGCAACCGCGCGGTCCGATGTCCTTGTTACACGATTTGATAACTTCTGATAATATTGACGATGATACACAATCGTCATATGAATATGTCATTGCTCTTAGAGAAAAGATTATCGAATCGTGCAGGTTAGCAACTTCATCTTCTGAATTTGCGAAAGAAAAAGCTAGGCGATTTGCTAACAAGAAAAGACGCCTACGTCAACTTTGTCCTGGAGACAAAGCATATGTCTTACTTCCCTCAAGAGAGAATAGACTTCTCATTTCATGGAAAGGTCCATACACTATAGTCTCCAAAATTTCCGATGTCGACTACATCGTCGATGTGGATGGAAAGCATAAAACCTTCCATATAAATATGCTAACAGAGTTTATTGAACGTCCAGACTATTTGCAGCCTATTTTCCAGGCGACGGATGACTCTCCAGTCCAACATGGTCACATCTCATCTCTGTCCGTTATACAGGATGAGGAAACTATTTTTCGGACGTTAACTTACCTCTTCCTGCGATTCCACTTACTTCTACGGAATCATGGAAAAACGTTACAATCTCTTCGAACTTGTCTTTTGAGGAGCAACGTCAAGTATCCTCTACGCTACAATCATATCAGGATGTCCTTACCGACATTCCTGGACACACAGATGTCATAGAACATGACATCATACTTACTGATCGTAATCCGATCAGAGTAAGACCATACCCAATACCTATTCATTTTCAAGCACAAGTCGAGAAAGAATTGGATGAAATGATTCAACTGCAAATAATTGAACCATCCACTTCAGCTTATTCTTCGTCGATAGTTATTGTTCGAAAGAAAGACAATAACATACGTCTTTGCGTTGACTATCGCAAATTAAATCAAGTTACGAAGTTCGATGCTGAACCTATGACATTATTAGATGATCTACTTATTAGACTTTCTAAAGCTAAATTCTTTACTAAACTAGACTTGTCGAAAGGTTATTGGCAAGTCCCACTGACGGAACACGCCAAACCTCTCACTGCTTTTTCGACACCTAGGGGTCTGTTTCAATGGAATTTTATGCCTTTCGGGCTTATGAACGCCCCAGCGACTTTCGTGCGCATGATGCGACGAATTCTATCAGATCGTGCAGATGTCATCGCATATTTAGACGACATCTGTCTTTTCAGCGATACTTGGGAAGAACACTATTTGGGTCTAACGGAATTGCTATCTACTCTACGTGAGCATAGTTTGACTGCAAAACCCTCTAAAGCTTTTGTTGGGTTTAGTGAAATTTCCTTCCTAGGTCATCGAGTTGGTCATGGTCTATTGAAGACAGAGGACCAAAACATTTCGAAGATATTAAATATCTCGGTTCCGAAGACAAAAAAACAAGTGCGTAGTCTCTTGGGATTGATACAATTCTATGGAAGATTCATTGAGAATCTGTCCTCCATTATGGCACCACTTTCATCGTTATTGAAAAAAGGTTCTCCTAATATGGTGCGTTGGTCCCAAGAATGCCAATCTTCATTGGATCAGGTTAAGAATTTGTTCTCATCTCATCCTATCTTAAGACTACCAACGATTGATAAGACTTTTGTTCTTCGTAGTGATGCCTCTTCCACTGGGATTGGAGCGGCACTAATGCAGGAATATTCAGGAACTCTGCATCCTGTAATGTATATTTCTAGGAAGCTAAATGCGACAGAAAGGAATTACTCGGTTTTAGACCGTGAATTGTTGGCTATGGTTTGGTCCATTCTTAAGCTACAAAGGTTCCTTCTGGGCGCGCATTTCTTTATGGAAACCGACCAAAAAGCTCTTACGGCTATGCAAAGTAAGGATTTGAAGAGCTCGAGATCTACTCGTTATGCTATTGCTCTTCAGCCTTTCCATTTCACGGTGCGAGCTATCCGTGGTTCGGATAATGTGATGGCGGACATATTGTCCAGATGCCCACATGATTCCAGTTAAATCTTGTGTCCTAGTTTTTCCTGATACACTTTCAGACTTAGGTCTGTCCTTAATATCCTAATATGTTGTAATACAAATGTATTTGGATGATGTTTAGATAATTTAACAAATTTCATTTTGTTCATCCATCAGTGAGATGTTGCTAATATAGCATTGTAATTCATGACATTTGTATATTGCTATAATTATAGTATTTAGTAATGTTTGATATATAATTGGTATTGCCAGCAACTTAGGTTTCTTTAATGGTACCCCCTTTGTTTGTTTGGCTTAAAGGAGATATTTTCTCCTATGTTGGGAGATGATTTGTATCCTCTTCAGACGCTTTGTTTATGCGTCTATTGTACCTGATATTAGGTTCATTTTTTCATGAGCACATAAGTGATACTTGTGCAATCTTGCTCATGGACATATTAAAAAAAAATTTCATTTTTTTTTACAGGGGGGTGGTAGTAATATGTTGCTGTCATTTTTGACGGAGTCATCTGTCAAGTTATTTGCTTATGTTTTTATCATAAGAATGATTGTATCTTTACCTGCGATGTCAGGTTGATTAGGGGTTGTCTTCCCTTGTTTATTCATTCATTGTGTTTGACCTTTAGGGTCAAAGGTAGACAGTTCGGGCGTATGCCCATGGGCAGGTTTTTTTTAAGCGGGAGTTGAGTTAGACTTCCGGCAAGCCGGGGAGTGTCCTGGTTTCTGAAGGGACGAGAGTCCATTGTGTTTTTCGGCGAGAATCTTCGAAGTGACTGCACTGGCAGTTTTCCCCAGTGAATCTCTGTGCGTTGGAATGACAGCAGAGTTTCTTATATTGTTCTGTGGACTCGGTTACAGGTAATACCGACTTTTTCCATTACTATGCTTTCGGTAGCAGAACATGTTAGAAGATTGCCTAGTCTGTGAACTGCAGCTCACCGGTCCTCCATTTCAGAACTTATATGTTGTGCTCAAGGTAGCCATTCAAGACTATTAGTCTTCATACCATCCAGAAATCCAGTGACGAAAATATATTGTGGGAGCCGCAGATTGGCGGCATATTTATGTCTACAATAAGCATTACTGCAGGGTTGATGGTAACCTGCTTATCAGAAGTACACAGCTGACGTCAGAACGAGGCCTGTGTTTTCGGCTATTATACTACAGCCTGATAATGTGCAATTGGCGGGGAATGCCAAGTTGCACCTATGTGTCAAAGTGATTAAGTTATCTGACGAGTTTAGTCAGTAATCCCAGGGCGACGCCACGAACTGTCCTTATTGAGGAACATTGTATTGACCATGCACGAATATTCAAATGTTTACCAGCTTCCTGAATGCCTAATGTATACCTATCGATTTCCGGTCAGCATGACCTTGTTTACAATGACTGTTCCTGTTGATACCATGTGTGTTCTCGTCAATAAATGTTTTGAAACGTGTCTGCAGTGTCCAAGCATCCTTGACTACTGCATGTGAGTGTATGGGTTGCAGGGTCTACATACATACGAGCCTAAACACATTCGCGCCTTCATTCGCACCCACACTCAGTTCATCATCCGCTCGCACTACACACCTAACAACATGTATACTGTCTTGGGCCAGTGATCACCTCAACAAGAGAAAAGTACAGTTACAGGGACATGTCTGGTGACAGTCCTATTAACTACGAGAGCGTATTCGCTCGGGAACTGAGGCTCAGGTAGCCAGTTCGTTATTTATAAGCCAACGATAGACTTGCATGTGCTATTCGCACAAATTCAGTACATATCTTCTTAGAAATCCCCAGCAGGAGTGCTGGAGTGCCACGTGTTCATATTGGCTAAAATCGACGTATATATTGTAAACTGTTTTGGAACTGTAATGTGTCGTCTAATGGAATAACCTGTATCACGTAATTAAATGGTAGAAGTCGTCTTTGCCAGGCGTCCTATCTTTGTTTCTTGATGAGCTAAAGGATTGATTGAGTGATTGGTTAATGTCTATCTACATTTTAAGGCATATTTAGAAAGTTATGTGAACTAGGACTTAGGTAAGGTAAAAGGTAAAGGACATTGAGGCGTATTGGGAATACGCCGGCCGCCTTAACCTTCCCAGGGTTGCTCTGGTGCCCAATTCATGAGGCTGGGTCGACCCCGGAGCCGTTTGCGGTCTAAAAACTCCCACCTCAGCTGGGGATTGAACCATGGACCACCGAGCTAGGAAGCCAGTGCACTAACCGATGCTCTACTGCGGCTCCCAACCAGGATTTAGACTTGACTAAAAAAATTCGCTTTTCTTAGAGCACATATCACACTCTTCATCGACGATATTGAGAGCAAACAAACGTCCTAAATAAAACGGAAATAATTGAACATTCGCTGTCTGTATACATTTATATTTGAGAAAAAAAATATTGAAATAAATATTAACAAACAAAGGTCACATCTACCAGAGGTTTCCGCCGGGGTGTCGATCACGTGATCTGCAAATTCTGTCACCTAACTGTGTCTGTCCCGTGGCCTGCAAATTCTATGTCGCCTCGTTTATGTCTGCCGGAAAGTCTTTCTTGCTTGACAAGCGATCGATCTGATATAATGTCCTCTCATACAAGCGACAGACGTGTCTTTTTCTTCAATTTCTCGTTCTCCATCTCGGTGTTCTGTCCAACTTGTTTCTCTCAACTCTTCACTCCCATTTTCTCTTTCAAGTTATTCTCGTTGAAGTTTTTTTCTCTCATCCTATCTAATCTCTTCCCCCACCCTGCGCTGTCCACCTCCAGGATGTATATTCCAGTGTTATATTTCTTCTTCTCCCTGCATTACTCTCAGTCATTATTTCTAATAACTCTCCGTCTATCTCTTTTTGCTCCTCCCATACCCCTGCCATTCTCTACGTGACTTATGTGTCGTATTTGTAAGGTTCACAATCTCATCATCATCCACTTTCTCTCTATCGGCCCTCGTTCTATCTGTTCAGAGCTTCTTAACCCTTTGTGTGCCATGTGACCCTTTGATTCTCTGGTCAAGCGTTCGGTCCCTCTTAAAAAGAAAAATGTACATAAACATATAATTTACAATGTTACATTTTAAATTTTAGGTTACGTACACGGACCCTCTAGAATCCACGCAAAGGGTCCAGGGACCACAGATTAATAAACCATGTTCTGGTTCTTTCTCAAAGTATCACACTTTTTTCAGAGTCTCGTTTTTTACTTATCTTCTACATTCCCATCTTACTTCAGCCTTCTTTGGATCAATATCTTTTCTCGTTGTGTACCTGTTTCTAACAATATATCATTCGCCTAGTCTCACGTTCTCTCTCATAATTTCTACCACCTCAACCTTAAGATAATAATGACCAGTGCTATTGTGTGGCTCTGAAATATGGACAACAAGAAAAATGACAACCAGCAAGACACAGATAAATAAATGTGTACTTGGGCAGACAAGAAGAATGGTAATAATATAACGAGATGACAAATGTGCAACTGATGGGAAAAAACCCAGACAAAAAGCAGTGGGACCGCATGGTGAGGAGACGCGGCTGGCGTAGAAGAGGACACACATCTAGAAAACGAGTTGGTCACATTTTATGGCAGTGTTTGTTATGGTTTCCCTCGTTTAAGATGAACAGAGTGAAAGAAAAAAAAAACGAGAAAGGAAACAGACATAGATATGGATGGGGTAAAGAAGACATGGAAAGGAATTGAACGGATGGCACAGGAAAAGAAGGCTTGGTGTGTATTTGTTGAAGTCATGTTTTCCGTGTCGGGCTAGAAGGTAATGAAAGAATGTTAAATAATAACAACGGGGTCAGCTAAAGTTAAAAGATTATTAAATCAAAGTACTTTATAACAAAGCCTGTAACTGTCCTTTATGTCACCTAAACTCTCCTCGATTTCATGTAATTCTGCTTTATCTCATGTAACTCCTTTTACCTCATGTAACGCTCTCTTATCTCATATAACTCTACTTTATCGCTCACAACTCTCGTTTATATCATGTACCTCTCGTTTATCTCATGTAACTCTCCTTTATCCCACATAACTCTACTTTATTCCATATAACTCTACTTTATCTCACATAACTCTACTTTATCTAACCTTACTCTCCTTTATCTAACCTAACTCTCATCTCACCTAACTCTCCTTTATCTCACCTAACTCTCATCTCACCTAACTCTCATTTATCTCACATAACTCTACCTTATCTCACATAACTCTCCTTTATCTCACTTAACTCTCCTTTATCTCAAATAACTCTCCTTTATCTCACCTAACTCTTCTTTATCTCACCTAACTCTTCTTTATCTCACATAACTCTACTTTATCTCACCTTACTCTACTTTATCTCACCTAACTCTACTTTATCTCACCTAACTCTCCTTTATCTCACCTAACTCTCCTTTATCTCACATAACTCTCCTTTATCACACATAACTCTACTTTATCTCACATAACTCTCCTTTATCTCACATAACTCTACTTTATCTCACCTACCTCTCCTTTATCTCACATAACTCTACTTTATCTCACCTAACTCTCCTTTATCTCACCTAACTCTCCTTATCTCATATAACTCTACTTTATCTCACAAAACTCTCCGTTTTTAAATCTAACTCACCTTTATCTCAGCTCTCTCCTTTATCTCACCTAACTATCCTTTATCTCACATAACTATCCATTATCTCACCTAACTCTTCTTTATCTCACATAACTCTCCTATACCTCACATAACTCTCCTGTATCTCACCTTACTCTACTTTATCTCACCTTACTCTCCTTTATCTCACATAACTCTTCTTTATCTCACATAACTCCTCTTTATCTCACATAACTCTCCTTTATCCCACATAACTCTCCTTTATCTCACCTAACTCTCTTTTATCTCCCATAACTATCCTTTATCTCACCTAACTCTCCTTTCTCTCATCTAACTCTCCTTTATCTCACATAACTCTCCTTTATCTCACATAACTCTCCTTTACCTCACATAACTCTCCTTTATCGCACATAACTCTCCTTTATCTCACATAACTCTACTTTATCTCAGCTAACTCTCCTTTATCTCACATAACTCTCCTTTATCTCACATAACTCTCCTTTATCCCACATAACTCTACTTTATCCCACATAACTCTACTTTATCCCATATACCTCTCCTTTCTATCATGTAGCTCTTTTATCTTATGTAGCTATCCTTTATCTAACACTAAACCATCCTTTATCTCATGTAAATCTCTTAATCTCACCTAAACTCTCATTTATCTCGTGTAACTCTATTTATCTTAACTAAACTCTCGTTTATCTCATGTAACTATCCATTATCCCACCTTCACTCTCCTTTATATAACTCTCCTTTATGTCCTGTAAGTTTCTTAAATCCCATGTAACTCTCCTTTATCTCATTTAACTCTCTTTTGTCAAGTAACACTCCTTAATCTCATGCAACTCTCCATTATCTCACCGAAACTCCCCTTTATCTCACATTACTCTCCTAAATCTCATGCAACTCTCCATTATCTCACCGAAACTCCCCTTTATTTTTTTAAAACAATACTATAAACTTTACTCATCAATCTATATTATATAATTAAACAATATGTAACAACAACAACAATACAATCAACATTGAACAGTCACAAACGCTTGTATGAAAGCTGAGTGAACGACAGCTGTGTTGACTTTGTATCTCTTTACACATAAAGCAAGGGGAGGGAGTGTGGGGAACCACTCTCACCGACTATTTCTTTGTCTATTTTATTCCTCTCAGAATCTCTCTGCTAGAACTGAAAACCATTTTCTTCAGAATTTTTCCATTCTATAATGCGAAAACTTTCCCTCTTCAAGTCTTCTATTTCAAAAGCACTTGATAAACCCTTGGATTCCCCACACTCAGGCCAATAAATTATTCGCATGGCCAGCGAAAGTCATTCCACTTGGAAGGTGAAAAACAGTGCTACGACCAGCCCGGAAGTAACTCTTTTGTGTCAAGTACAGATGCACATAAATCAAGGAAGCCTGCACTATTAGAACGCTCGGACCAGTTTAAAATGAAGGAATTTGATCATTCTGCGACCAACATGAACTACACGAATTTGTGTGTGTGTGTGTGCGGGGGGAATGAGGCCACCCCATAGGTCCCCCCACCCCTGCGCCGGGGGAGGCCATAAGGAGATTGTGGAGGTAATTATAAGTCATTCTACTTGTAACTATCGCTCGAAGCAGAAGCCTAAGGGCCTCAACCGAGGCTACTTGGGGTTGCAAAATCCGTAGTGAATTCGTGAGCGAAGTAAGTAGATCTAATACTGCTGATTTTATAACATGAATAATCATATGTTTATCAATTGCTTATTATTGCAGTATCTTTTGTTAAGCAAAGTTTTAAATGTATTTCCATTTTCAGTGACAATAATTGTTATTTGCGTATTTACAGATCACTCAAACTAATGTATGAGTTTGCTGAGGTCATAGACCTAATTAACCACTGATCTTTCTCTCACATCCTGGCAGAAATAAGACAGGGTTAAATAATTGATGTATATTATTGTTGTTACTTTGGGATTTGCATATTGACCCAAGCAAAATAGAAGTGTATTAGTGGTCCTTCTATTTTCTATTTCTTATAAGGCTTCAGTGTTCTCTGTCAAGACTACAAACTTGATAAACGTGTTCTCAATCACTTCTTCTCCCTTTGTCTCATATTGGACATTAATGTGTTTTTCATCATGGAATGTTCTTTACATGTATTTAATGCAATCCTATGCATATTCCATGTTTTATGATTGAAGAACTATTTTCTTATCAGTTATATGAATGATATTTTCTACAGGAACTAGGACTTTAAGAATGTTTACAATTATTTAGCTATTTAATGAATTTACAACTTTACTGATGAAATTTAAGTCAGCGGTTCTCAAACCCTTGAGACCATGACTTCCCTCCAAATGATTTACTGTTCGAGTAGTAAGGATGTAAATCATTGATACTCAGACCTCGGCAGCAGTGACACCCCAACATGTTAAAGCAGCATATGAAACTATTACCCGGTGGTTCTCAAACCATTGTTGACAGTGACCCCAAACTTAAAAGACTGTGCTATGGGCACTAGGTGAACCAGTGGTTCTAAACATTTGATGACCCCCAGCCCCAAACCTCACAGTTTGTGAAACTCATTGCCCACATGGGGAAAATGCTGTAAATAAGCAGACAGCCAGATAGAGGTCGAGAACCTGATACGCTTTAATGTCAGTTAAGAAGGAGTATTTCAAAGATAATAGATCACACACTGTTACTGAATGGTAGCTAGCATTGTGTTAATTTAATTTCTGATGGACGCTTACCGGCCATCAGACTTAGGAGATGATTGCTCTTGAAACCACTAATGGGACTTCAATTGTTTCCAGTCCACCCAGGTTACGGTTACAAGGTACAAACCAGGTTACGAGTCCATGGTACCAAAGGTTACCCCTACCAACCATACCCTATTAACCAGGTTACATTACCAAACCAAACCATATCCTATCACCCAGTAACCCATTCCATGCCACACATCCCATAAGCAGAAGAGATATTCAGCAGTGCTGACTTACTCCGTCCTTATCTGTGATGTGCACTGAGTACAGGGAAGCAACCTCTGCCACCCTCTGAACCCATACAACTGTTTATGCTACCTAAGTGCTGGGGCAGACCAAACCAAGAGAGTCCGAACACAAATCATCTCCGCAGCTACTACAGTCCTTGAGGAGATGAGTATTAACACCTACCAGCAAAACTACCATCGAAAATATCTCCTGGTCCATGTGATGACCATAATAGTTGTTTTTTTTTCTAAACAGTAGAGCTAAACTTTTTTTTTTCATATATATATATGTACTTTCAGGTATGTGAGAATCTATACCCTTTTATTCAATTTAACTTAACAGCGTCTGTTGTTATTTTTCTTGTTAACATTTTTTGGGCTGTATTTTGTTTTAAACATAAATCTACACCCTGGGAGCTGAGCCATAATTAAACTAACTTCTAGTGGGTCGGGATATTTTAATTAATGTGGCTGAACACCAAATCTTCTCTCTCAACCTTATGTTCTTTACAAAGTCCTTTTGTAGGATTCCTGGGAGAGAATTTATCGTCCAGAAAATATCCTGTTTAGTTGCCATAATTCTCTTTGCATTAAGGAATTCTAGTACACTATTTCCCGAGGAGAGGCAGTTCCATTCCAACTCGTAGACTATCACAAACATATTAATAAAGATTATTATCTTTTATTCTTCCATTTCATTCAATCTGTCATTCTCCTTCAAAACTACCCCACAGGGAGGCAAATGGGTATGACTTTCAAGTGTCAGCCTTCTGTTTTTTTTTCTCACTTCCGACATCTCCAATATACCTTCACGCGTTTTAATGTCACAACTCATCATCAGTTACCTTTCTTCCCCTACGAAGTATGGATCCACCATTACAGCTGGTTCTCACGAAGTATGCAATAAATGAAATCGTGTGCTCTTGTTGTTTCTGTAACACTTTGTTCGACATGATGAAAATTGTAGCCTCTTGCACAATCACACATTTAGTCACCTCTTACGTTACGCTTGAAGGAGTAGTAGTCTTATTACTTTTTTGACCCGTCATAGAGTCCAGGAACTACAAGAGGCACGTTTATCTACTTACTGACTTATTTAGCTGTTCCTCTTCAACTCTGGGGTGTAGAGATAAGTAAGAGAGACAGCGCCAGGCTATCCTATCAGGTGTCTTCCTTTTGGCCTGGTTCTAGCTCAGTCCTCGACCCTTCTGTCCATCCAGCGAACTTTGTGACATCCTAGAGGTCTGGATCTCTGGCATCTCGTTTCCCAAGTTGCTCCATTCTACAGACATGGCTAAACCATCGCAAATTGGTATGTTCCACTCAGGTCTGCAGGGGCTGGGTTTCGAGGCCATGATGTATCGTCCGGTTGAGGACCTTGTCTCTTCTTGTTACGTGGACCACTTTCCTCAGTTAGATCATTTCTGAGGTTTGGAGCTGACTTTTCACTTGAGTAGTGTCACGTAGGTTTTGATCATTAAATTGCCTATAGCGTCTTCCTATTCTTTCACCCGAATTCTTTAATTTTGTTACTTTTTTTTTCTCTTTTCCTGTATATTTTGCATCCATTCGTTTGCGAAATATATTTTCATACTATTCTTAAACTTTACCTGTTTCGCTTCTCAAAACTGAGAATCGCACTAGCATTCTATTACATAGATGTCAGTAGACGAAAGGTGTGATTATGTTTCATACCCAGACTAAGAGCAGACTTTATGTCTACATTTACACCTGTCACGCGCGGGTTTTTCGGCTGAGCGCTCAGGAAAGGCGTGATTACTGACATCTCTACGACGCAGTTGTAGACGGTTGTCTGAGATTTGCAACTGTCACGCGCATTTCTCGGTCACTGGTGGCAGTTACGACACGCGTTAAGCTGACGTAGGCGTTGACACGTAAAAGGGGAGAGGATTTCGGAGTTTGAGAAAATATGGGATTGTTTGCCCCTGTTTTCAAATATCCACCCAGGAGCTGTAATCTGATTTTTCATTTCACTCAGTAACTTCGCAGTAAAGACAGAACTAGCCTTCGTTTGATTTCTAAATAATCTCTGTTAATAGAGATGGCCTTTAGTTTGGTCGAAGTGGTTTAAGTTCTTAGTACTTCTGTGTTTGAGTCATAATATGATATATAATAGATCTCTAGTATTTTGTGAAGTTATAAAGTGTTAAATCGCCGATTTCATTTTACTATATTTTGCGCAGAGTGCCAAATTTATAAAGTCTGTAATATTTTTCTAGTGACGCATACAGTGGAAAGCAGTATAAATTATAATTTCTAGCATTAAACAATAATGTGGCTATAATGAAGTTAATTTAACTGCTAACTACCCAGTCGAATATATTTTATATCTAACTTATAAATGCTAGATGCGACATCAGTGAATATTGACGGAATACGCATGATATTCCTAATTCATGATGATCGATTTTTTAAATATAACTTATCTCTCGGGAAGTTTTAAATTATAAGTCAAGCGGTCGGCTTGCTATTTAAAATGTAAGTTATATTGAGTACATAATATGTAAATGATTTATATGCGCTTTTCCTTTTATACAGTGAAATACTGGGGTGACCCGAACTTTACCGGCATTTAATAAGAGTTTCATATTTGTGAAGAAATAGACAGTCCTTATTTTGAACCACGTGGGTTTTCTCAAGTAACACTGGGCTGACAGTGCATATGCCCACAGAGTTAGACAGAAATACTATATCCCACTAACGGGTTTTCAAAGACTGTAATGATCAATACGGGGCATTGAGCCAGATCTTAAATCCTTCCATAAACTCTACGTAAATTTTCTGCCTGGCGGCGTGAATATTACAAGAAATAACATTAACATTCCGACAGAGTTTTTGACTAGTATTGTGGTGACCAAATATAGTACCTTCATGAAAGTAGACACCGATCTGACATTCCTTAAATTCTAGAAACCAAAGCTAATGACATTGTGCTCTGCTAACTTTCGTGCCTGGACAAATTTTATGTGACTTAACAGACATCCGAAAAATAAGAACACCCAAGGAATCGTTCCCTGAGACAGAGAAATTCAGTACGTCTTGTTGGAACTGGGGATTTCTTGGTCGAGAACTGCATTTACGGGTCTGTGTGAAGGTCCTAGAATTATTATGTTCCCAGAGGTAGCGAGCAAAGTTGTGAGTATAAATGTGAACACATGGCCATGGCTGAATGAATGAGAGTACGCAGGTCTGAGTGTTATTTTACCGTTGTATTATTGTCACCCATTTGCTGTCTTAACTTTTTATTAATCTGCAGAATTTGTTACAAATGCTAGGGTTTCTTTTTCTTAGGCTAAATCAGATTATCCAACTCTGTTCATACATTTACGAGAAAGAAAGAAACCTCTTAGACTCAACCCTATGTATCTATAACTCTTTGGGCCATCATATGTTCTCTTAACGGGGCTGTGGGCTAAACCTAGAGTAAGATTCAAACGGGCTATCATCCTTGTAGCATTTCTCTTAAATTTTATGACTATTTGTATATGTTTTTCCTTGATGTATTTTTTTGGTGTTGTGAGAAGATTTTTTTTTAGATGATAATAATAAAAATCTCTCTTGAACTAAATCAGTGCGTTGGTCAGCTCGTTCTAATAATATATATATTCATTGTTATAGATTCCCACGTCTGTGTGTTTAACTGTCGTCACGTATATGTGCGTGCCCGTGAGTAGATAGAAATATAGGTAATAGATATACCTGTGTGTAGACTGTCTGACGCTGTAAAGTTGTCGTAGAAGATAGGTGAGAGGGAGAAGAATTTTTTTCCGCTTTCAGAGACAGCCTCTATATCACATTCTATCATCTCACTCGTGGAATCTATTTCTTTTACTACTTCACACTGTGACTATCACTCATTCCAACCTATTCAGAAGGGACCAACCCAAGTCTTAATTCTCCTATCTAAAAAATCTACGACAAGTAGCGATACAAAATTCTTGCGTTTCTCCAGCTGTGTAAAACCTGTACACATTTCAACAAGTTCTTTGTCCAAGAAAGTTTGAAGTTTGTTAGTTTTACCAGAAACATGTACAGCAAATTACATTTTATATAATTATAAAAGACTGGATACACAAAACTGAATGCGCATTGTTTACTTCACTGTTGTATTTGACAGGTCTTTCAACTTATCAATCGGACATTACTGAACAAGTGAAAATAGTGATGTCACCTATCTTCTTTACTCTTTATCTCCCAGGCAGTTTATGTGGAGCCCCCTGGCATCAAGACGGAGACCCGTTTCTCACATGTAAGCAAGCAGTAAATATATTTGTTTCGTTTATAAGAAAATCTGTTATAATATATTTATAACTGTTGCTGAATACTATGAAGTTTGTAATCTTATATGCAACAAAAACGTTAGCAGGCATGAGGAAATATGACCATAATCAAACGGGCGTACTTGGCTGGTTTGGGAGAATGATGTACTACATTGTGGCGCATTATACGGCTTGTGGAAAGAGTTAAGCTAAAATATACAATATTCTCTGATCACCATGATTTCGGATGACAAGGCACATCTCCCCGCGTTCACAGAACAGGCTGTACAAATCAAAGACCGATCTTAATGTGTTAGTACAGTGTAATACAGAGGAAATTCCACAATATTGTCTTAACAAAGGTTGAGAATATTGTTTTAAGTAGTTAAATTGGTCAGCAACGAGATATTAGCAATGAGTATAAGCGAGCTGTACACTGTTCCACCTATTCCCCAGTTTTGACTTACGGATGTGTGTCGTGGGCAATGGCTACAAACGACAAGAGCCAACATCAAATCTCAGAAATATGGAATTTGAGGAAGAGGGTCTAATTGACAAGACGGGACAGGGTCCACAACTAGACGATGCATCATAGCCATGCCCAGCCCATACAGGGAAACTCCCGACGTTAAGATAACTGCAAAATATAGACTGATCACTACGAAAACCAGTCCGATCACTACAAATAACATTCTGATGAGACGCAGACGACAATCAGGTGATCACTGATGGCATAGAAGACACGCGAAGAATGGAATTAGAAATAAAAATGAAGGAGATAAAGAAGATGTGGAAAGAGCTTCCGCAGATAGCAGATGACAGGAAGGGGTGGCTTGTGGTCTGAGAACAACAATTAACTGTCTGGTAATCACAGGCATCATAGGAAGGAGTTTGAACAATCACATAATAATTTTACACCTGGCGTTGAAATAAAATTCCATCTCTTCTCCATAATCCCCACATCCCTCCAACACCCCAACCTAAAACAACAAAAACAGTAACACACACAAACACGCACACAATCACACGACACAAATTTCTCACAGATAAACAAAGGTCTGGAACACGAGAGTGGAAGAATTATTACAGAAAGGAAGGGACATAACCAACATTATCCATACTCACCAGTTTGTTCTGCAGAATAACTCCCCCTGTTCTTGATTTTATCATTCCTCCTGAGACTCATTCTGCTCCGGGAAGCAGGTCTCTCAGAAAACACGGACGGCTCCTAAAGAGACAAATCAGAGTAAGATATCACCATAATGAATGAGCCACTTATATCACACATGCTAACTTTTCTTTACCCACAGTTACAAAAAAAAAAAAAACACTTTCAGATAGTCCACAGTTTGTATGAGGGACCTCCACAATTTTTCACCACATTAAGAATATCCAACTCAAATGTCAAGGATGTCCTAAAAGCAGTGGTCCTATTACGGGAATCATTTATGATAAATCATGACGCCCTAAAAATGATTGATTCAGTCTTAGAAATGTACAACACACTAAAAACACGAGAAGTTTCGGGGTCAGCTTTTGTCAGCCAAAGCCATAAAGAGAGAACAAAGATGAGAAATGTAATAAGGCTATGAGAGTATGATACATTTTAACGGACACAAAGAGTTAGTGTTCCGGTGGACAACGTTTTGTATTATTCAATTAATCAATAAATGTCCTACAAGGAGATTAGGCATTCAAGAAACATAAGTCACCTCATCCTGTCGTGTGCCATCACCTCAAAGTCATTCAGTTTTCTCCTCATCTTTTTCATTTCTGTCTCCATGTGTTCTTCTGTCTGCCCCTGCTTATCTTACACTGGGGATTTCAGAATAAGGATTGTCTTGTTTCGCTATCAACATTTTTCACAAATGTATGTCCAATCAATCGCCTGTATTCTTCTACTTTGATCCTTAGCCGCCGACCGTCAAAGCAGTCAGTGGCCATGACGCCTGGTGGCGTCTTGTAGGGCAACAACAAATTGATTCCACTTTGCTCGGTCGGCGGACATCCTTCGTACAGTGCCCCAACTCTAGTTCATTCTTTGCATCTCAGCCTCCACAGTTCTCCGCCAAGTTGTTTTTGGTCAGCCTCTCTTTCGTTTTCCTTCAGGGGTCCATAGCATAGCTGTTCTTGTGATGGCATCGGGGTCTCTTCTGAGGACATAGCCAACCCAGCTCCAGCGTCTGCCAGCTATGATGGTGTGCATGTCCTCTTGTTTGCTCCGAGTAAGCAGATCTTGGTTGGTGATGATATTCGGCCAAAAGATTCGGAGAATTTTTCTTAGGCATGTTGTGTGAAAAGAGGACAATTTCGACATTTTCTTCTCTGTAACTCTCCAGCTCTCCGCGCCATAGAGAAGCACAGAAAGCACACAGCTCTGATATAATCCTAATTTTGTGCTTGTGCTGTACTGAGAGGACTTCCAGATGTTGTTTAGACTAAAAAAGGCTGTTCTTGCTTTGTTCATTCTGTTGTTGATGTCTTTGCTTGCTCCGCCGTCTGGTGTTACTATGCATCCTAGGTATGTGAAGGCATGTCTGTTCCAGTTGCTGATTCCTTACTGATATGGGCTCAGGGTTGCTCACATTGAGCGTCATGACCTCTGTCTTCTTTAGGTTGATGTTCAAGCCCACCTGCTGGCTATACTTATTAAGTCTATCCGTTTTTTCCTTCTTTTTTTTTCCCTGGATGTGTTGATGAATCGCCTGTATCTTCTCATTTCTTGTTCCCGTGGTACCTGGTTTTATCAGAAAATGATCCAAGGTGTAAACTGACACGGTTCGCACATTTATTAAGTAGATGTAGCTGTTAACCTAATTAAGAATCAATCACCTACACTGTTTATTCTCAACATGGTCTTTTTTTTTTTCACTCTCCACATTTTAGTTCTTATGTGTCCATGCAGAGTTTTTACCGGCAGCAAATTTATGGCACTCAAAACTCTCGCTGTAGATAATGTATATCCTTTTTTTTCAGCCTGTACTTTTTCATGCGCTTTAGTCTACCCAGCTGTAGATGGGTACCTGACTTTGCACGTGAGCTAGGGAAGGAAAAGGTTGCGAGGAAGGGAACATGTCATTCTACCTCTCGATGTTGGACCTAGTGTAGTGAAGTCTCAAACACTTCACTCCCTTACGGTAATATCTGCTATAGGACTTCCTATATTTTGTTTAGTTTTTCACAAGGCAAAAAGAAAGGTCTATAACCTTTTAGGCAACATTCCCATAGTTACCACTGAAGGAAGCTATTATCATGAGTTTTTCAGTGCAGTGTTCCTTGACCATCATCTTGTGCATTACATCTCGGTGCTCCATGCACGGATTTTTCTAGTTAATAACTACAGGGACTTTCCACAATTTTGTCATTTTATTCTGCACTTTCGTTAGAGCTACACTGTAAGAGTTCCCATTGGCTCTTTATTTTCACTGCCGTGTGCGGCTTAAAAGATCAATCGATTTGTTTTTTGTTTCTTCTTGTACTGCTCCTAGGCTGCTCTGTGTGGAGCACTAGTTTTTAAGAAATTCACGCCAATGCTTCCTGTCCCGTGCCATCCACGAAAGATTTTCCATATCTTCTTCATCAGTTTAAATTTCTCACTAATTCCCTGCTCCACGGGATTTATCTTTGTAGGGGGGTTGGGGGGACATAGTCTCCCTCTGTATCTCTAACCCTAGAGAATCCAGATCAAAGACCACCGTCTAATCCTATGCGCTGATTTTCTAATCCAACCACGTCCTTCCTTCATCTCTTGGTCAACATATCTCTGGTTCTTTCTATCAGTTCTATACTGGTGATTTTTTAAATACCATTGTAACCCTTCATTTCTGCACCAGCACCAGCTTATGACAACTTAACTTTTTTGTGCTTGTTGTTTATATTCACCTATTTCTGCTACCCATTATTCACATTTGAAACTTGCGTGGTCAACCCTAACATAGCGCTGATAACACAGCCAGAAGTGGAAGTCCCGCATATATAGGCAGACAGTAGAAATAATGTATTCCACAAATAATCAGAAAGAACAAACTGATTGAAGTTGCATTATACCAGGGTTGAGCTGAACCAGTATCAGCATAAATATGTCGCATACATAACGAAATGATTCCACACGAGTGGGAAATGGGTTACAATTCCCCACGCTCCCGATGCCTTGCGGATATGCAAAAGCTAACGAAGAGACAGTAAGGCGAAGCGAAATCACCGCTCTATTTACCATGCATAAATTATGTTGCCTCACAGAATTCGATTAATGATGAACGACGCTAATGGAGGTCCCAGAGGGAAATTCTCGTTGCTAGAGAAAAACGCGAGTCACATGTGATGCCAGATCGTTATCCATTTGTTGTTGACAGTGTATGTGACAACTTTACAAATGCTACACAGAATTTACGAACTTTGCTGCAGTAGAAAGATTGTAAGTGTGCAGAAATAAAGGGAGTTCCTACGATAAGGAGATTGTAAATGTGCAGAAATAAAGTGAGTTACCACGATAAGGTGATTGTAAGTGTGCAGAAATACACCGAGTTGCTGCAGTAGGAAGATTGTAAGTGGGCAGAAATAAACGGAGTTGCTGCGGTTGGAAGATTGTAAGTGTGCAGAAATAAAAGAAACTGCTACAGTAGGAAGATTGTAAGTGTGCAGAAATAAAATAGACTGCTCCAGTAGGAAGATTATAAATGTGCAGTAATAAAGAGAACTGCAGCAATAGAAAAATTGTAAGTGTGCAAAAATAAAGAGAGATGCTGCGATAAGAAGATTGTACGTGTATAGAAATAAAAGAAACGGCTAAGGTAGGAATACTGTACTGTTCAGGAAGAAATGAAACTACCACGGTAGGAAGATTGTATTTGCTTGAAGAAACCAAGTTATAAAAAGATCCAGTTGGAAAAAAAAACATATTCATTGGAAAAGTATAGTTAAAACAACATTTAAGAGAACATTGCTACAGTGCAGCCCTGACAATAAAATATTTAATGATAACGATTAATTATTGACCGCCAAGAAATTTAGAAATGCAATTCAAACCAGGAGTTGACTGTAGAGTGACAAAACAAGATGTGAGCTAAAGAAAACAAACGGAAAGTTCAAGCAAAAGCAGCTCTTTATACATGGAAAAAAAAAAGAAAAAAAAACATACGGTTGTTGTACTATATGGAGAAAAATAAACACATTATCATTTTGCACATAACGACAAAGGGAACACGGAGAAAAAAAGTATGACTCTTAAAAAATAAAAAAATTAAAACAAGCAAATAACACTGACAAACAACATTTTTCTTTCTTATATAAGAATAAGTGTTCTTAGGTCAGTTTCTTGCGCTGATTTCAAATCTGAAATCCGTTTATCTCTATCACGTCGGGTTCTTAAGATATTTGTGAATAAATATATTTTTGGGAAATCGTTATTTGCTCCGTTTAATTTTTACTATATAACTTATTAAAAATTAATAAAAAGCAACATAATTCTACTTTTTATACTGCTAAAAGATGCATGACATATGTTACGCGATTTTTCAAATAGTTACTGTATTTTGAAATAATTCTGAGCAAAATATGGCTTCTAGAAGTTGTAGAAATTCGGCTGATCTGTTCTGTTACGTGTGCGGATATTTTACCGATCGTGTTGACCAGAAAAACTTTACACCATTACTAAAGAAAGCATATGAACTTTATTTCGATTCAAAAGTTGATGATGCAAATAAATCTTGGAAGCCAAATGCAGTTTGTTCGATACATTGGCAGGTTGGTTACGAAAATCGCCGAAGCATAAGTCGATGCCTTTTGGAGTGCCAGTAATATGGCGTGAACATACAAATCGCACTACTGATTGTTACTTCTGCTTGACAAATATCCATGGTTTCACTTTTAAAACTAGAAAGTCTGTGGTTTATCCAAATATTGAATCGGTTTCGAAACCAGTGCCTCATGATCCAATCACGTGTCTGATCCAAGTACCACCAGAACAATATCCGCTGGACGTGAATGAACCATCAGAAAGTGATAGTTTACCTGCTTTAGAAACTAATTCTTACTTAGATTACATACCGTTGAATGATGGTGTTTACTTAATTAACCATTCAGAACTTTCAGATCTAATACGTGATCTCGCTCTTACCAAAGGACACGCGGAATTACTCGGTTCGCGACTCAAAGAATGGAATCTTTTAGCGCCCAATACTCCGATATCTAAATTTTGTCATAGACACAGAGAACTTGTTCAATACTTTGAGATGGATGATGACATTTGCTATTGCAAAGATGTAAACGGTCATGAGCACATAGTCAACGAATGGCGATTTTTCATCGATTCTTCCAAGACTAGTCTAAAAGCCGTGTTATTGCATAACAGAAATTTATTTTCATCAATTCCAGTCGCCTACTCTGTTCATATGAAAGAAACTTATGACAATATGGCTATACGTTTGAAAAAAATAAAGTACAATGACTACCAATGGCGGATTTGTGGAGACCTAAAGGTCATTGCAATTCTCACGGGCATGCAGACAGGGTATACTAAATTTGGTTGCTTCCGATGTGAATGGGACAGCCGCAACAGACAGGAACATTATGCAAGAAAGGTGTGGCCTATCCGGGATCGTATGCAGCTCGGGCATAAAAATGTAATACACGAGCCATTAGTTAACAAAGACAGCTTCATTTTACCACTGTTACATATAAAGTTGGGGCTCATGATAAAACGAGCAAAGCTTTCACTTATCTTCGAGAGAATTATGACAATGGAGTGTGACCATGCTTGCCGATTATTGTTGGATGCTTCATCGCGATGTATCACATGCGATTCACCGACGAAAGTCGACTGCAAAGAAATTCAAGCCTACATAACTGTTATACTTATTGTACGAATGATGTTGTAATACTGTATGCGTTGTTAAAAAACCTCAATTGCGTATTTCTAGAGATCCCGACCTGATAGAGAAAAACGGTTTGCAGATTTAAAAACAGCGCATTAAAATTGACCAGAAATACATAGAAATGTTAGAGAAAGAAAAAAAAAGTTTTTTTTTGTTAGTCAGTGTAATCAGTCACTTAAACGGCCGAGAGAACAGCGAGGGGAGATAAAGACAACAGCACTGTGTTTTGAATCCGGCATTTTTGCCACGAGAGGCCAGTGCTCTTATTACTGTGAATTGGATAAGCGACATTAACCTTCAGTAAAATATCATTTAGTTTGAATTTTTCACATCTGTGTTGGTGGGATTGTAGGAAGCTGGCCGTTCGCAGAGATAAATGTTACATGTAGACTGTACTTGATTCTGAATTCCACATACCATCATACCATGAATCTGAAAACAGATATAATTTTGTCAAGGTAGATTTTTTTTTTTTTTTTTTTTTAGAGCAGTGTTCTCAAACGTTTTACTCTGGGCCACACTTTAGGTTTGAAAATTTGCTCGCGCCACGCCGAATTTTCTTTTAATAAGAAGTACCTTAAACAAAAACCAACTTGTAGCAGTTTTTTTATTGATACTATAGAACACAACTTCTTTATAATATGATCGTGAGACATAAAACAATACAGCCCCATATTTATTTTTGGCATATAATTTTTTTTTTTTTTAAATGTCTCTAAATGCTTGATTGTCTTTGAATCTTCCCAAAGCACCTGCCAGTTTCTGGTGCCGCACCAGTGTCTTAGAGGTTCAATGTTTTTAAAGTAGATCTTCACATCCCCTGTTACCTACTGCTGCTCTATGGTCAATTTCTAGGTATCATATCAAAACGATTGTTACAATTTTCGACAGCGAGAGGCTTTCTTGGTATAAAGTTGGTAATAATTCAAACGAAGGCGAAGGGGAGACTAAAATTAGCAGAACAGTAAGAGTCCTTTGTACGTTATTTTTGTCTTACATTTAAAATGTCAACTTGGAAACTACTCACAAACTAAAATCTTGCAATATTAGAACACCAGTGTCAAAGCCCGTCATAAGACGGGAATTAAATTCAAAAGCACCAATACCTAACGGCAGTTTTACTTATTCAAAAGTATTTTTTAAAAAACCCACTGTGCATTACCACAGTTCTATAAATCCTTTTGTGCACACCGTCATTTGCGTACTTTTCTTTGTCGAGTGTTACTATTTTCGGGAGAGTACATATAAGGGAAACAATACAAATAATGTCTAGCTTTCAACCAAAGTTGCATCCCTTAGCGTTAGTGACAGAAAAAAGCTGGGATTTTATATATATTGATATCTCACGTCACGACGATCATCAGTGCAGTGATATTATAAACAACGAAGTGATACATTGTACTTTCGTCTGCGTCTTTCATTCCCCATTCTCTCTCTCTCTCTCTCTCTCTCTCTCTCTCTCTCTCTCTCTCTCTCTCTCTCTCTCTCTCTCTCACTCTCTTTCTTTCTATCTCTATCTATCTCTCCAAATAAAGTTCGCTCTTTCATTCGTTCGTTCTCTATCTTCCTAACACCCTTAACATGCAAAGTCGCTCCTCATTCAGTAATTGCCTGTTCGAATACTTCATGCGTTCAGATTACATGCCATTCTAACCTGATTATGCTTCAAACCATTGCATTTTTTTAAATATTAATTTTAACTGTATTGAAAGTTTTGGTTTTGTTTGTTGTTGCTGTGGCTGCTATTTTTTCTTTGGTTTTTATTTCATTAGCTTCTTTTTTGTTTGTTTTTAAAACATACTTAATTTTGATTATGATTGGAGACTATAAATGTATGTTGTTATTTTACCTTTATTACATGCAAACACTGTAATCACACGACGCAGAACTAGACGTATACAGCCAGTCACATGACTGATCATCTGTTCGAAATACACACCAAGCGCATGCGCACCAGTGTCCCCACATTTGCCTGCGAAAATAAAATCAAAATTGTCAAAGAATTTTCGTTTTCACTAGCGGCACGTGACAGAATTGAAGCACGAGCAGCATTTCGTCTGCACACAACGGCTACCGACTCCTATTATTTTTTCTCCCGGTTCATAGTTCATTGGCCCGGGCATGATTTTGATCGATTCAACACTCAGATTTCTTATTCTCACTCCTGATCACGGACAAAGCCGGAAATGGTGAGAGGCACATTGGATTCTGCAAGTAGTGAGTCCACCTTGGGAAAAAGAAAACATTCAGTGATTGAAAACTGTCCTGCAAGAGACAGTGATGAGGTTTGAAGGAAAAATGGAACATCCACATTCAGTGTTAAGAGCGGTAGATGAAGACCAAAGACCACACGGAAAGGAGAACTGGAGAGAGACATGATGAAGAAGAAATGACAGTGCTTGAGCTGATGGCACCGGACAGAGAGGATTGGCATCACTTTAGTGAAGGTCTATGCTCTATGGGGAGCCGTAGAGGGAGGATGCTGCTGACACCCTGCAGTACTGAGCTATTCAGCGACAGACAGTGAGAAACAGCTTCCACAGACACATTTGTTTTGCGTTGGATACGATTTCATCTAAGATCGTTATTATTAGTGTACCCGTGTATTTGTATGCAAATGCTCCTTTCAGAATTATTCATTTAATTTGTACGTTAGATTATGGAGAATTAATTTTTTTTTTTTTAATTTTTAAGAAAATGAGAGCAAGAATGCATTGTATCTCAGCTATGTACAACGTTTCTGCCAATTCGTTAGAAAGTAGCCAATTCGGCAGCCATAACATCCCCTTGACAACAAATATAGGCAAACGGACGAGCGATCGAAAAATGGAACAGTGTTTTAACAAAAGATTAAAAATAAGGACTGACTAACCAAGACACATACCTTGTCAAAGAATGGGCATTTGTCCAGACTTGCAATCACAAATTTACGATCAAAGTAAACAAAACAATATGAACTAAACAAAAGCGAACTATTCTTGACAACCAATAAAATTGTTCTATTTTGACATGTGCTCACGTGACTAGGCAGAAGGTGGAATGAGGTTTTAGCACGAGATGTGTTTGTGTACTTTGGTTTACATAAGACCAGCTCGGATTATTTACTTTGGTAAAAAAAAAAAAAAAAAAAAAAGAAATTGATCTGATGAAAACAATCAAGTTTGGGATAACTGTCTGAGTTCAATACTCGTGACTTGTCCTCGAATTCAAGTTTCATACAAGGTCGCTTGCGAATTTGCAAGAGTGAAACTCGTTAACTTATCATATTTTCATATATTTGGGACATACAGGGTGAGTCAAAAATCAAGCTCCATGGGTAATTTATAATATATATTAAATTAAATGTTCGAATTGGGTGCCACAAAATGCTGATTTGAGATGAGCCCATACAAAATAATCCATAGAAGTTGGGCCGGGAGACATAAGTGGCCATTCAATGGCCTCACGTCGTCCAATCCATTTTCCTGGAGATGTGTCTTGCAAAATCTTACTTCCCAAAAAAGCAGAAACATTCCAAAATTCGTAGATTATTTTGCATATGTCCTTCCGTTATCCTGTGCGAACTTTCAATGGCCCAAAATCGTGCATTATATCCATTGAGTGAACCATTAAGGTGAAACACTGCTTCATCGCTGAACATGGTACGTTTGTCAAGCCGTCTATATAATAAATTACCTATGAGGTTTGACTTTTGACCCGCCCTGTATATGGGAATCAAGTCCAAAACAACAATCAGATTCTTCAACTCAGAGATGTCGAGGATGTTCTATTTGTACGGCTATGAAACACAGAGAACAATTCCAACGGCAACCAAGTCGTTATTTGCAGTTTTACAGATGAGAGCTTGCATCGAATGGGTGAAAAAAAGGGGGGGGGGGGAGGAGTTGGCAAGATCATTGATGGGGAGAACAAGACAAGTACAATAAGTGGAATATGATATTATGAGAAGACGTGGTGTTGGACAGGATTGTGGAGCCGGCTGAAACATTTTCCGACTCCGACTCCTGAAATTTTAGAAGTCCGCTTCCAACTCTCGACTTCAACTCCCGACCTCAACTCCCGACTCCAACTCCCGACTTCAACTCCCGACTCCAACTCCCGACTTCAACTCCCGACTTCAACTCCCGACTCCAACTCCCGACTTCAACTCCCGACTTCAACTCTTGACCTCAACTCTCGACTTCAACTCCCGACCTCAACTCCCGACTTCAACTCCCGACCTCAATTCCCGACCTCAACTCCCGACCTCAATTCCCGACTCCAACTCCCGACTTCAACTCCCGACCTCAACTCCCGACCTTAACTCCCGACTCCAACTCCCGACTCCAACTCCCGTCTCCGAATACAGTTTTTACTATATGGCATTAAAACATTTTTTTCCCCAACTTCGACTTCTCTACTAAGACCGCAGCTGGCTCTTGTGCGATGCCAACACTGCTGCTGGCTCTTGGGCGCGATGCCAACACTGTAGCTGGCTCTTGGGCGATGCCAACACTGTAGCTGGCTCTTGTGCGATGCCAACACTGCTGCCGCACCTGACGACGACATAGGGGAGACGCCGAAATGCATTAAAATAATTTAAAAGTTAAAATCTAAATGCAAAAGAAAAATGAGCTTGCAATTTCACTTAACCAATTATTTGTTTATATGAAAGTACGCTCCATTACGAGCTGGAACAATCATGAAAAGAATCCGTAGGGCAGCTATGACTAAGGAAGACATGAAAAAAAAACCATGATCGGATAGCACAAGACAGGGAGACCTGTTATGTGCATGTTGAAGGCCGGTATTCCTGGGGAAGCTGGAATATAATGAACGTTTTGAGCTGTATACTTTTCTCTTATTCTATTTATCTTCCTCTTTATTTCTCAATACTTAACACTCAGCTGCTCATGTATATATCCTTTTTTAAATGGAGTTTTCCCTGGGTTTGGCAAAGAGCGCCACGTTCAACCTTGACAGAAGGTCCGTCGATTATATTATGGTGCATGTCCAAATCTAAAAGAACTAGTAGTTTTGATTTATCCTTTTTTATGCGAGTTAGTACTTTACAGTGGTAGATTTCCCCCAGATAAATACGGATAGACTATAAATAAACCTCCAATCAATGCATAGCAGCATAGACACTACAATTTCTCAGAGCAATACAAATATGAACTATAACTAAAATGTAAAAATACTTACGAGAGAAATAATACAGCATAGAGCATACAATAAATACAACCAAGAAAATATTACAATGAATAAAACGCGTTCTGATATAATCATCAGCTGCATGTGTATGGTAGATACTTGACAGGGGCGTGCTACAAGGAAAAGTAGCAAACAAACAAAAATATATCCTTTTATTGATTTTGTTAGAAAAGAAAATAATTAAGCTGTATGGATTCCCTAATTAGTCTCTTAGTAAAATAAAAGGGGGGGGGGGGGGGGGGGGGGGAAAGGATCCCGTTACATGCCCAAAGGCGTATTGGGAATATGGTGTTAGCCCCATATTTTCTTGACCACCGCACATTACGGGTCATGTGGTCAACATCACGCCGGCCGCCCTTAACCTTCCAAGAGTTGCTCTGCTACCTAATTCATGAGGCTGGAGTCTCACGCACACACACACACACTCATGCACATACAGTCATTTGATAATAGATCGAAAAAAGATGAAATGTTAGTCTCTATAGCACGTTTCACTAGCTTTGCCCTCAAACAAATGTAATTATCCGATTAACCGTCCAACGTATTAATGCCATTTTTTGCATACGATGTTATATTGGGTTAGACCCAACAAATATATACTTTATATCTGTGCATCTTGTCTAGTTCCCATAAACGAATGAAATCCTTTGATCTTTGTCGGCATACTAATTATTGTGTATCGAGAAAAGAAATTTTACCACTTCAGTCACAGATTCTGTGAATTGATTAGGCATAGGCGTGTCTACTATTACAATAATGTGGCCATCACGTTTGCATATGAATACCTGTTGAAGATGATTTCTTAAATGATCTGTATGCGAGACACTCGTGACATTGTTTGTCATTGACATTTAGTGCGCTACCAAACTGGACCTTCATTGATCTAATTATTTCAATAGGTATCACCACTTTATAAAATGTACTCGCAGACTCATTTTTCCTACTTAACCACACAATACTTCTTGTAGAGACACTTTTGATTGACAATGTGTGCGTAACACCGGATATAAACTGTTTTATGTTCAAGAAGTGCAATTTCACGCTAAAATCACGCCAATTGTTTGATAAACCAATCATGTGCAAATGAGGTCGTATAATTTACTGTAGACATTTCAATATGTGTGTGTGTGATGTGTGTTGGCAAGTAGGATTTTGATGTTATATCGCAAAGAAACGAAAATTGAAATCAATGGCCGCATTTTAATGAAAAATTCATAGGGTCTATACCATTTCAAATTCACACACAAAATTTCACTTATATGCGTTATGTATTCGATGAGATATAGCATTTTAAAGTTGGGCAAAGCTAGTGAAACGTGCTATAAGTAAACTAACATTTTATCTTTTTTTCAATCTATTATCAAATGAATGTATGTGCATGCGTGCGTGTGTGTATGTGCGTGAGAGTGTGTGTGTATGTATGTATGTAAAAGTATGAACGAATGTTTCATGTATGTGCGTGAACGTAATTTAGGCATGTGTATGTATGTATGCATGCATGTTTTTATCTGGTAAGGGCGCTATTTATGTTTCTGAAGCGTGGGAATCCGTTAAAGAATAATCGATTCTGTTCTGGGATCGATATTTACAGGAATGCAAATTTTCTGTCTTGGCTCTTGCGTCGATAGCCATCTCTAACACTAGGTCTGTCTGTTAGGTCTGTCTAATGTTAGGTCTGTCTAATGTTAGGTCTGTCTAATGTTTGGTCTGTCTAATGTTATGTCTGTCTAAAGCTAGGTCTATCTAATGTTAGGTTTGTCTAATGTTAGATCTGTCTAATGTTAGGTCTGTCTAATGTTATGTCTGTCTAAATTTAGGTCTGACTAATGTTAGGTCTGTGAAATGTTAGGTCTGTCTGATGTTAAGTGTGTCTAAAGGTATGTTGTCTAAAGTCAGATCTGGCTATAGCTTGGTCTGTCTAATATTAGGTCTGTCTAATGTCAGGTCTGTCTAATGTTAGGGCTGTGTAATGTTAAGCGTGCCTAATGTTAGGTTTGTCAAATGTTAGGTCTGTCTAATGTTAAGTCTGTCTAATGTTCGATCTGTCTAATGTTAGGTCTGTCTAATGTTAGGTCTGTCTAATTTTAGGTCTGCCTAATGTTAGATCTGTCTAATGTTAGGTCTGTCTAATGTTAGATCTGTCTAATGTTAGGTGTGTCTAAGGTTAGGTCTGTCTAATGTTAGGTGTGTCTAATGTTAGATGTGTCTAATGTTAGGTCAGTCTAATGTTAGGTCTGTCTAATGTTAGGTGTGTCTAATTTAGGTCTGTCTAATGATAGGTCTGTCTAATGTTAGGTGTGTCTCTTTTAGGTCTGTCTAATGTTAGGTCTGTCTAATGTTAGGTCTGTCTAATGTTTGGTCTGTCTAATGTTATGTCTGTCTAAAGCTAGGTCTGTCTAATGTTAGGTTTGTCTAATGTTAAATCTGTCTAATGTTAGGTCTGTCTAATGTTATGTCTGTCTAAATTTAGGTCTGACTAATGTTAGGTCTGTCTGATGTTAGGTCTGTCTAATGTTAGGTCTGTCTAATGTTAAGTGTGTCTAATGTTCGATCTGTCTAATGTTAGGTGTGTCCAATGTTAGGTCTGTCTAATGTTAGGTCTGACTAAAGCTAGGTTTGTCTAAGAATATACCTGTCTAAAGTTATGTCTGTCTAATGTTGGAACTGTCTAAGGCTAAGTCTGTCTAAAGATATGTCTGTCTAAAGCTATATCTACATCAATTTAGGTCTGATTGAAGCTAAGCCTGTTTAAAGTTAGATCGGCATAATACTAAGTCTGTTTTACGGTAGGTCTGTCTAACACTAAAGCTACGTCTGTCTGAAGCTAGCTCTGCCTAACTCCTAGGTCTGTCGAAAGCTAGATCTGCCTGATGCGGAATTTGAATACTGCTTGGTCAGTCTTGGGAGCCGCGGTAGCATAGTGGTTAGTGTACTGGCTTCCTAGCTCAGTGGTCTATGGTTCGATCCCCAGATGAGGTGGAATTTTTTTAGGCCGCAAACGGCTCCTGGGTCGACCCAGCCCCAACTGGGTACCAGAGCAACTCTGGGAAGGTTAAGGCGACCGGCGTGATGTTGACCACGTCACCCCTAGTGTGCCGATGGTCAAGAAAATATGGGCCTAACACCATATTCCCAATATGCCTCAATGGGCGTGTAACGGGATCCTTTACCTTTACCTTTTGGTCAGTCTAATGTCAGGTCAAATTCTAGTTCTGGCTAATGCTAGGTCTGGAAAACCTAACTTTCGTCAACGTTAGGTCTTACTAACGCTAGATCTGTTTACTCTAAAATCAGGATAATGCTAGGTCTACGTAAACTTAGTCTTGCCCCACACTACGTCTGTCTAAACTAGGTCAGGATAATGCTAGGTCCATCTAACGCCTAGTCTATATAACAGCGAGTCTTGCTTAAATATATCATGGTCATATCAGATCGGGCTAAGCTAGGTCTCTCTAAAAGTAGGTCTAAGCCCAGATGTGGGTAACTTAAGGTCTCCATAGCGCTAAGTCTAACAGCAGGTAAAGATTTTTTTTCCCCTTAACCAGCGGCACTTGGGCTTTCAGCCCTTCGGCCCAATGACATGTCATTGCGAGGCTGGGGAACCTGAGGACTTTCCTTCCAACCCGGTCAGGAGCTTCGCTCCTTCCCATCCACAGAGGGTTTATCACAGGAGCCGTTCAGGCTATTCAGTCAAATTTCCGGCCGTAAACATTTCTTCAAACGCTGACGCCCGGGTTTGAACCATGAACACCTGGTCGCCAGTACAACGCCGAAGCCATTACACCAGCGCGGCTCCCGCAGGTAAAGATAAAATAATGTCACGCTTATGATAGGTTAGACTCGCTAGGTATGGCTGGCGCTAGGTCGGGCTTAAATATAGCAAGCTAACACTTCTTCTTTCTTCTTCTTCTTCTTCTTCTTCTTCTTCTTCTTCTTCTTCTTCTTCTTCTTCTTCTTCTTCTTCATCTTCTTCTTCTTCTTCTTCTTCTTCTTCTTCTTCTTCTTCTTCTTCTTCTTCTTCTTCTTCTTCTTCATCTTCTTCTTGTTCTTCAATGTCGTCTTCTTCTTCTTCAGCGTCTTCTTCTTTTCTTCTTCTTCAACGTCTTCTTCTTCTTCTTCTTCTTCTTCAGTGTCTTCTTCTTCTTCAGTGTCTTCTTCTTCTTTTCTTCTTCTTCGGCGAATTCTTCTTCTTCTTCTTCTTCATTTTCTTCTGCTTCAACGTCTTCTTCTTCTTCTTCAGCGTCTTATTCTTCTTATCCAACGTCTTTTTCTTCTTCAGCATCTTCTTCTTCTTCATCTTCTTCTTCTTCATCTTCAACGTCTTCTTCATCTTCTTCTTCAACGTCTTCTTCTTCTTCATCTTCTTCAGCGTCTTCTTCTTCTTCATCTTCTTCTTCTTCAACGTCTTCTTCTTCTTTTCTTCTTCTTCTTCAACGTCTTCTTCTTCTTCTTCTTCTTCTTCTTCTTCTTCTTCTTCTTCTTCTTCTTCTTCTTCTTCTTCTTCTTCTTCTTCTTCTTCTTCTTCTTCTTCTTCAACGTTCTCTTCTTCTTTTCTTCTTCTTCTTCGTCATTCCATGCAATGATGTCAAACTGTCTGCTATCTTCTCTCTTTGTCGTCCTCTACCCCTTTTTCATTTAGTCTTTCCTGTTATCTTTAGTATCTTATAGTATATTTCCTCGCATAAGAGGATGCATCTGTCGTGTATACAACCAGCGCGCTACAGGAACAATTATCATTCTTACCCTATGTGACGGATGAAATTCAGCTGTCCCTGAATTGACGGATGATAACAAGAGTACCCTTGAATAGCATCGAGGCCCCTGAATTTGTGTGTAGTTTAATCGCAAAGTGTTTCCCACGTGGATATTTCCCCACGTTGGATAATTAATATGCAAACAGCTTTCATGAGGACCCAGGAGTTTCGTTGTGTCTTAGGTTTAGTTAACCACGCCTACCGCCTTACCTCTAGAGCGATTAGAATCAGCGAATTTCTCGTTCTTTTCTGCCACCCCTTTAAGAAGGCGTTGCCAAGAGGAGACGTAAGCGGTCAGTATCAAAAGACTGTGGTGGTCCCAGAAGAACGAAGCAGTTTTTCTCACCTTCGGTTCACACGTTCATGCGAACCGGCTAAGACGGGGGAAATCGCTGGCGGACCAAGAGACGAACGGGGAAGTCTGGCGCTTGGACTGGCGGCGCAGAAACAGAATAGTTCCCTGATTTCAAAGAAGGTGTGAATCTTCACATGTCGCTATCACTTTTCATTCCATTAACTATATATTGGCATCGCCGAAAATGCAGTTTATCATTCGTTGCCAGAGAGTTAAAGAAGTACTAGCTTAAAGTAGAAGCTAACAAGTTTTCTCTTGGATTTCTACAATATTGGAGTCTATATGCATTCTGTGCTGCGGTAAAATATATTAGTCTTGAGGGATTGAGTCGTTTAGTTCCTTCATTTATTTCACTGGATTTTTGTGTTAATTTAAACCTATTAAATCAACCCATCACAAAGTTTTCCAGATGTAAATTAAATAATATAATTATCCGTTATTTCCCGAGATGATAGATGTGTAACATAATTTTAAAACGCTAGGCTAGCGAAATTGGTTATTAACCCTATAATTCTATTTCATCTTGCGTAAATTTTAAGTAATTAACTGTTCATAGCTAGTGGTAATTAAATCAATACATTAGCTACTCACTCGTGTAGTCTTTAAATCTAAATAATTTAATATCAGAGTGATTTTACAGGTCTTATACAAAACGCGGGTGTTAGATTTTATTACAGTAGTATTACCTGTTTTTATATTTTCTTTTTATACAGATGATCAGACCTTGCGATCCAACGATTTTTGATATATAGAGAGTCATGTTCAGATGGCTTATGGCATTCCCATTTATATGTTCCTAAAAAAAAAACCACATAATTATATTGACTATACCAAAATCTGATTGTTGGAGACCCTTATAAGTCCTTCGCAAAACCAGAACGGTCAAGTGTTCACTGGAGTTAAAAATTTAACTGGAATGGGACAATGCCAGATATATTATATTAAATCATATAAAGTTCCATGGCCTGATGAGGCAGAAATGACTGCACGAAATTTATTTAATTAAATCCATATGACAGTAAACTGTAATTCTACCACCAACCTCTACAGAGAACATTTTCGGCTATTTCTTTTCCAAGAACAGCCTGGGAGTACCATTCTACTGTTGAGATATTTCCCAGTCATTACGACAGACTCCTAGAAATAAACTTAGTCCCTATAACAATCCCTGCAATCTGACGAAGAATCCTTGCCAGGAAAATTATAATCAACACACCATTTCAGCGAAATCTCCGAGCAAAATTAGCAGTGGCTATACGGAGCTTTCTGGGGCTGGACTGGACAAAATAATAAGACATATATAATAGTCTTAAGAACTGTGTGTGATTAATTCTATGGACATATGCAGCCGACAGAGGGAGTAAGTGTGAATGAAAGCGAGCTCGCTGAATGAATGCGAGAAGGGAAAACGGAATGAAAGAATTTAGTTTCTAAATGTTTACTATTAATATAACACCTTCCTTTTATCTATTCTCTCACTAAGTCTGAAGGCCCACGGGAAAGTTAAATTAAGGACATATCCTAGATACCCGTCCCGTTTACCCCACTCCCCATTGTCAATCCTTTGTTTGATCTGTTGGTAAACACACCTCGGGTGGGATCATTTTCCTAGTTTTCCATGTTCCAGGGTCTATGAGAATATATATTGTTTATTTATTTTCCCTTTATGTAACTATGATTTCACCTGATGACATGATAACGATGTATTAACTGTTGTAACCTATTTTTTTCTTTTTTCTAAAGAGATATAATAAATTTTATAAACCTTAGCTATTAGTTCTGGTCAAAACCTTCCCCTGCCGCATTATATTTTCCCACAGTTTACGTGTTCGTGTATACGTATGTATGTATTTATGTCACTAAATTATTCGTGTGTGCGTACGAGAGGATAGTGTATTAGAATCAGTATCTAGTGAAATAATACTTCTTCATTTTAGCGGGTCGTGCTATATAGGTGAGTTGAGCAATCACTCAACCCAAGACAGTATTTTTCTTACACTCTGTATTCCTCGTAAACAGGACTATTTCTCACCACCTTTCTCTCACCTAGCTTCCACTATCTCACCCCTGCTCGATTGGGACCATAAAAATAAAGCCTATATAAAACTCACGACACCCTACGACATTTGCTTGAAGGAGACTGAGCACCTATGGGTTTGCCCGGAGTGCAGTAATTTAGATTCTGATCAACAATAAAAAGATTTCAGCTGTCTTTTCAGGCTAACATTACGTCATATTAAGTTAGATCTGGTGTAACGTTAGAATGGGCTAACGCTTGGCAAAATCTACCAAAAAACAGAGAACGGCATTGTGTAAATGTAATCACGAGAAACCCGAAACCCCTAAAGTAATTGTATTTCTTGGACGAGAGAGAGAGAGAGAGAGAGAGAGAGAGAGAGAGAGAGAGAGAGAGAGAGAGAGAGAGAGAGAGAGAGAGAGACAGAGAGACAGAGACAGAGACAGAGACAGAGACAGAGACAGAGACAGAGACCGAGACAGAGAGACAGAGAGAACGAACGAACGAACGAACTTTTTTTCAAAGGGTTAAGAATTGGGCACGCAGGCCCGTCTCACATTCTGCCCTTTCACGCCCTCTCTCATCATGTATACTGTATCCTTTCATCCTCACATTTACTTTAAGCATTATTTAGGCATTTATCATTATAAAAGTAACATAACATCATAAATTTGCAATAATCATCATAATAAAAAGTATGTTTTTCAAATAATTTAAAAACAAAAACAAAACAAAAAACAAAACAAACAAACAAAAAGTCTGACAAAAATCGAATTCTTCATACAGTAAATTAGACACAGTGATTTGAGGCATAATCAGATTAGGATGGTGTGTTATAAGAGCTCGTGAAATATTCAAACAGTCTGCTACTGAATGACTAGGGACTCGGTGTGGTTTTCCAGTGCATGCGAAAGATTTTACCAGAGGTGAGCAGCTATGAGAGAGAGAGAGAGAGAGAGAGAGAGAGAGAGAGAGAGAGAGAGAGAGAGAGAGAGAGAGAGAGAGAGAGAGAGAGAGAGAGAGAGATGGTCTACAGCTCCTAGTTTAACAGTGAAGACTTTAAGAATTCAGAAGTAACAGATGAAGTGACCAAAATAAAAGCTTTACTGTGCTCTGATACAGGGGTTCTCAACCATATTTTGCTCATGACCCCCAGCTGAACCTTAGTTACCTCTGTGGCCCACTTCATAGTCGCTGTTAGCTGGAAAAAAGGTATTTTACCAGTAATATGGCACTTACTGTGGCCTCCTAGAAATATGCCTGGTTAGGTTCTCACATTGAGAACTACTGCTCTAATACATAACTGAACCCCAAAATGAGTGTTAGCGTTCCAGAAATCTAGCGAAAATTAAGATTACCAACGATTGTAGAAGGATTTCATTTTGATGACTATTTGGGCCAAATTAAATCGATACTGACAAATATCAGGGGCAAAGATGCTTTCCAAGTACATAGCACGTGTCCGGAATCTGAGTAATCTGCAGGACACCTCTTTCGATTAAGCTCTGTTTCCCGTATTACGAAAATTGTCAGATTCTAAGAAAGTATTTGTAGCGTGTGTTCTGTTAATACGTCCACTACTGAAATAGCTGGTGTTGCTGTGTGTTGGTACTTTCCTTCTTAACAGCGTAAGGAGAGAGAAACCAGAGTGGAGACAAATATTGGCAGGCGAGATAGATGGTGTTCACGTGTTTGTCACGTAACGGGGTTCATTTTAACAGATTCCCCGCAAGATTATAAGAACGTGACATCAAGGCTGTCGATATGTCCTAGACAGTTTTATATTATATTATATTATGTTATGTTATATTATATTATGTTGTATTGTGTTATGTTATGTTATTTAAGGTTGAGTTGTTATATTATGTGACGTCACATCCCATCACGTTATATTATATTATATTTTGTTATATTATATTATATTATATTATATTATATTATATTATATTATACTTACTTACTTAGTCGTTCCCCTTCTACCGTGAGGTGTAGAGGTTTGGAAGAGAGAGCGCCAGACCATTCTATCAGCTGTCTTCTTCCTGGCCTGGTTCCATTCTAGTCCTCGGTCCTTCAAAGATTGTCTAATGTTGTCCTCCCAGCGGACTCTGGGTCGTCCTGGAGGTCTGGATCCCTGGCTCTTTGTTTCCCATGCTTGTCGTGGTAGCCGATCTTCTCCCATTCTGCAGACATGGCCAAACCATCTTAGTTGGGACTGTTCTATTTGGGTCTGCAGCGGATGGGATTTTAGGCCTTGACGGATCGT
The DNA here is from genome assembly GCA_024509875.1 of Oreohelix idahoensis. Classification (NCBI taxonomy): domain Eukaryota; kingdom Metazoa; phylum Mollusca; class Gastropoda; order Stylommatophora; family Oreohelicidae; genus Oreohelix; species Oreohelix idahoensis. Next base: position 953,969 of record JAMPIV010004331.1, on the reverse strand, counting down.
CTGGTTGCGGACGATGTCTCTTCTTGTTACTTCAACCACTTTCCTCAGATACCTCATTTCTGAGGTTTGGATCTGGCTTTTGTGGGTTGTAGTCATTGCCCACGACTCGCATCCATATGTCAAGACTGGGACATAGGTGGAGCGGTATACAGCCATCTTCGTTTTCTTACCAACCTCTTTCTTGCTGAGGAATCCACGATTTATGGCCTGAAAAAGTCTCCCAGCCGCTGCTTTTCGAGTGGCCAACTCTTCTTTGATGCCTCCCTTTCGGTCTATAATAGCTCCGAGATATTTAAAGTGGTCGACCTGCTCCAGTTCTCCCAACTTAATCTGATGTTTTCTATCTTCTCGTGATATCACCATGGATTTTGTTTTAGAGCTGCTTATGACCATCCCTCTCTTCTCCAGCTCTTCCTTCCAGACTTGCAGGTTGGATTGGAGATGTGCCTCTGATTTAGCAATCAGGGCAACATCATCAGCAAATGCCAGCTCCGCAATATAGACCTGTCTCATCTTCCAGTACCCCACTGAATACTTTCTTGTTCTCTCCTTACATGTCTTGATGACATCGTCCATAAGGAGTATGAAGAGGTAAGGTGATAGGATATCACCTTGTCTTACACCAGTGGTGGTCCTGAACTCTTCTGACTTATGGTTTGCTGTCCTCACATAATTTCTGCATAAATGAAAAACTTTCATAGAAGCGTCGAGTCTGCAAGAGCTTGTGTGGATCTACTGTCGTGGTTATGCAGGGGTACACGGTAATGAGAGAGCTAACAGACTAGCAACAAGAGCACCCACAGTGGGGACACTGGATTTGAATAAGGGAGAGATACTGAGAACAATTAATGATCGCTTGTTAATGAATGACACTGCAATAGATAACTCATCAAGCTTAAGACTGTTGGAATTTGGCATTAAACGTAAGACTAACAGAGATGGACGTATGAGAGGATGCATCCATCGTGTATACAACCAGCGAGCTACATGAACAGTTAGCATTCAAACACTTCGACATATACTGAGGGAGATTGAGCACCTATGGGTTTGCCTGAAGTGCAAAGATGTCTGTTCTGTTCAACAATAACAATATTATATTGTATTATATTGTATTATATTATATTATGTTATATTATATTATATTACATTTTGCTTTTGTTTCCATAAAATATGGCGAACTTAGCGTGAAAATAATATGGGTACATTTGTAAATAGGTGAACACGTACAGGTTAGAAGTGACCTTAACTAAAAAAAAAAAAGCGAACAAAAATGAAAGCTGTGTCAAAAATCCCTGTCTTTAGGAAGCACTAAGAGCACAGAGCCTACAGAGGGTCACGACATAGCCACAAATAAACACGTGACCTCCCTCAGAGTTCAAACAGACGTGGAATACGTCAAAATATGATAGATGGAACCAGCCAGACTAAAGGAAAGCCTGAAGAGATGGGTATGGGTAAAAAGACACATGAATTAAATTCTCTAGATGACTGAAAAGCGTAAATAATGAGGTGACGATCTATAATCGAGGTAAGGAATGAGAAAATGAGCACGGAGTAAGACAGAGTGTGACTGAGGCATATATTGAAGAATACTCCAATGAGTAAGAGACTGTATAGCAGACGATGGAGCACTTTTTAATCAGAAATGGTATAGAATGTTTATGCCATCAGGAAGGAAATCTCGGCAAGCATACATTAAACCATGTTAACATAAAGGAATAAAAGCATTGACCCCATCTGCAGCGCTGTGAATGTTATTATCATCGCTGCTTATGTACAGTTTAGTAGGTTTGGAATCATCTTGTTTTTGTGATACTAGGTCCATACTAGGTCCATACTAGGACCATACTAGGTCCATACTAGGTCCAGCACTGAGAGGTGGAGTGACCAGTTGCCTTCCTCTCTGCCTTTTTCTTCCCAACTCAAAAGCAGAGTCAGGTACCCATTTACAGCTGAGCAGAATGGAGTGTGACGATACCGTGATTCGAACCCGGCACCTTTAGCCACGAGAGACCAACTCTCTAACCACTTAGCCAATCAGACGCTCTACAACACTCGATGAATACTAAATTATTGTTTCAACCTCCTGTTTCTTTTACCATTCCAATCCACCATAACTATCGTGTATTGTTTCAGGTGGGGACCCAAAGACGCAGCAATAGAGAATGCAGTCAGCGACCCATAGCTTAACTGCTTGCGTCAGGATCAGCGAACCAGAGCTGACCAAGACCCTACTCCACCTCCACGTGGTGGTCCTGGAAACAGGCTGCATCACTGCATTCTGGCTGAGAGAGCAGGGATCGAAGAGGGAAGGCAAACCCGGTCCCCAAAAATGCCGCGCTCAAGTCGGATGTGCCGGCCGAAAGGCGCAGATATCGCAGCTCCGCTGTAAACAGACACAACGCAACCAACGTCCTTTTCAGGACGAACGAGGAAGAAGAAGAAGAAGTTTCAGGTGACAACGCGCTTGTTACATAAATAAATGAGTAACAGTGATTGTGGTAAACGGACCATGTGGTTGTTTGGACAATGTAACCAACATGCAGCAATCGAAATGAGAACCATGAGGTACACAATAAATATTACATTAAAAAAAAGTAAGTTGTTTACTTTCCGCAAGATTGTTCGCCAACACACATAGATAAGTTAAGCTTTAAAAACAAAAACGCATTCTCATACAAAAATACACTCACACAATAACATATATTGAAACATCTACATAGCAGCTTATCTACAGAAAATGCGGCCGAATTTTTCTCACAAAGAATCCACACATAATTTCTTCCAAGGTCAGCAAAAGAATGTAATTCTACCTACCAAGTAATATTCACAAACTTTCATATGGGATTGTCGTAGATTTTATCAGATAGGTAATAGATGTTTATAGCCCTGTCTGAGCAGAGGTGATAGTGATGACAATGTGAAAGTAAGGGGTAAGAAATAGATTTATCACGAGGTGATCATGTAAGAGAAAGGACAGTCTCTGGAGATAATAATTTATCTAATCCAGCCTATCTGGACGACGATATTTAAATCAGACGCACTTTCTCTCCTTGTACGAAATACAAGTTACACTACACTCAAATGCACACAATTCTGTGACTAATACGCACGAACATGAAAACAAACTATGAATAACATATAATGGATAGGGGGTTGACCGACACGATAACTAAAGGTTTAATAAAGTTTATTATCAATAGAAGATCACAACAATAAGCATATACATTACTAGATCATGGTTTACAGACAAAATTGCAAAAGAAGAAATTAATCAAATAGGTTCTCCCCCTCTGGTAAAGGAAAAGAACAGACGATCCCAACAGAGGTTAATTAACCCAAAAGATCAAAAGTTAACAATAAGTTATGAAATAGTCAGTATGGGAAAAGAATAGGTTCCTAATGTAATCTATCCCGTGACTACTCAGATTAGTTAGATAAAAAAAGAAAGAAGAAACCACATAAGTATATGATGTTAACAAAAGATATACGTTCCTTTCTTCGTTCATTCAATTCACACCCATTCAGTGGCCACTTTCAGATTTTTGCTTACCCCAGTAGCTGTCGCAGGCATTCCAAGGAAATACACTAATAAGTAATAAGACTATTTAGTGTCAAATTTATGTTTTGCCAAATCCAGCCCCAGAATCGCCGTAGCTGCTGACTGCAAATTTCACGGGGGTCGCTAGAGTCGGTGATTTAATTTGTCCTGGATACAATAAGTTATCTATGCCTTCAGTTGGTTTGAGTAAGGTTCATGAGTGGTGATCGCCGACGCAGGATGAATAGAACATATATATATATATATATATATATATATATATATATATATATATATATATATATATATATATATATATATATATATATATATATATATATATATATATATATATATATATATATATATATATATATATATATATATATAGTTCCTATGTTGTTTAGCCTCAGGTGGCTGAGACGCTAGGTTAAGTTACACAAATGTTGCTGACAATATATTTCGCCACAGCTGGCTAATGAGATTGATATAAGTAAATCTGGTAATAGTTCTGGTCCAGTTAATATTATAATTTAATGGTTCTATTCTGGTTTCTGTCATGAAAATGAAGAAAATTGGACCACACAGGTCACAGCAAGAAGCTCATCAATTTTAAATATCCCTGGATGCTTATAATATTATAAGTTCGTATGATCATAAGTTCATATGTCCATACAAAAACCGCTAGTACTCAGGTTGATCAGCCTAGATTTTAGGAAAGAAAATATAAACATTTAACCAAATTATCAATATCATATCTAACACGTGTTAAAATAGGACCTCTTCACCACTCCGTTATAAATTAGATTTAAAACACACGTGTCTAGCTTATCCTATCGTTTTTAACGCGTGATATGAACACTAGTCATTTTAAAAAATTACATAAAATGGATAGAAGTAATAATATATACCGTCAGTAGACAGTTATTTAATGTATGTACTAGTCAATTTAAAACATCTCTTACTGGGAAATAGCGAGTAATTAAATTTACTTTACGGCTGAAAAGGATTTAGCTATAAGTTATTTAATTAGCACAGAAATCTCAGTGAAATATAATGACAACTTTAAACACACTTAAATCACTTAAAGGCCAGTATACAAATTACCGCAATCAGAAAAATGAAACACTCCACGAAAATCTAATAATTTTCCCTCTGTACGAGAAATCTAAGATATCGAGCTAGTGAATTTCAGATAGATTTCTGAACAACTGATCATGGCTATCGGAGAGACATAGTATATATCCGTAAATTCCGTTCTATCGCTCTTTAATGCGAAAGTCACACCTACTGCCAGACCCGAGCCCATTTGCCGTTCGATTTATGAATCAAAGGTAATTTTACCACCTCTGCCGCCGACAACCTCTCTGGCTTGACTTTCATCATCTCCGCCTTGCCGAATATCAGCTACGCAATTAATTCCACTGAAAGTTTTACAATCCAAGGTCCGTCTCAGACTCAACATTGCCCCTGATCAAAGAATCTATTACGCCATGCTCCGCGCTCTCTCTGTGTGTTCCACCGTGCTTAATTGCCAAACGACTCACGTGTCAATTGCACTAGTGAATCCGGCGTTCCTGTAGCAAAAAATAAACTAGATGGGGAGGGGCAAAAGTGAATGATCACTGCTGCACTATTTCCATCTGTGACAGGGATCCACCAATTACACACAGAGGCTCGCAAACTCTTCAAGTACTGACATATACACACATATCTATTCGCATGTTTTGGAATGTTTTTTCGATTAATTTGTTTTTAGTTATAACTCTCCTCTATATTTTGTTTTTAAACATTAAGTTTTACTTCGTTTTGTCGAAGCTCATTACGGTTTACCTAGGTATACATTTCGCCGGCTTTATAAACGATATTTAAGTCTGGGATATTAGGAATATCTTTTCTTTATTTTTTTTTTTTAATTTTTATTTAAAAAAAAATAGGATTTCACGTCGTTGTGTGTTTGATTCGTTTCTTCCTCCCCGAGAAAATAAATCGCACGGACACGAGAGAACGTTTTCTAAAAACCGAAAGGTGGCAAAATTAAACTATAAATAACAATGGAAAGAACGATTTGTTATAGGAATAATGACAATGTATACAGTTTTGTGATTTATATTCATCAGCTGCCATCTTCACAACGAAGGTCGGTTGCAACGGATCTCCAACGTCTTCTGTCACTTGTCGTGATGGTTCACTCTGATAGACTTATTCCTGTCACTTGTCGTGATGGTTCACTCTGATAGACTCATTACTGTCACTTGTCGTGATGGTTCACTCTGATAGACTCATTCCTGTCACTTGTCGTGATGGTTCACTCTGATAGACTCATTCCTGTCACTTGTCGTGATGGTTCACTCTGATAGACTCATTACTGTCACTTGTCGTGATGGTTCACTCTGATAGACTCATTCCTGTCACTTGTCGTGATGGTTCACTCTGATAGACTCATACCTGTCACTTGTCGTGATGGTTCACTCTGATAGACTCATTCCTGTCACTTGTCGTGATGGTTCACTCTGATAGACTCATTCCTGTCACTTGTCGTGATGGTTCACTCTGAAAGACTCATTCCTGTCACTTGTCGTGATGGTTCACTCTGATAGACTCATACCTGTCACTTGTCGTGATGGTTCACTCTGATAGACTCATACCTGTCACTTGTCCTGATGGTTCACTCTGATAGACTCATTCCTGTCCATCTCTTGATGTTATATTACCACTTATAGCGCTGTCTTCTTCTTGCACGTTTGCCTTCAATTCTTCGTTCTATGGTCTTCAGTTAGTTGTTATGTTTTTTTTTCCACGGTTGTGGTAAAGTGGGATGTTATAAATATTTATAGGGGACTTATTGTACTGACTGAGATCAGCTGTGAAGGTATCTATATCTAATAAGAGTAGTGTATTACAGATAACCTTACTTACTGCCACATATGTATACCTCAGTCAGAATTATTCTGGAATAGTGTGATGACTACGTTATATGTCTAGGGTATGTGTATGATGAAGTGTAAGTCATAACAACAACAGACAGATAAACAATTTAATTTATTCCACCACACTTGACAACACTGTGACACTCACATACATATAACACTCTAAGAGGATATCTTAAAGGAGTCACTGATAACTTTTCAAATAACAATATGTATTCAGTGCTGTCATGAATGTATATGTGTCCTGATTCAAATACAAAGGGAACCAGGAATCACAATCAATTTTAATTACAAGTTATATGTACAGAATTTATTAATATGATTCTTGTAGCGACATATATTATTAATGGTATCCTATGTGTGTCAGTTGTGTAGTGGTAATATGAGGTAATACTGGTTTTGTTTTGTTCAAGCTCTGTTGGTATTTGTCATCATGACTTCAATAGTTTGTTTCTATTGGAACTAGTATTGGAGATGTTCTCAGTTCCTGGTATTAAAACAATTAAATTCCCCTCTTAATTTTAGTTTATAATGTCATTTTAAGATGGGGGTACATAATGTTGAGCTCCATGGCCACACTCTCTTATCTTGCGTGATGACTGCAGTAAAATACTCCTCTGCTCGATTACTTTAATGAGTTCTGGAGCCACCCCACTGGTTGCTATATGGACCAAGGAGTATGCTGTCCACCTCTGGCTTCAGCAAAGCTCTGACCAGGTGCTGCTCAATAACTTTAAGACCACGGTCCCTGAAACAAGAAGGTTGTACCTTCTACGTCAGAACTAATTTTTACTCTATTTCTACACTGAGCACAATACATCACAAACATTGAGTTCAGAGCGTTAGGCCAACTGTCAGCTTCATCTGAAATACTTTATACCAGTATTTCCCTCCCTAATGGTTACTACGCCTCTGCAATTCCAGCATTATTTCTTTCTAGTTAATAATCTAGGTGTCAGTGTACTGTTTAGCCATTCCATGCAGTTTTACTTTCCTCCGACACCTTCTGTTCAGGCTGGAGCACTATAGGCTTTACATCATGTTCGCTACTGAACCACACATATATACAGACATAATTTATCAATTTACATTCAATTTTCATTTAAAAATATTGAATATTTCAAGCTTACCACAATTCATGGAAATAATAATAAACAGTTTCGTTGACTGGCAATGAATATAGCACAACTCCGATCTGCCGATGTCCCAGGCTTTATTTTATAAAAAATATACACTGGTGCTCAACGCACTGCTTCTTAGTAGGTTTATTACAAGATGTGGCAATGAACAGACGCTCTGAATTGAGTATATTCGCAGCTCTACCCAATCAAACCCTGTCTACACATCTTTTCAAAAAAGTACCCCTTTCTCACGTTTCCCCTGACAACACAAGATAGTATTTATAGTCCGACCAATCGTGTTTAGTCTTTCATTTGTTGCGCTCCAATCAAATAGGAGTTAACATGGGAGGCTATTTCCGTAACGTAATGTTTCTTCAAACACGTTATAAAAAAATTTTATGAGCAGAAATGATTTCATGCTGTCAGGCACCCCCACTATTTTATTTTGGCCATAACTTGGTAATTCTTAGACTATTTGCGTAACGTTTTACATATTCTTTGTCAGCAAACCCTAAGGAACCCAAATATACGAATTTAATGGAGCCAATATGCATTTTCTTCTAGGATAGTCGTGCTGTTACTACCTTCTCACTTCCAAACTTGAGGGTGTCTGGGTACTGTCATGTTTTCAAACGTAAACCGGTATAATGTCATAATTCCCAATAAGCGTTTTTCAGGATTTTAAAACCTAACTCTGGTATGGGTAGTGAATTTTATCACTGTCGATTTGAAATAAAGTTAGTGTCATGTGGCCTTACACGCGTGATGGCAGCAATTGTGTATCGCGCGACGCGTGTTTAGTGTTGCAGGTGTCCCTGCTTTCTGCCTCTCCCTTCTCTCTATCCTTTAGTCCATCTGTCTTTTAGTTACGCCGTGTATAAAATGGAATGAATGAAATATTAAATTTAGGTCATTGATCAGCTTGCGTATCTCAAGGTTTTTCCAAGAAATACAGTACACGTTTCATTGAAGAAAGCGGGTAATAATACAGTAGGCTTTTACTATCAACGTGAAAGCGTTACAATTTGCAGACGAAGTAGAAAACAAGGGGGATTTCGAGTACAGTCATTGTGACAGCACTGTTCTTTACCATTCTTCTTTCCTTTTATTAAATTTATTTGTTAGGCTTTGCATTTACGTTTTAATATATATATGGGATTAGAATAATTCACGACATCTCCCCTCTTAAAACAGACATTATATGTCAGTCCTTTATTCTATATACACATAGAGAAATTTATTATTATTTCTGGGGTTTACGGTGATTCTCATCACACGGATGGCGGCTTAAAAAATCCGCTCCCAAATTTGTTTTTCCAGATATATACTCAATGCTAAAATTATAGGGAGCCAAAAGTAAGGACCATCGGAGTAACCTAGAGTTCTCATGCCTAGCCTGGGCTAGAAACGATAAAGGTTTGTGATCCGTTTGCAACTTAAATGCCTTCCCATACAGATAAATATTGAATGTCTTTATTGCCCATTTTACTGCAAGACATTCTTTTTCGCTAGTTGAGTAGTTGATTTCAGCTTTATTCAACTTTCTGCTAGCATATGCCACTGGGCTTAATTCCCCATCCAATGCATCTGATTTCTGTAGTAGAGTTGCACCCAACCCAATATTACTGGCATCCGTCCTTACTATGAATTCTTGACTTAAGTCAGGTAATTTCAAAATAGGTTTACTTGTGAGCTTTTCCTTCAATTCTTGGTAAGCCATTTCACATTGTGGTGTCCATGTAATGCAATCTGGATGTCCTTTACGTGTCAAATCAGTTAACGGTGCACATATGGAATTAAAGTTTTCCTCTGCCTTTTCATCAGTCCACGTTCTTAACAGTGCTTCAAGTGGACCTTTTATTGTGTGGACCTATTTGTCCATGCACCGGTATGGTCTCTTCCACTGGAAGCGCTATAGTGATGATTTTTCTTCCCTGAATTATCATTCACAAAACGACCGCTACCAATTCTTTTCCTGGGGCTTTCTTCCCACTTAAAATTCTTGATGAGAGATTTCCTCTCTACATCCTCTTCCTCCAGTTTGTTTAAGTCCGATTGAGGGATTTTCGGCTTATCCTGGGGTAAGACATCCTTCTGCACTTTCCGCATAGTGGCCATTGTAAAACAGTTAAGTGAAGCTTGTCCGTGAAAAGGGGCTTCCCATTTCATTTGGTCCACTTTATCAAATTTATATTTCTTTTTATGGTCAGGCCTAATTTTGCCCCTTGGCGTGTCCAGGTCCTGATCAATGTTCCCACTTGTTGGTGTTCCCTCATGTGCTATGCTACACCTTTCTACAAAATTCTCAATGTCCCATCTTGCTTTGGGCCAATAATAATTGTGAGCCACCTTTTGGATGATGGTACCTATTTTCTCATGGTCCCCATCTGGTTTCACATGTAGGCTCCTTATTAATTCTGTCCTATATCTCTTTGGAAGAACCAGCTGTCCGTGACCTTTGGATCTAGCTCCAGTCTTCCTATACATCAACTTGTTTTTCATGTAAAAATCTCCCTTGCCTGGAGTTGTATGACAAGTTGACAATTTCCTGAAACAAGGCTTGAGGGTCTTGTCCCCAGCCTGTGCCTTCCTCATCTCTTCTGGAGTGGTATTCAACATAATATCCTCCTCCTGTCTTGAGGTCGACCTGACCTGAAGGGTTGCCATGTACACAGGTTTCCTTCTACAATGGTCAGTGTCATGATTGTTCATCTTACAATTTTTACACCACCTTTTTCCTTGGTTGTAAGATTTTCTTTCAACATATTTCCTTTCATCGAATTGTGGGATTTTATTTTTATTTTCATACCGTGGCCTATCAAACTGGTGCTTACCTTTGTTTTGATCCCTAGGATCAAATTTATTAAAGTTCTGTGGTGCCCTAAAGTTATCCACTTGTTTCTTTTTATTACCTGTTACCTCTGCTTGAGCTGATTGATACCTTTCAGCAACATTTAGCAACTCACCCAGCCTCTCTGCACCTTGTTCCATGAGAAACTTTCTCAGGTCTGGAGCCATGGACTCTCTTAATTGCTCTATAAGGACCATTTCCTTAAGATCTTGGGTTTTCCCCAGAGAAGTCCATTTCTCCAAGTATGTCTCTATTCGTGCAGAGAACTGGTGATAGGTTTCACCTGACAGTAGTTTAGCATTCCTAAATTTTTTCCTATAAAATTCTGCATTCTTTTCATATCTTAACAAAAGAGCCTGCTTTAGCATGTCATAATTTTCCTGATCACTTCTGCTCATTTTTTGCAAAAACTTCATAAGCTGCCCCACGAAGTCCCTGAGATAACTTTAAGCTCCACCTTTCTCTCTCTAACCCATATGTGGTAGCTAATAGTTCATACCTATTTAGATAGCTCTCTATATCATCGTCTTCCTCAACAAAATGATCTAAATGAAAATTCATAGCTGAGGTTGAGGCTCCTTGGCTAGCAGTGGCATCCGAGGCAAAGGGACTGGCACCATTTTCAGGAGCATGGCCCTGAAACTCAAACTCCCTTAGTCGTAACTCATGTTCCCTTTGTAATCTCTTCTCCTCCTTTTCTGCTTTCCTCTCTGCAGTCAATCTTCTTTCTTCGGCTTCCCTTTCTGCAGCTAATCTTTTGTCTTCTCTTTCTGCAGCCAATGCTTTAGCTTCTTTGTCAGCCTCAATCTGCAACCTCTTATCCTCAGCCTCAATCTGCAACCTCTTAGCCTCAGCCTCAATCTGCAACCTCTTAGCCTCAGCCTCAATCTGCAACCTCTTAATCTCTTTTTCAGCTTCTATTCTCTTATCTTCGGCCAATCTTTCAGATTCTAATTTTCTTTCGGCCTCTTTTTCTAATCTTCTTTCTTCCCGTTCAATATATTTGTCACATTCAGCAGTGACATAAGAAATCATAATTTGCCCGTCCATTCCTAACTCTTTCGCAGTCTGTACAGCAGCAGATCGAAATTTTGCCAGGTCGGCCATTGTCTAACAGATAAATGTCTAAAATATTTAACTAAACAATTTTATCTATGACTAATTAACTCAGGACAACACAGGCACTGTGAGCTCAACCTTATTTATTTTCACCCAAGGATACCTTTTAATTCTTATTATTCCCTGAAGTGAATTACCCCCAATATTTTTAATAGGGAAAGATTCAAAATCCCGAGAGCGAGACCCCAATATATGTGGTAAAGTGGGATATTATAAATATTTATAGGGGACTTATTGTACTGACTGAGATCAGCTGTGAAGGTATCTATATCTAATAAGAGTAGTGTATTACAGATAACCTTACTTACTGCCACATATGTATACCTCAGTCAGAATTATTCTGGAATAGTGTGATGACTACGTTATATGTCTAGGGTATGTGTATGATGAAGTGTAAGTCATAACAACAACAGACAGATAAACAATTTAATTTATTCCACCACACTTGACAACACTGTGACACTCACATACATATAACACTCTAAGAGGATATCTTAAAGGAGTCACTGATAACTTTTCAAATAACAATATGTATTCAGTGCTGTCATGAATGTATATGTGTCCTGATTCAAATACAAAGGGAACCAGGAATCACAATCAATTTTAATTACAAGTTATATGTACAGAATTTATTAATATGATTCTTGTAGCGACATATATTATTAATGGTATCCTATGTGTGTCAGTTGTGTAGTGGTAATATGAGGTAATACTGGTTTTGTTTTGTTCAAGCTCTGTTGGTATTTGTCATCATGACTTCAATAGTTTGTTTCTATTGGAACTAGTATTGGAGATGTTCTCAGTTCCTGGTATTAAAACAATTAAATTCCCCTCTTAATTTTAGTTTATAATGTCATTTTAAGATGGGGGTACATAATGTTGAGCTCCATGGCCACACTCTCTTATCTTGCGTGATGACTGCAGTAAAATACTCCTCTGCTCGATTACTTTAATGAGTTCTGGAGCCACCCCACTGGTTGCTATATGGACCAAGGAGTATGCTGTCCACCTCTGGCTTCAGCAAAGCTCTGACCAGGTGCTGCTCAATAACTTTAAGACCACGGTCCCTGAAACAAGAAGGTTGTACCTTCTACGTCAGAACTAATTTTTACTCTATTTCTACACTGAGCACAATACATCACAAACATTGAGTTCAGAGCGTTAGGCCAACTGTCAGCTTCATCTGAAATACTTTATACCAGTATTTCCCTCCCTAATGGTTACTACGCCTCTGCAATTCCAGCATTATTTCTTTCTAGTTAATAATCTAGGTGTCAGTGTACTGTTTAGCCATTCCATGCAGTTTTACTTTCCTCCGACACCTTCTGTTCAGGCTGGAGCACTATAGGCTTTACATCATGTTCGCTACTGAACCACACATATATACAGACATAATTTATCAATTTACATTCAATTTTCATTAAAAGATATGAATATTTCAAGCTTACCACAATTCATGGAAATAATAATAAACAGTTTCGTTGACTGGCAATGAATATAGCACAACTCCGATCTGCCGATGTCCCAGGCTTTATTTTATAAAAAATATACACTGGTGCTCAACGCACTGCTTCTTAGTAGGTTTATTACAAGATGTGGCAATGAACAGACGCTCTGAATTGAGTATATTCGCAGCTCTACCCAATCAAACCATGTCTACACATCTTTTAAAAAAAGTACCCCTTTCTCACGTTTCCCCTGACAACACAAGATAGTATTTATAGTCCGACCAATCATGTTTAGTCTTTCATTTGTTGCGCTCCAATCAAATAGGAGTTAACATGGGAGGCTATTTCCGTAACGTAATGTTTCTTCAAACACGTTATAAAAAAATTTTATGAGCAGAAATGATTTCATGCTGTCAGGCACCCCCACTATTTTATTTTGGCCATAACTTGGTAATTCCTAGACTATTTGCGTAACGTTTTAATTTATATATGGGGATTAGAATAATTCACGACAACGGTCAACATATTTTAGCTGTCTAATTTTACTCTCCTTCATTAATTTTCTTTTCATTCCTAGGTTTCCTGAAACATTTTATTTCTTCTTTCTCTATCCATGAGATGCGCCCCATTATTCTATATAGCTATAGCTCGAGAGCCTCAGTTCTTTCTTCCAGTTGCTTGTTCATTGTCCATGTTTCTCTACCATATAATAGTGAAGAATATATTCAGCATTTGATTATTCTCAGTCTGAATTATGAGTCTTAAAAACACAACCATAAATGGCAATAGGAAGTTTTCAACTCCCTGAGACAAGAAGGAGCAATGTTTTTGCATCGTGTTGATGGCTGTTTGTTTTATTTTATTATTTTATCATCTTTCTTCTTGTACGGAAAAAATGCTCTAAAGCAAATTACAAATGTAAAAATTATATTGAACACACTTCATAAAATTGAAGCGTTTAAAGGCAAGCTGCCAACAACAAAGGATTTCCTCCAAAGTATCAATTTGCAGGAAAATCAATTATTTTTGTTGTTGTTCAAAACATTACAAAAATCTCTTTAAAATTGTTGTGGGCAGCTTTTAAAGGATTATTTCATGTTACTTTTTTAACATGCCGTAAATATTATTTTAATTTATTTTCCCTCTTTAAGCTAATATTCAGCAAAGCCTGGTTAATTTAAAGACTTTTGTGCTAAATGTCTCTTCATATTTTAGCAGGTTTTTTAAAGATACATGGGGTTCCTCACACACGTACAAAGAGGTACTCATAAATTAAAACAGGGAACTGTTCAAATACATATACCCACATATATTCAAATGCACTAATATCAGCGCATATATTCGCACAGAGTGTACATACATTCACACAATGAACATGTTTAAATACATATAACGAATATAAATTCACACACATAAAGATATGTGCATATACAGGTTCCCTCGCACACGCGTACAGATTTCTGCCTAAATTCACACAGGGAAATGTTTAAATACATATACGCAAATAGAGTCAAATGCATGAAGATCTATATACATGCACTTGTTCCTTCTATACACATACAAGACTAGCCACAATCACAGACAGGTATGTTCACATTCCTTTATCTCTTTATGTACACAAATAGATATTATCACAAGTGCTTGTGTACGTTTCCTGTCGCTCAGAGGTATGTTCAGTTGCAAAATTAGGACAGTTCACAAGTACAACACAGAGAAATGTTCACAAATGTATACATAAGGTTATCTTTCCCCCCCCCCCCCCCCCCCCACACACACACACACACACAAACAGGACACAGACACGCACACGCACACACACACACACACAAACTAAATTGCAAAGTTATCAGAAATATATCTCATACACACTGTTTATCCTCAAGATAGCACAGATTCAGCAAATCCAAATGATACACAGACAGGTGGTACACACTGTCTTTCTAATTCATCGCAACTGATTTACAGGAACCATATATTCATAAATCCTTGAAGTGGTTGGTCGGCTTGAGTGCCTTGATGATATGGTGAGCTACATCAGCGGGAGCTTTTGTTCCAGGCAGGTTCCACCATGCTGAGCAGGTCAAAATGGAAGGGACAGACAAAGTAGGCACACCCCCTTCCTTCAGGTTAAATGCGGTTGGAGAACAGGGCTGACAATCCTGCCGGAAAAAAACCTATTTGTCACAGAAACTGAAACAGTTGAGGAAAGAAATAAAAGCCAGAGTTAGGAAGAACCCTCGCAAGAGGCACGTATGACGCAGAGACCCGATGAAAGCCCGTCAATAGAAGTCAGGTTGCCGACACCACTTCTAACGATGAAGGTAAAAATTACAATAGGCACCTGGAACATACGAACAATGCAGGAGGCCGGAAGGACAGCACAGGTAGCTGGAGAGATGAGACGATATGGAATAAAACTCTTAGGACTAGCAGAAACGAGAATGAATGGAACTGGTGAATTCATAACCAATACAGGGGAAAATGTCATACATTCAGGACACGAGGATGAAGACCACACACATTCACAGAAGGGGTTGCTATTATGATGTCTAAGGAAGCCAGAAAAGCACTAATAGAATGGGAATCAATATCACCCCGGATAATAACGGCAAAATTCCAGGGAAAAGGAAGAAAAATCACCATTATTCAATGTTATGCCCCTACAAACAATGCAGATGAAGATACGAAGCAAGATTTCTATGATTGTCACGTGGGTCTTTATATCATTAAATTACCTACATCTTCTTCCTATTCTCTCACCCTAATCCTTTCATTTTATTACTTTTCCGTACTTGTTTTTCCTGTATTTTTTCGCATCATTCGTTGCGAAAAATATATTTCTTTCCCATCATCGTTTTTTCTTTCTCATACTGACTAGTAACCTTATTGCATCAGATGTCAGTCGCGCAGATAGCTGTGAAGATACGGTTCTCGCCAGACATACTTCTGCAGTTTCCCCCGGTCAGAGCGCGGCCCGACCAGATTTCTGGGCCTGAGGTGTGAGAAATTCGTTTCGCTGGACATAGAGCAGACTTTTGGTCTACCATTTTGTTCACCTGTCACTAGCTTAAGGTGTCAAACCCGGCATCTGTACGACGCAGTTGTAGACGGTTGTCTGAGATTTGCAACTGTCACGCGCATTTCTCGGTCACTGGTGGCAGTTACGTCACGCGTTAAGCTGACGTAAATGTTGGGAGTAGGGGAGATAATTTCGCTTGGCGAAATAAGTTTGGGCCCTTTGTCTGATTTTAAGATATTGGCCCGAGTTTGAAACTTTAATTTCATTCTCGCTCCTATATTCGCAGTAGACAGGTTGTTCGAAACAGAATAGCTGTTAGCGAAGTTTCTCAGTTTGTTTCGGCAATTTGTCGAACTTCTAGACTTCCTTAAATATTCAGCATATAATTCTTAAGTTGTGCGACTACCTGTAGTTCTGTGTGAGGTAATATATATTATATATCTAGTATTTTGTGAAATGATAAAGTGTTAAGTCGCTTATTTCATATTTCACTAGTTAGATTTTGCGCAGAGTGCCAAATTTATATAGTCTGTATTATTTTCTAGTGACGTGTTTCAGTGGATAGCAGAATAAATTATATCTTAGCTTACTAAACAATAATGTAGCTATAATGAAGTTAAATTTTACTGCTAAGAAATCAGACGAGATCATATTTTTCTAAGCTAACTTACAAATGCTAGAAACCTCATGAGATGTTGACGGAACACGCACGTGTTCCTAAATTCATGGGGATTGATGATTTTTTTTTAAGATATAACTTACTTTACGGGAAATTTAAATGATAAGTCAAGCAGTACACTTGCGGTTTAATAATGTAAGTTATAGTGGGTACATATTGTAAAATTATTTGATATGTGTTCTTTCTTTTATATAGTGAAACGGTGGTACCAAACTTTACCAGCGTTCTAGTACGTGAACTTTATTTGGGAAGAAACAAATCACTTTCATTACCTGAACTGTAACAGTTAAATGAAGTAAGAGGCCTTCGCGCCAGAATTAATTCTTCCAGAATAACTCTTCAGTACAATTCAGCCCGTTGTGGCAAGCAAAGATCAGAAACATTCCGACAGAGTTTTGACTAGTACTGTGGTGACCAAATATAGTAACTTCCTGAAAGTAGACACCGATCTGACATTCCTTAAATTCTAGAAACCAAAGCTAATGACATTGTGCTCTGCTAACTTTCGTGCCTGGACAATATTTTATGTGACTTAATCAGACATTCGAAAAATTAGAACACCCAAGGAATCGTTCCCTGAGAGTTTAGTACGTCTTTTGGAACTGGGGATTTCTTGGTCAAGGACTGCATTTTCGGGTCTGTGTGAAGGTCCTAGAATTGAGTATGTTCCCAGAGGCAGCGAGCAAAGTTGTGAGTATAACTGCATGGCCATGGCTGAATGAATGAGTGTACGCAGATCAGAGTGTTATTTTACAGTTATAGATTGTCACCCATTTACTGTCTTAATTCTTTTTGTTTAACCTGCAGAATTTGTTACTATTTGCTAGAGTTTCTTTACTTCTTAGGCTAAATCAGATTATTCAACTCTGTGCATACATTTACGAGAAAAGAAGAAAAACTCTTAGCCTCAACCCTACGTATCTATAACTCTTTGGGCCATCATCTGTTCTCTTAACGGGGCTGTGGGCTAAACCTAGAGTAAGATTCTAACGGGCTATCATCCTTGTAGCATTTCTTAAATTTTATGACTATTTGTATATGTTTTTCCTTGATGTAATTTTTGGTGTTGTGAGAAATTTTGATATGATAATTAAAATATCTCTCTTGAACAAAAAAAAAATCAGTGCGTTGGTCAGCTCGATCCCAATTATCTGTATAAGCATTGTTATAGATTTTCCAAGTCTGTGTGTTTACCTGTCGTCACGTGTATGTGCGTGCCCGTGAGTAGATAGAGATATATTAATATATATATATCTGTGTGTAGACTGTCTGACGCCTTTAAAAGCGGTCGTAGAAGATAGGTGAGAGAGAGAAGATTATCTCGATTCTCAAAGACAGCTTCTTTATCACATTCTATCATCTCACGTGTGGGAAATTCTATTGTGGTTTTTTTTTTTTTTTTTCACCAGCTCTCACTGTGACTATCACTCATTCCAACCTATTCTGAAGGGACCAACCCTAGTCTTAATACTCCTATCTAAAATCTACGACAAATGGGTTCTCGTCCGTAGGATTTTTGAACTTAGAATAGGAAGACGAGTACGACAAATGGGTTCTCGTCCGTAGGATTTTTGAACTTAGAATAGGAAGACGAGTACGACAAATGGTTGCTCGTTTCCGGTCTTTGAACTTAGAATAGGAAGACGAGTACGACAAACGTGGACTCGTCTATCTGGATTTTGTATTTAAGATTCTTTATTCTGTAATAGAGTAAGAGTGTGATGTCTTGTGAGTTTTGTATCTTTTAAAAATAATTTATCCCCTAGACTAACGATCTGTTTTCGGGCGTGCTGACCACACAAACTGATAGTTTTTTTTCCACAGCATTTAGAAATAATATACATTTCAGTTACAGGTTGATTGTCGGAATATATGTTAATTACTGATTTTGTAATACTAAACGCTGGTAAAGTAGTGAGTGTATAACATTCACTGGGTTTTGAAGAAGTAGGTGTTTGAGCAAAAGCTAAGGAGTGCGTTTCGGACTATTTGTCCAGATTAATTGCCTCCCTTACCCTAACTGTCTTCAGGGGTGAACTTGATAGTGGACTTTATAATTAAGGGATTATTTTTCTCTTTAATTTTTGCAATAATTATTTTGCTTTTCCACTGTAGCAACTTATTTTTCAGAAGTAATCTTAACTACCATTTAGTTGGCGTAGTCGTGTTTTGCATTAAGTGCTTTATTGCCGATAATAGCAGCGATAGTTAGATTTTAATTTGGAGGAGGTATCCCAGGGTTAAGGATATCATCTTTTGATTTTTGGTAATTTTTTTTCTCGTAAGTGGTAGGAACCAGTGTATCCTTTTTCCTATTTTCGTTCTCCACTAGTCTCAGTCACTGACATAATATGGCCGAGAGGGCAAAGCTTAGACAACTTCTCAGGGACGAAGCGAGAGAGGAGGGACTGGAAGGAGAGGAAGCGAAAGCTTTTGTCAGAGACGAACTGGAGAGATATGATGCGGAGAGGAAAGCAGCTGAAGCTAAAGAGCAGAAGAAGATGGACGAGGAAATGGAAATCCGCAGGGAGAGAGAAAGAGAGAAGGAGAGACAGCATGAGAAGGAGAGGGAGGACAGAGAGGAAAGAGAGAAGGAGAGACAGCATGAGTTGGCTCTTAAAACTCTAGAAGTCCAAAGTCGTGGTGCTGCCTCTACCTCCAGCAACGGAGAGTCTTCTCCGCATTCTTCCTTAACTGATCCTGCTAGTACTCAATCTACTCATCTCACTGCTATGTCTTTTCCGTTAGAATCTTTCCCTTGTCCCAATGAGAAGATTGACACATGGCTAGAGAAATTTGAGAAAATTGCAACTCTGTACGGTTTAGAGAGGTCGCGTTGGAACATGAAGCTTTCCCAGGCTTTGAAAAGTTCTGCGTATGATGTTTACGCCAAACTGGAAAGCAGCCAACAAGACAACTATGATCTGTTGAAGAAAGCGTTACTGGAGCGCTTTGAAATGAACGCTCGCAAATTTTTGCAACTGTTTCGCAACAGCCGGAAAGAGAATTCTGAAACTTTTCAGCAGTTCTCGTCTCGTTTGAAGGGTTATCTGACAAAGTGCCTAGAGCTCTCACAGCTCCCCTCTACCTATGAAGGTCTTGAGGAATTTGTTTTAACAGAACAAATAAAGAACACATTGTCTGCAGATACCCGGAGATTTCTCGCTGAGCAGGGGGCAGAAAAACTTGAAGACATTTTGGAAAAGTCTGAGCGTTACCATAATGCGCTGGCTGAACTACCGGCCACAAAGCGGAAACCGACAGAGGAGCATTTTCGAAAACATAACCTAGAGCAATCTTCTCAGGCTTCTAACCAAAATAACCACAGAGAAACTGGACCTCAAAACCCCCCTCCTGAAAAATCCAAGTTCTACAAGAACAAGTACCCCAACCACCCCAAACAGTCTGATCAACCCGACCGCCCTACATGGCAGCGTAGCCAGAAAGGACAAGGTGGCAAAGGGAGAACCCCTGAGCACGGGACATATGATCAGACCGAGCACACCGAGCCGAAACGCATCGGATGCTTATTGACAGTCTCGCAAGGCGGAATTGTTGACAGTGATTCCCAACCTGTTGGGGATAGACCCTCAACGCGAGGTACTGTTACTTTGAACGGTTCTCAAACTTCTTGCTTATTTGACACGGGGCTTTCTTACGATTGCATTGTTGCCAGAAAGCTGGTTAAACCCGGTCAAGAGACAGGAGAGACCGTCAAACTTTGTGGAGTTCGTAAGAGTGATGCACCTACAGCGCTTCCCATCGCATTGGTGGAGATACACTCTGACTTTGTCAGAGGTGTGATCAAAGCGGCTGTTATGGATGATCCCATCTACCCAGTCATACTTGGCGGGAGATACGTGTGTATTGGGAAACCGGAAGAGCCGATTGTGGCAGCAGTAACTACAAGAGGGCAAACCAAGAAGGAACGGGAGCCTGCGCCTAATTTGTTACCCATGGAACTTAAAGAAGCGCAATACAAGGACCCTACCTTGGCACCCTGCTTTAGGAAACTGCCCATTGCTAAGGAACCCAAACAGCACGGGGACATTTTTTCTGAGGATGGCGTACTTTATCGGAGAACGGGCAAGCCTGACCAAGGTTACAACCAGCTCCTAGTACCGAAACAGTACAGAAGCCAAATCCTAGAAATGGGGCACTCTCTTCCCTTCAGCGGACATATGGGACAGAACGCCACAAACCAACGGATAACCACTCATTATTGGTGGCCAGGAGTAAACACTGATATTATCAGGTACGTCAAATCCTGTGCCCAGTGCCAACGTGTACCACCCAAGCAACGGACACCCCCAGTCCACATGGGTGAAATGCCAATAATGGGAACACCCATTCGAACGGGTTGTGATCGACATTTTAGGGCCTTTCGAAAGGACTAAAAGAAGGAACAGGTTCATCCTGACCTTAGTCGATACATGCACTTTATGGGCAGAAGCTATCCCGCTAACATGCGCAGATGCCAAGCATGTCGCAGAAGCCCTCGTGCAGATTTTCACTCGGTTGGGATTCCCTCAGCAAGTGTTGACGGATAATGGATCTCCATACCGAAACCTGTTGATGGATGAGATCGTTAAGATCTTGAGGACCCAGCACATCCACACTAAGCCATATACTCCGGCCGGAAATGGGCTCGTGGAACGTGCTAATGGAAACCTCACCATGATGCTAAGTAAGCTGGCACAAGTGAAACCTGAAGATTGGGATCTCTGTATTCCTGCAGCATTATTTGGCTACAGAGAATCTCCTCATACTTCCACAGGATTTCCGCCAGCTACACTCTTATTCGGCAGACCCATTAAGGGCCCGCTTGAAGCCTTACTTCAGTCTCTGACAGACGAGAAGGCTGATGAGACAGTTGTCTCAGCCAGTAAATATGTGTCGGTTTTAAAGGAAAGGTTGAAACTAGGGTGGGACCTAGCAACGACTAACTTTAAGCGAGCTCGCACCAAGCACGCTAACCGATACAGGAAAGTCGCGAAAGAGAGAGAACTGGAAGCAGGAGAGAAAGTTTTGGTGTTACTCCCTACCGAGAACAACCAACTGAAGATCGGATGGCAAGGGCCGTTTACCGTCCTGAAAAAGATTTCTAAGGCTAACTACCAGATCTCTATTCAAGGAAAGGAGAAGGTTTTCCATTTAAATCTCTTAAAGAGATACTTGGAAAGACCAGGGCCAACCTCCGACCATCTCCTGACGATCACCAAAACTGACGAAGATGACGATAGTGGCAGGGAAACTCCACTGCACACACAGGAAATCTTTTGAAAAATGTCAGAAGCGGCGACGCTCTTTCAAGCGCGCATGGGAGACATTCCAGAGGAAGGAAACTTTGGGGAGTAGACATGAGTAGGACTTGCAGAGAGATGGAGGGGGAAGATGAGAAGGAAGAAGACAGACACCCCGAAGCTACGGTTATAGGAAATTTAATTCCATAACGTAGACATGGAGTGCTTCCATATCTTAAGGGGGGACGTCCTGTCACGTGGGTCTTTATATCATTAAATTACCTACATCTTCTTCCTATTCTCTCACCCTAATCCTTTCATTTTATTACTTTTCCGTACTTGTTTTTCCTGTATTTTTTTCCCATCATTCGTTGCGAAAAATATATTTCTTTCCCATAATCGTTTTTCTTTCTCATACTGACTAGTAACCTTATTGCATCAGATGTCAGTCGCGCAGATAGCTGTGAAGATACGGTTCTCGCCAGACATACGTCTGCAGTTTCCCCCGGTCAGAGCGCGGCCCGACCAGATTTCTGGGCCTGAGGTGTGAGAAATTCGTTTCGCTGGACATAGAGCAGACTTTTGGTCTACCATTTTGTTCACCTGTCACTAGCTTAAGGTGTCAAACCCGGCATCTGTACGACGCAGTTGTAGACGGTTGTCTGAGATTTGCAACTGTCACGCGCATTTCTCGGTCACTGGTGGCAGTTACGTCACGCGTTAAGCTGACGTAAATGTTGGGAGTAGGGGAGATAATTTCGCTTGGCGAAATAAGTTTGGGCCCTTTGTCTGATTTTAAGATATTGGCCCGAGTTTGAAACTTTAATTTCATTCTCGCTCCTATATTCGCAGTAGACAGGTTGTTCGAAACAGAATAGCTGTTAGCGAAGTTTCTCAGTTTGTTTCGGCAATTTGTCGAACTTCTAGACTTCCTTAAATATTCAGCATATAATTCTTAAGTTGTGCGACTACCTGTAGTTCTGTGTGAGGTAATATATATATTATATCTAGTATTTTGTGAAATGATAAAGTGTTAAGTCGCTTATTTCATATTTCACTAGTTAGATTTTGCGCAGAGTGCCAAATTTATATAGTCTGTATTATTTTCTAGTGACGTGTTTCAGTGGATAGCAGAATAAATTATATCTTAGCTTACTAAACAATAATGTAGCTATAATGAAGTTAAATTTTACTGCTAAGAAATCAGACGAGATCATATTTTTCTAAGCTAACTTACAAATGCTAGAAACCTCATGAGATGTTGACGGAACACGCACGTGTTCCTAAATTCATGGGGATTGATGATTTTTTTTTTAAGATATAACTTACTTTACGGGAAATTTAAATGATAAGTCAAGCAGTACACTTGCGGTTTAATAATGTAAGTTATAGTGGGTACATATTGTAAAATTATTTGATATGTGTTCTTTCTTTTATATAGTGAAACGGTGGTACCAAACTTTACCAGCGTTCTAGTACGTGAACTTTATTTGGGAAGAAACAAATCACTTTCATTACCTGAACTGTAACAGTTAAATGAAGTAAGAGGCCTTCGCGCCAGAATTAATTCTTCCAGAATAACTCTTCAGTACAATTCAGCCCGTTGTGGCAAGCAAAGATCAGAAACATTCCGACAGAGTTTTGACTAGTACTGTGGTGACCAAATATAGTAACTTCCTGAAAGTAGACACCGATCTGACATTCCTTAAATTCTAGAAACCAAAGCTAATGACATTGTGCTCTGCTAACTTTCGTGCCTGGACAATATTTTATGTGACTTAATCAGACATTCGAAAAATTAGAACACCCAAGGAATCGTTCCCTGAGAGTTTAGTACGTCTTTTGGAACTGGGGATTTCTTGGTCAAGGACTGCATTTTCGGGTCTGTGTGAAGGTCCTAGAATTGAGTATGTTCCCAGAGGCAGCGAGCAAAGTTGTGAGTATAACTGCATGGCCATGGCTGAATGAATGAGTGTACGCAGATCAGAGTGTTATTTTACAGTTATAGATTGTCACCCATTTACTGTCTTAATTCTTTTTGTTTAACCTGCAGAATTTGTTGCTATTTGCTAGAGTTTCTTTACTTCTTAGGCTAAATCAGATTATTCAACTCTGTGCATACATTTACGAGAAAAGAAGAAAAACTCTTAGCCTCAACCCTACGTATCTATAACTCTTTGGGCCATCATCTGTTCTCTAACGGGGCTGTGGGCTAAACCTAGAGTAAGATTCTAACGGGCTATCATACTTGTATCATTTTCTTAAATTTTATGACTATTTGTATATGTTTTCCTTGATGTAATTTTTGGTGTTGTGAGAAATTTTGATATGATAATTAAAATATCTCTCTTGAACAAAAAAAATCAGTGCGTTGGTCAGCTCGATCCCAATTATCTGTATAAGCATTGTTATAGATTTTCCAAGTCTGTGTGTTTACCTGTCGTCACGTGTATGTGCGTGCCCGTGAGTAGATAGAGATATATTAATATATATATATCTGTGTGTAGACTGTCTGACGCCTTTAAAAGCGGTCGTAGAAGATAGGTGAGAGAGAGAAGATTATCTCGATTCTCAAAGACAGCTTCTTTATCACATTCTATCATCTCACGTGTGGGAAATTCTATTGTGGTTTTTTTTTTTCACCAGCTCTCACTGTGACTATCACTCATTCCAACCTATTCTGAAGGGACCAACCCTAGTCTTAATACTCCTATCTAAAATCTACGACAATGATGAACAAGGAACATTGGACAAAACACACAGAATGAAATTAAAACGGAGAACTCTTTGTAAACTTTTGTGATTTGAATGACCTCGTCATCGGTGGGACTATCTTCCCACAGAAAGACATACACAAGATCACATGGAACTCCCCAGATGGGCACACGCAAAATCAGATAGACCACTTCACCATAGAAAGAAAACGGAGACGCTGCCTACAAAATGTTAGAGTAAAGAGAGGAGATGACGTAGCGTCAGACCACCACCTTCTCCTAGCATCGCTGAGGATAAAATTGAGGGCGTACACAGACAGAGCAGAAAGAGCAAGCCCGAAATATTATCCCAAGAACCTTATGAACAAAGACACAAGAGTTCAGTTCAACCTAAATTTGAGAAATAGCTTTGAAGCACTGGAGAACCTTGTAGAAGAAAGTATAGGTAATCATTGGTGCACAATTCAGGAAGCATACAGGAATACATGTGAAGAAGTTCTTGGCAAAAGAAATAAACAACAGAAGGAATGGCTCACAGAAAACACATGGAACCTCATAAGAGAACGAAGAGACATCAAACAAGTAAACAACTGTAAAGATGAAGAACATAAAAGACAACTGCTTACAATATATTGGCAGCTAAACAGGAAATTTAAAGAGAGTGCCAGGCAAGATAAAAGAGAATTTATTGAAAAACTAACAGAGGAAGCCGAGATTGCGACAAAAAAGGAGACTTGAAAACATTATATAATATTACTAGAGCTTTATCTAAGAAACAGCTAAACCACAAAACAACAGTGAAGAGCAGAGAAGGACAAATCATTAGCAATGAAGAGAAACAAACGGCTGAATATTTTAAGGAAATCCTAAACCGAAACCAACCAATACAGCAACCCATCATAGAACCAGCAGAAGAGCCACTACAGTGCAACATGAACCCACTCACTAAACAAGAGATCTCTCGGGCAATAAAACAGCCAAAAAAGGGGAAGGCTGCAGGACCAGATGGAATACCACCAGAAGCCCCGAAGGTAGATATACTATACACTACAGAGTTGCTACACCAACTCTTCAAGAAAATCTGGGAAAAAGAGGACATCCCAAACAGCTGGAAGGAAGGTCACATTATTGTTCTAAGATAAATAAAGCCAGATGCACTTTTAATGCCCTTTGACCAATATGGAACTCTTCAGCTATATCCGGAGAGAACAAAATCAGAATCTTTAACTCAAATGTAAAGTCAGTCTTGCTGTATGGCTCAGAGACATGGCATGTCTCAAAGATTATCACCTCCAAAACTACAGATATTTGTAAAAAGATGTCTCCGACGGATCCTCCGTATTAAATGGCCAGATGTAATAACAAATATAGAGCTAAGGAAAAGATGCGGGCAACAGCCAATACAAATGGAAATTAAGGTAAGAAAGTGGGGATGGATAGGACATACACTCAGAAGAGAACAATCAAGCATAACCAGAGTTGCCCTTGACTGGAACCCACAGGGGAAAAGAAGAGTGGTGAGGCCAAGGAGAACTTGGAGAAGAACAGAGGAAGAGGAGGCAAAGGAAATTGGAATGACTTGGGCACAGCTGAAAAAGACAGCCCAGAATAGAAATCAATGGAGAAAAACTGTTTGAGCCCTATGTTCCACGGTGAACGAACAAGGAATGATAATGATTTATTCATAGATTACTTCATAATCCAATTTCAGAAATTATATTCACACACAACACACGCACACATACACATAAGCTTCATCTAAGAGATATAATCAAACCATATTCTACTCTCTCTCTCTCTCTCT